>JAOCZM010000256.1:0-420000 GCA_026122235.1 Vinca minor | reverse complement strand
GGGCGAATTATCGTATCCCTCTGACGGAGCTTTTTTTCAGGCTAAGTTTTCGAATAGACATTGACAAAACCTATTCGGCACTTTCTAAACCGATAAGTTTTCTAATATTAAAATTTTAGTAATAAATTCGTTCCTTTTACAGGTATGGGTTGTAATGTTGTTTCCCGTGTACAATGGATATGTAGAAACTACATGCAATGGCGTGTTAGAATGCAGCTTGGAATCCCCGAAGTACTACACATGCGCAATTTTCACGTGAACAAATTGACAGTCCAGGTGGCTAGAGACGAAGGCGGAGACGATTACTATTTTTTGGGGTAGGATGAATTTGTTGTGTTTTCAAGATTACACCCCGGTGACCATGTACAAATTCATCCAGCCCCTAACGATATCCTTGATTATATGCCCGGGAATGATGATTTTGCCAATTTATTACGTCAACTTTAATAATAAGTCATTGTAATGTTTGCAATTTTTGGATATTGAATGAAAAAAAAAATTAAATACATTTAAAACAACTTTATACTATTGCTAACAAAATTGATAATTTATACATTCTAAACTATTACAAATTAGTAAAATTGAAATACAATTAATGTGGAGGAGGTGCTTGGTCAAGATTTGCTAACACGGGGCAAGTCTTCCGGTTGTGACCGACTTGTTTACAGTGGCTGCACTCCTTTTCTCTTTGAGTTCCCCTGTTCTCTGTGTCCATAGGCGTTTGAAATCTCCGCCTTTGAGGTTGATCCACCTGCGTACCTTTCATGTTAGGAGAGTGATGTGTCATATCAAAAGGAGGAGGTCTGTAATGAATGGGATCAAGTACAGGGTATAAAATGGACTTGTACGTATTTCTATAATGCTTTAGAGAATAGACAGGGTGGATATACTTAGAAGCATCCTCCATGATCGATTCGGACACATCATTGACATGTGAGCATGCAGTTGAATAAGTAGACCATTTATCACAGTTACAAACACGAGTTGATAAGTTGACCGTGTATATATTTCCACCTTCGCCAGGTCCTCTATGTCGGGACATGACCTTATAGATACCTTGGTCTTTGTGGTGTCGTTGCACAGTCAAACTTGTTGTTTTTTGTTCGTACGTGAAGTACTGATCCCATGTTTTCTTATGGAATGGCGTTTGACAACCATTAGCGTCTTCCCAGTGTGTGTCAAAATAATGTATAAGCTTGAAAAATATCATCTTCGCAAGAGCTTTCAAAGGCAGTGCTCTAGACTGTTTCAAAATGCTGTTAAACGCCTCAGACATGTTTGTCTTCATGCAACCGAAACGCTTTCCCCCATCGTATGCCAAAGTCCACAACTCTTTGGGATGCTGCATCAACCAGTTTAATGCATCCTCGTCTTTTTTGTTTAATACGTTCAAGATAAAAATCGCACTTACTTTTTTTCTTTTGTGTTGCAGCAATCCACACATAATCTTTCAATTCTTTGTTTTTTGCATGAGTGTGGAAATTTGACATGTAATTCTTAAGGCAATATCAGTGCACTGCCATTGGGGGTTGCCATTCGGGGATGCTAGCCACGACACTAAGAATGCCGGCATGACGATCGCTAATAAGACAAACTTGTAAGTCTTTCACAACATGTTCCTTTAAGTTTTTAAGGAACCATGACCAAGTGGAAGTTGCCTCTGATTCGACCAATGCAAAAGCAAGGTGTAAAATTTGATTGTTAGCATCCTGAGTGCTTGCAACCAAGAGTACCCCTTTATAATTCCCCCTAAGATGTGTGCCATCAATTTAAATTATAGGCCGACACCACTTGTAACCGTCAACTAACGGTTTAAATTTCCAGAACAATGCCTTAAACACCTTAGGGCCATTAACAGTTAGTTGTGGATGGTAAACAAATTTGACTATAGCACCCGGGTTAGAATTGTTGGAGTACATTTAATCTAAGGTGCGCCAATTCGATTGGGCCGGGCCGGGATTGGATTGGGCCCTTAATCGGGTTGGGCCGACCAATATGATTGGGCCGACCGACCCGTTTGGACCGACCTTATGGCTGGAATGTTAGACATAAATTCAGCCCTCTTGATGGTGATTGAAGTGGTGGAGAGAGTGGAGGAGTAATTCTCTCCATGATCTCCCACTTTCCCCATTATCTCACCCCACTCTCTCTTGATAGACTAGAGGAAAAATTCAGATTTTTCCTATCATTCTAATCAGTTTTCTCCAGCTTTTTGAAGCTAAGAGAATAGAGAGAAAAAGTGAGTTTTAGAGAGAAAAAGACAAGACAAATTTCTGGACTTTTTTCTTGCATTTTTGCTAATAGAAAAGAAGTTAGAAAGCTTGTTTCTTGTTCTTGAAAAGGTCGTAGATACTCCATCCGTTGAAGAGTGTCTTCAAAGCTTCTACAAGGCGTTGGCTAGCACCAAGCGAGTAGAAGACCATCTCCCGGAAGATCGAGTGGATACCGGAAGAGACGGAGCCCTGCAAGCGTGGTGTTCCGTTCGTTACAACAAACCGTCGAAAGCGTTTCAGCCATTCTAGCATCCATATAAGGTAAAACACTATCCCATAGTCGTAGGTACTTACTCGTGAAAGATCCCGATAGAGACGGGTCAAAGTTATTTCCATTTGCGCTTATGTGTATGACCGGTTATTCCTCTAACGAGTGGTATCGAGCCACTCACGAGTACCCTATTGACTTTAATTTGCTATAGTGTTTTTATAGATTTTGAATCTATGTTATGCATGCCTTAGGATTGCTAGAAATGTTGTTAAAACCATGTATGACATGCTTTTCCGACTTTTTGTAAGTATATACTGTTGAGAATTTCCATTTTTGAAGTCATTCAAAAGCTGGAAAAACTCTCGATTTCGTCACTTCGGTCGATCGGGACTCATATTCGGTCGACCGAGGCAAGACAGTTAGCTAAATGGTATTAGGTTCGGATCAACCGAGTTGGTCTTGGTCGATCCGAGTTGGTCTTCAATCGATCCGAGTTGGTCTTCGTCGACCGAAAGTGCCTGTTTGGTCGACCGAGTACTCTCCAGTACTTTTTCGGTCGACCGAAGCTTAGTGGCCGATCAACCGAACCCAGGCAGAATATGAAATGTTCATTTTACTGTTTTGCTCATTATTTTTCATAAGTTGTTATGTTAATTGAGCATGATGCATATTAATCGCCTTTACCCTGTTGGTTTTATTTTATAATACGATCTGCGTATCGTGCCTTTTTAAATATCAAAAGTTGTAATTTTTCCTTTGAATATCCCCTCGAATGTAACTCGAGGTTTCCTTAGAAATTTTGTAATTCTAGATTAGGAGAAGGTACAGCTGAGATGATGAAGATTTGGAGGCAACCAATTAAAGGTCAAGGCGGTGTAGAATAGAAATTAATGTAATTTTCTTTTTACACCCTTAGATTGACTTCACGGTTTTTCCATTGGCTTGGAAAAACCGAATAGGATATGGCGATTACTATTGCATTTTACTTTTATGTATTGGATGCATATGTATATAAGCATAAAGCTGTTTTATTTATGCTTTACGGTGAGATTGTTAAAAAACAAAATCCCTCATTTAAAATATTAATTAGTGCCTTCCTAAGTTTGGCCCTCGTCAAGGCCTAGATTGACATAAGTATGGGACATGCCAAAGCTGTGCATACATGTCTATCCGGGTGAGGTGCGAAGGATAAGTTGTGATATCCATCGGCTAAAACTTAGGGGTCCTAATTAATCTGGATTATCTCAATAAATGGATTGAGGATCTAGAGGCAAAAGAGTTGAGAAAAGTGTATAATGATACGCTTGAATAAATGTTATTCACTCAACTAACCAAGAATTACATAATTTGATGTAATTTGCAAACGTTGCCTACCTAAATAACTAAGTTTTGGGGGATCAGCCAAAGCTGACTCAAAACGAGGTGAAATATGGATCTTGGCCCGCTAGAAAGTTAACGAACTTTCCGAGTTGATATTGAGGGTTATTCACTCGAAGAAAATAGTGGGAGAAATCATTAAAAAGATAAAGACCTAATAATGATTTTAATCTGTACTTACTTTTGTATATGCATATTTTTGTTGTAGAAAATGGCTAATTCAAACCAAACACTATCACTGCGTTCTGTCCTTGAGAAGGACAAATTAGAGGGAGTTAACTTCCTCGACTGGTTCAGGAACTTGAGAATCATTCTCAAGCATGAAAGAAAGTCTGTATGTCTTGGAACGACCTATTCTCGCTATACCGGGAGGCTCGCGCTTCGACGCTGATATGGCTCGCTTATCGAAGCATGTTAGTGATGCTTTAGATGTGTCTAGCCTCATGCTTGTCACCATGAACTCGAGCTTCGAAAGCAACATGAGGACATGGGGGGCTTATGAGATGCTGGCTCATCTGAAGCAACTATATCAGGGACAAGCGCGCCAGGAGAGATTCGATGTGTCAAAATCTCTATTTCAGTGCAAAATTTCTGAAGGAATGCCAGTAGGAACTCACGTTCTTAAGATGATAGGTTATGTTCAAAACCTTGAAAAACTAGGGTTTCCTTTGGGACAAGAGCTGTCGACTGATTTGATCTTGTAATCGTTGCTCGAATCATTCGATCGGTTCATTCTAAATTATCATATGAATGAAATTGACAAGCCATTGCTCGAGTTGTTGAATATGCTAAGGACTGCCGAGAAGGAAATAGGCAAGTCCAAGCCCAACGCCATACTGATGGAGCAAAAGGGCAAAGGCAAAGGTTTTGTGAGATCCAAAGGCAAACCGAAAGGTAAGCCCAAGGGCAAGCAAACCACTTTCAACGATGTGCATCGAAACCTAAGGGTGGTGTAGCCAAGGACTCTATATGTCATCACCCTGTGGTGAGAAGGGTCATCTGGAAAAGGAACTGCAAGAGCTATCTTGCAACAAAAAAGGCTGGAAAAGGAGAAGGCAATTGTTGCTTCGGGCTCGGGTATTTATGTTATTTATGTTAATATGATTGATATCAATTTAAATACAACTACTTCTTGGGTATTTGATACCGGATGTGGTTCTCACATTTGTACTAATGTGCGAGGGAGCTGCAAAGGAGTAGAGAGTTGGCAAAGGGTGAAGTGGAACTACGAGTAGGCAACGGAGCACGTGTTGCGACCCCTAAGTTTGTAGGGACTTGTACTTTTACTTTGCCTTCGGGGGCTTGTTTTAGGTTTAGAAAACTGTTTCTATGTACCTAGTTTAATTAAAAAATATTATTTCGGTTTCTTGTTTGGACAAGAACGGTTTTGAATTTCGATCAAAAACCAACGATTGTCGTTATTTCGGATAATATGTTTTATGCAAGCGCCTCTTTAATTAATGGTCTATATATTTTAGACCTTGATATGCCAATTTTAAACATAAATACCAAAAGGATTAAGACTAATGATTCTAATCGACATACCTCGGCATTGTCGCTTAGGCCAACGAAGATCGCATATCCAAACTACATAAAGATGGGCTATTAGAATCATTTGACTTGAGTCTTATGATCGATGCGAATCTTGTTTATTGGGTAAGATGACGACATCACCTTTCACTAAGCTAGGTGAGAGAGCTGATGATTTATTAGGACTAATACATAGTGATGTATGTGGCCCTTTTTAATATACATGCGAGGGGTGGTTACCTCTACTTCATTACCTTTCTCGATGACTTTAGTAGGTATGGATATGTGTTCTTGATGAAACACAAATCCGAAGCATTTGCTAAGTTTAAAGAGTTTAAACTTGAAGTAGAAAACCAACTTGGCAAAAGTATTAAGATTCTTCGATCCGATCGAGGAGGAGAATACTTGAGTCAAGAGTTCTGTGACTATCTAAAAGCTTGTGGAATCGTTTCACAACTTTCTCCTCCAGCTACTCCACAATGGAATGGTGTATACGAAAGGAGGAGCAGAACCTTATTAGATATGGTTCGTTCTATGATGAGTCACACGAGCTCGCCCAATTCTTTTTGGGGACACGCACTAGAGACAGCGACTTTAACACTTAACCGCGTTCCATCTAAATCGGTTGCAAAGACGCCATACGAGTTATGGGTAGGGAAGCGTCCCGGTTTGTCTTTCCTCAAGATTTGGGGGCTGTGAAGCGTTTGTGAAACGCTCGACTTACGATAAGCTGGCTCGAAATCTGAAAAGTGCATATTTGTAGGTTATCCTAAGGAAACTAAAGGATACTACTTTTTATATCCCTAACGAGAACAAAGTGTTTGTTGCTCGCACGGGAGTCTTTCTAGAAAAAGAATTTGTTTCTAGAAACACAAGTGGGAGTATCGTAGAACTTCTTGAAGTTCCGGACTCTCAAACTAGCACTAATGATGAGATGGAAATTGAACGAGACTCCACAAGTTGTTGTGCGGCGAGTGCCACAAAGCAGATTGTGCGGCCCGGCACTGATTCAAGAAACACAAGAATTGCGTAGAGTGCGGTAGAGTTCGTCGTCCACCTCAGGAAAAAATTTGGATTTTTCATAGCAGAACATGGTAATGTTATGTTTGTGGATCACGATGAACCTTCAACCTACAAACAAGCAATTAATAGCCCAGATTCGAGAAATGGCTTGAGGCCATGAGATCCGAAATGGACTCCATGTACACAAACCAAGTCCGGATCTTGGTTGTTCCACCTGAAGGGGTAACTCCCATAGGGTGCAAATGGGTTTTTAAGATTAAAAGCCGAGCATGGAAGGGAATGTACAAAGCGTACAAGGGCGGCTGAGTCGCGAAAGGTTTCAAACAAATTCATGGTTTTGACTATGATGAGACCTTTTCCCCTGTAGTTATGTTCAAGTCCATTCGGATTTTGCTTGCTATTGCGGCTTACTATGACTACGAAATCGGCAAATGGATGTCAAAACCGCTTTCCTTAATGGAAAACTTGATGAGGATGTGTATATGACACGGCTGAAGGTTTTGTCACTCCGGAGAATCTTTGGAAAAAGTATGTAAGCTTCGAGAGATCCATTTATGGACTCAAGCGAGCTTCTCGAAAGGCTGGAACATCCGTTTTAATGATGCCGTCCAGTGAGTTTGGCTTCATTAAAAATGAGGATGAGCATTGTGTTTACAAAAAGGTTAGTGGGAGCTCAATCGTATTCTGGTTTTTTATGTAGATGACATACTACTCATTGGAAAGCGACATACCAACCTTAAAGTGCTGTAAAGGCTTGGTTGAGTACGTGTTTCTCTATGAAAGACTTAGGCGAAGCCTGACTATATCTTGGGAGTCAAGATCTATAGAGATAGATCCGGGAGACTCGTTGGCCTAAGTCGAGTACATATATAGACAAGGTGCTAAAGCGGTTTAGCATGCAAGAGTCTAAGAAAGGACTTTGTCCTATGGCACATGGTACTTGCTTACGTCGAAGGAGCAGTGTTCTAAAACGCTTTGCCGAATTAGAACGCATGAAAGAGATTCCTTATGCTTACGCCATAGGATCAATCATGTACGCCATGATATGTACTCGCCCGAGATGTCTCGTTTGCCTTAAGCATTACGGCGAGATACCCGATCTAATTACGGTGAGCGTCCACTGGATCTCGGTCAAGAATATCCTCAAGTACTTACGAAGGACTAAGGATACATTCTTGATTTATGGAGAGGCGGATAAGCTCGTTGTAGCTGGTTACACCGATGCTAGTTTCCAAACCGGCGAGAGATGATTTCCGATCGCAATCGGGATATGTGTTTAACTTGAATGGAGGTCTTTGTGGTAGCGCGATTCAAAGCAATCAACCATAGCAGATTCTACGACGGGAGGCCGAGTACATAGCGGCTTGTGAAGCGGCTAAGGAGGCGATTTGGATCGGGAAATTTATTTCAGACCTCGATGTGGTTCCTAGTATTGCGAACCCGATAGACCTCTATTGTGACAACAATGGGGCTATTTCACAATCT
Organism: Vinca minor; assembly: GCA_026122235.1. NCBI lineage: Eukaryota > Viridiplantae > Streptophyta > Magnoliopsida > Gentianales > Apocynaceae > Vinca > Vinca minor. Next base: position 412,101 of record JAOCZM010000256.1, on the reverse strand, counting down.
AGGGAACCTAGATCTCTCCAGAGGTCCAAACATGTACTACGGCGATTTCACCTAATCCGCGAGATTATAGAGAGAGTGATGTGCATATATGTAGAGTAGATTCGGCGGGACAATGTCGCCGATCCATCAGCGAAAGCCACCTGTCGCGGCGGCTGGCATGATCGTCACACTAGCTCCATGGGTATCCGATATCCGGAGGGCCGATCTTTAGAGGCAGTCATTAGTATGCCACTAAAGACCATTTATTGTAATTTGGGTCTTTAGTGCAAGTGGGAGATTATTGTACTAGTATTTAATGTAATTTTCATTTTGATGAATAAAAGGCAATTAATTCGGTATTATTCATTATGTTTACTGCGTTCTTAACAACATAAATAAATAATATGTCCTTAGAATAGTATTTATAATTGTTATGAGATACTATTACGAAACGTCCCTAGTCGAACATTATTTTGGAATCTTTGAGGACAATAATAATGCGTAAGACTAGTATGTGCGGTGATTGATATAAGATATCGGATCGTCACATAGGTATATATGATTAGAGAATCATTATCTTTGGGACGAGACCCAGACATGAGAAACACACCATGGGTTGTTATATAATAGTCAACGGTGTTTCTCAAAATTTTGGTCAGGTTGTATATGAGATCCTTCGACTTGAGGTCTCACAAGAGTTCTTGCATGGCTAGTGTTATGCTTTGATAATGTTAAACGCTATCCAGTAGCTCGGGTGAGCAATAAAGGCATTTATTGGGTATATCACGAATCTTGTTCGGGGATGAGTGGGATGCGAAAAGGATTTGTCCCTCCTATATAGCGGGAGCGATATCTTGGGCCCCTTGATGGAGTCGACTAATTCATGGCCATGAACAAGTGAATCGAGTATATGATATTGATGTCATTTGATTAGTCTACTCGCGAATCAAGAAACTAAAAGATTGGACAATACAAGTGTGACTTTTCCATGACTTGTGTTCAATCTAGATATCAAGGACAAAAGGATTTAACTACAAATGTCAAATGTTGTGATTATGATAAATCACCGGATATTTATGAATTGGGGGGTAATGATGCGTTGCTAGATACCTCTCATTACACGTGACATATGATGTCACGGCCAACATCATGGATACCTCTTGGGTCGCACTCATAGATCAAGCTGGATTGGGCTTGTTGGAGTACATTTAATCTAAGGTGCGCCAATTCGATTGGGTCGGGCCGGGGATTGGATTGGGCCCTTAATCGGGTTGGGCCGACCAATATGATTGGGCCGACCGACCCGTTTGGACCGACCTTATGGCTGGAATGTTAGACATAAATTCAGCCATCTTGATGGTGATTGAAGTGGTGGAGAGAGTGGAGGAGTAATTCTCTCCATGATATCCCACTTTCCCCATTATCTCACCCCACTCTCTCTTGATAGACTAGAGGAAAAAATTCAGATTTTTTCCTATCATTCTAATCAGTTTTCTCCAGCTTTTTGAAGCTAAGAGAATAGAGAGAAAAAAGTGAGTTTTAGAGAGAAAAAGACAAGACAAATTTACGGACTTTTTTTCTTGCATTTTTGCTAATAGAAAAGAAGTTAGAAAGCTTGTTTCTTGTTCTTGAAAAGGTCGTAGATACTCCATCCGTTGAAGAGTGTCTTCAAAGCTTCTACAAGGCGTTGGCTAGCACCAAGCAGTAGAAGACCATCTCCGGGAAGATCGAGTGGATCACGGGAAGAGACGGAGCACTGCAAGCGTGGTGTTCAGTTCGTTACAACAAACCGCTGAAAGCGTTTCAGCCATTCTAGCATCCATATAAGGTAAAACACTATCCCATAGTCGTAGGTACTTACTCGTGAAAGATCCTGATAGAGGCGGGTCAAAGTTATTTCCGCTGCGCTTATGTGTATGACCCGGTTATTCCTCTAACAAGAATCATGTAGTGCATGCATATACTGTGGTAGTACATGGAAAGTTGATTTCCAAGCACCAAAAAGTGTTTCTATAGCATGTCGGTGGGCATACCAAGCTCTTCTATAGGTACAAGTCAAACTCATTATTTTCACAAGCAACCCTAATCAATTTAACAGAAATTTCAGGATCAGCCTATACAAGGTATAGAATTTTTACCCCAATGTAGCTGGAGGACATGTTGCATTTTTTGTTCTGGTCCATCAAGCAGTAGTGGCCCTTGTTAAGCTTGGTAACCTTCCACATTCCATCCACCCTGCTATGGTTAACGCGAATGTACCAACTGCATTGGCTTTTTTTATTGAGTTTCTACAACCCCCGCTGAACCATTGACTGTTACTCCTATCTCTTTTCCACTCCCTTAAGGCCACATTGTCATGCCACACGTTAACTGCCAACATTGCCTCACGTTTATCCTTGAACTGCATCCCCAAACATATTTCGGGAAAATTGGGATTCCATATTTTAATATTTTTTCCCTGTATGTCAGTTCAGGAACAAGTTCCGTGGAACCAACATCATTCCAACAGGCAAAATTAGCATAGTTACCGTATGATGACATATTCCATTCTGGAATAGCTGGGGCGGAGGTAGATGGAGTTGGTTCAAGCTCTTGGATCGTGTCTTCATTACTTGGTCCAACGGTTTGTTGTTGGATTTTAGAGATGGCATCTTCCGCTACCGCCTCTACATCTTCCTCGACGTCGTCCTCGTGTTCTCCAGCACTATCGTCTGCGAAGTCGTCTTCCGTTTCCAAAACACCGTCAATGTTTGATATTAGACCCAAGGAATCCATGACCGAATTATCTATACAAGGTTCGTAACTAGACGGTGGGGGCATAGTTGGTATGTGATTTGACTCCGAAAAATATGATTCCGGAACAAATTGTGACTGTGGCGAAAATTCTATTGTCGGGATTACAAAACTATCTACATGTCTCTGCAGAGCTTCTAACAAAGCACCAACATGAATCTCTTATAGTTTGAAATCCGTTTGGATTCCCCACAAATTCTCTAGATCTTATTCGTCGTTAAGATGTACAACATCGTACATCACCATGTTGTACGTCGGCATGAGGAATGGACGAATCATTATTAGCCGAATAGTGACACTAGAAAGATCGACTCCTTTGCGCCGACATATTTTGTGGCAAAGTTGGCGGAATGAAAGTTTTTGTATAACTTCCATACATCTTTTGCTTGGCTCTACAAAACGGGGAAAACCACCATTTTCAGTATACTACATTGTGGTCGTAATGTAAATACAATCTCATCGGACATTCAAATGCCATTTTTTTTACACAAAATATATGAACTTGAGGAAATATGGGTTTGGTTGGAAAACATAGATTGGAGGATGTTGTTTGAGGTAAGAAAAATTGAGGGAAGGTTATTGGATTTTGTAGAGATTTTGGTAGTGAAGGGATAAGATTTTCTATCCCTAAAAATTCAGGCCACAAACATCTCCAGGGGAAAAACCATCTGGCCCTTGAGGACGGAAGTGGGAATTTCGTCCTCGGTAACTCCCTAATCCAAGTTTACTTAATTAGGATATATTCTATATTAGTTTCTTCCTAATGTATATTAGTTGCCTAAATATTGTGTAGTGTTGAGTAATTAGTAGTTGACTAATATAGTGTGGACTCGCATGTATAACTACTCATGTACTACTTCTTTATTTTATAAGAGTGAAAGATATATTTTTCACTTCAATTCTTTTAGAAGATAATTATTTACATTTTGAAAAACATCCATCTAACGGCAAAAAATCCTATGTCCCCATTCGTGTATGTCCCAGTTGTTGGAGTACATTTAATCTAAGGTGCGCCAATTCGATTAGGCCGGGCCGGGCCGGGATTGGTTGGGCCCTTAATCGGGTTGTGGGCCGACCGACCCGTTTTGGACCGACCTTATGGCTGGAAAATTGGACACATATTTTCAGCTCATATGTCTCTTATCTAGAGGTTAAAGGAGTGGAGAAAGTGGAGGAGTGGTTTCCTCCATGATCTCCCACTTTCCCCTTTATCTCTCCCCACTCTCTCTTGATAGACTAAGGGAAAAATACTGATTTTTCCCATTCATTCTAATCAGTTTTTCTCCATCTTTTGAAGCTTAGAGAGAAGAGAGAAAAGTGAGTTTTTAGAGAGAAAAGAAAAGATAGATTTCTAGACTTGTTTTCTAGCTTTTTGCTAATAGGAAATAAGTTAGAAATCCTGTATCTTATTCTTCTGACAAGGTCTGAAATACATACTCCATTGAAGAGTGTCTTCAAAGCTTCTACAAGGCGTTGGCTAGCACCAAGCAGTAGAAGACCATCCCCGAAAGATCGAGTGGATACTGGGAGAGACGGAGCCTGCATTGTGGTGTTCCGTTCGTGACAACATACCGCTGAAAGCGTTTCAGCCATTCTAGCATCAATATAAGGTAAAACACTATCCCGTAGTCGTAGGTTCTTACTCGTGGAAGATCTGGTAGAGGCGGGTCAAGTTTTATTCCACTGCGCATTTATGTGTGACCGGTTATTCCTCTAACGGTGGTATCGAGCCACTCACGAGTACCCTATAGACTTTATGTGTTATAGTGTTTGAATATAGATTATGAATCTATGTTATGCATGGATTAGGATACTAGAAATGTTGTAAATCATGTATGACATGCTTTTCCGGTTTTACGTATGTATATGCGTTGAGAATTTCCAGTTTTGAAGTCATTCAAAAGCTGGAAAAACTCTCGATTTCTAGCACTTGATCGGCCAGGGACTCGGTTTTGGTCGACCGAGGCAAGACGAAGCTAAATGATTTGGATTCGGATCAACCGAGAGGGTGTTCGGTCGAACCGAGTTGGTCTTCGGTCGACCAAAGTGCCTGTTTAGTCGACCGAGGTACTCTCAGTACTTTTTCGGTCGACCGAGCTTGATGGCCGGTCAACCGAACCCAGGCAGAATATGAAATGTTCATTTTACTGTTTTGCTCATTATTTTTCATGAATTGCTATGTTAATTGAGCATGATGCATAGTAGTCGCCATTACCCTGTTGGTATTATTTTATAATACGATCTGCGTATCGTGCATATTTTATCATTCAAAAGTTGTAATTTTATTCTCATTAAATCCCCTCGAATGTAACTCGAGGTTTCCTTAGAAATTTTGTAATTCTAGATTAGGAGAAGGTACAGCTGAGATGATGAAGATTTGGAGGCAACCAACTGAAGGTCAAGACGGTGTAGAATAGATGTTTTTCATTTTACACCCTTAGATTGACTTCACGGTTTTTTCCATTGGCTTGGAAAAACCGAATAGGATATGAGCGATTACTATTGCATTTTTATTTTATGTATTGGATGCATATGTATATAAGCATAAAGCTGTTTTATTTATGCTTTTACGGTGAGATTGTTAAAAACAAAATCCCTCATTTAAAATATTAATTAGTGCCTTCCTAAGTTTGGCCCTCGTCAAGGCCTAGATCGACATAAGTATGGGACATGCCAAAGCTGTGCATACATGTCTATCCGGGTGAGCGCGAAGGATAAGTTGTGATATCCATGGCTAAAACTTAGGGTCCTAATTAACTGGATTATCTCAATAAATGGATTGAGGATCTAGAGGCAAAAGAGTTGAGAAAAGTGTATAATGATACGCTTGAATAAATGTTATTCACTCAACTAACCAAGAATTACATAATTTGATGTAATTGGCAAAGCGTTGCCTACCTAAATAACTAAGTTTTGGGCGATCGGCCAAAGGCGACTCGAAAGCAGGTGAAATATGGATCTTGGCCCGCTAGAAAGTTAACGAACTTTCCGAGTTGATATTGAGGGTTATTCACTCGAAGAAAATAGTGGGAGAAATCATTAAAAAGATAAAGACCTAATAATGATTTTAATCTGTACTTACTTTTGTATATGCATATTTTTGTTGTAGAAAATGGCTAATTCAAACCAAACACTATCATTGCGTTCTGTCCTTGAGAAGGACAAATTAGAGGGAGTTAATTTCCTCGACTGGTTCAGAAACTTGAGAATCGTTCTCAAGCATGAAAGAAAGCTGTATGTACTTGAACAGCCAATTCCTGCTATACTAGAGGCTCGCGCTTCGGCCGCTGATAGAAGTGCTTATCAGAAGCATGTTAGTGATGCTTTAGATGTGTCTAGCCTCATGCTTGTCACCATGAACTACGAGCTTGAAGCAACATGAGGACATGGGGGGCTTATGAGATCTTTGGCTCACTGAAGCAACTATAACGAGGCAAGCACGCCGGGAGAGATTCGATGTATCGAAATCTCTCTTTCGAGTGCAAAATGTCTTAGGGAATGCCGGTAGGAACTCACGTTCTTAAGATGATAGGTTATGTTCGGGAACCTTGAAAAAGCTGGGGTTTCCTTTGGGACAAGAAGCTGTCGATCGATTTGATCTTGCAATCATTGCACGAGTCATTCGATCAATTCATTATGAATTATCACATGAATGAAATTGACGAGCCATTCCACGAGTTGTTGAATATGCTAAGGAGTGCCGAGAAGGAAATAGGCAAGTCCAAGCCCAACACCATACTTGATGGTGCAAAAGGGCAAAGGCGAGAGGTTTTGTGAAATCCAAAGGCAAACCGAATGGTAAGCCCAAGGGCAAGCAAACCACTTTCAACAATGCACTGAAACCTAAGGGTGGTGTAGCCAAAGACTCTATATGTCATCATCTGTGGTGAGAAGGGTCATTTGGAAAAGGAATTGCAAGAGCTATCTTGCAACAAAAAGGCTGCAAAAGGAGAAAGCAAATTGTTGTATCGGGCTCAGGTATTTATGTTATTGATGTTAATATGATTGATATCAATTTAAATACAATTACTTCTTGGGTATTTGATACCGGATGTGGTTCTCACATTTGTACTAATGTGCAGGGACTTCAAAGGAGTAGAGAGTTGGCAAAGGGTAAAGTGGAACTACAAGTAGGCAACGGAGCACGTGTTGCGGCCACTAGTCTGTAGGGGACTTATACTTTTACTTTGCCTTCGGGGGCTTGTTTTGGGTTTAGAAAAGCTGTTTCTCTGTACCTAGTTTAATTAAGAATATTATTTCGGTTTCTTGTTTGGACAAGAAAGGTTTTGAGATTTCGATCAAAAACCAACGATTGTCGTTATTTACGGATAATATGTTTTATGCAAGCGCCTCTTTGATTAATGGTCTATATGTTTTAGATCTTGATATGCCAATCTTAAATATAAATACCAAAAGGATTAAAACTAATGATTCTAATCCTACATACCTCTGGCATTGTCGCTTAGGCCACATAAACGAAGATCGCATATCCAAACTCCATAAAGATGGGCTATTGGAATCATTTGACTTGAGTCTTATGATCGATGCGAATCTCGTTTGTTGGGTAAGATGACGGCATCACCTTTCACTAAGCTAGGTGAGAGAGCCGATGCTTTATTAGGACTAATACATAGTGATGTATGTGGCCCTTTTAATATACATGCAAGGGGTGGTTACCTCTACTTCATTACCTTTACTGATGACTTCGGTAGGTATGGATATGTGTTCTTGATGAAACACAAATCCGAAGCATTTGCTAAATTTAAAGAGTTTAAACTTGAAGTAGAAAACCAACTTGACAAGAGTATTAAGATTCTTCGATCGATCGAGGAGGAGAATACTTGAGTCAAGAATTCTGTGACTATCTAAAAGCTTGTGGAATCGTTTCACAACTTTCTCCTCGACTACTCCACAATGGAATGGTGTATACGAAAGGAGGAACAGAACATTATTAGATATGGTTCGTTCTATGATGAGTCACACGAGCATCGCCCTGATTCCTTTTGGGGACACGCACTAGAGACAGCAGCTTTAACACTTAACCGCGTTCCATCTAAATCGATTGCAAAGACGCCATACGAGTTATGGGTGGGAAGCGTCCCGGGTTTGTCTTTCCTCAAGATTTGGGGTTGTGAAGCGTTTGTGAAACGCTCAGCTTCTGATAAGCTGGCTCCAAAATCTGAAAAGTGCATATTTGTAGGCTATCCTAAGGAAACTAAAGGATACTACTTTTATATCCCTAACAAGAACAAAGTGTTTGTTGCTCTCACGGGAGTCTTTCTAGAAAAAGAATTTGTTTCTAGAAACACAAGTGGGAGTAGCGTAGACCTTTCTGAAGTTCCAGACTCTCAAACTAGCACTAATGATGAGATGGAAATTGAACAGACTCCACAAGTTGTTGTGCGGCGAGGTGCCACAAAGCGATTGTGCGGCCAGCACTGATTCAAGAAACACAAGAATTGCGTAGAGTCCGGTAGAGTTCAGTCGTCCACCTCCCAGGAAAAAATTTGGATTTTTCATAGCAGAACATGGTGATGTTATGTTTGTGGATCACGATGAACCTTCAACCTACAAACAAGCAATTAATAGCCCGGATTCGAGAAATGGCTTGAGGCCATGAGATCCGAAATGGACTCCATGTACACAAACCAAGTCCCGGATCTTGGTTGATCCACTGAAGGGGTAACTCCCATAGGGTGCAAATGGGTTTTTAAGATTAAAACCGACATGGAAGGGAATGTACAAAGCGTACTGAGGGCGATCGGGTCGCGAAAGGTTTCAAACAAATTCATGGTTTTGACTATGATGAGACCTTTTCCCCTGTAGTTATGTTCAAGTCCATTCGGATTTTGCTTGCTATTGCAGACTTACTATGACTACGAAATCGGCAAATGGATGTCAAAACCGCTTTCCTTAATGGAAAACTTGATGAGGATGTGTATATGACACGACTGAAGGTTTTGTCACTCCGGGAGAATCTTTGGGAAAAGTATGTAAGCTTGAGAGATCCATTTATGGACTCAAGCGAGGCTTCTCGAAAGTCTGGAACATCCGTTTTAATGATGCCGTCCCAGTGAGTTTGGCTTCATTAGAAATGAGGATGAGCCTTGTGTTTATAAAAAGGTTAGTGGGAGCTCAATTGTATTCCCTGGTTTTGTATGTAGATGACATACTACTCATTGGAAACGACATACCAACCTTAAAGTCTGCAGAAGGCTTGGTTGAGTACGTGTTTCTCTATGAAAGACTTAGGCGAAGCCTGACTATATTCTGGGGAGTCAAGATCTATAGAGATAGATCCGGGAGACTCATTGGCCTAAGTCGGAGTACATATATAGACAAGGTGCTAAAGCGGTTTAGCATGCAAGAGTCTAAGAAAGGACTTTGTCCTATGGCACATGGTACTGTTTACATCAAAGGAACAGATGTTCTAAAACGCTTTGCCGAATTAGAACGCATGAAAGAGATCTCTTATGCTTACGCCATAGGATCCATCATGTACGCCATGATTTGTACTCGCCCTGAGATGTCTCGTTTGCCTTAAGTATTACGAGCGAGATACCCGGTCTAATTACGGTGAACATCACTGGATCTCGATCAAGAATATCCTCAAGTACTTGCGAAGGACTAAGGATACATTCTTCATTTATGGAGGGCGGATGAGCTCGTTGTAGCTCGAGTTACACCGATGCTAGTTTCCAAACCGGCGAGAGATGATTTCCGATCGCAATCGGGATATGTGTTTAACTTGAATGGAGGTCTTTGTGGTGGCGCGATTCAAAGCAATCAACCATAGCAGATTCTACGACAGAGGCCGTGTACATAGCAGACTTGTGAAGCGGCTATGGAGGCGATTTGGATCAGGAAATTTATTTCCGACCTCGATGTGGTTCCTAGTATTGCGAACCCGATAGACCTCTATTGTGATAACAATTGGGCTATTTCCCAATCTAAGGAACCTAGATCTCACCAGAGGTCCAAACATGTACTACGGCGATTTCACCTAATCCGCGAGATTATAGAGAGAGGTGATGTGCATATATGTAGAGTAGACTCGGCAGACAATGTCGTCGATCCACTGACGAAGCTACTGTCGCAGCAGCAACATGATCGTCACACTAGCTCCATGGGTATCCTATATCTGGAGGACTAATCTTTAGAGATAGTCATTAGTATGCCCTAAAGACCATTTATTGTAATTTGGGTCTTTAGTGCAAGTGGGAGATTATTGTACCGTATTTAATGTAATTTTCATTTTGATGAATAAAAGGCAATTAATTCCAGTATTATTCATTATGTTTTCTGCGTTCTTAACAACATAAATAAATAATATGTCCTTAGAATAGTATTTATAATTGTTATGAGATACTATTCTGAAATGTCCCTAGTCGAACATTATTTTGGAATCTTCGAGGACAATAATAATGCGTAAGACTAGTATGTGCAGCGATTGATATAAGATATCGGATCGTCACATAGGTATATATGATTAGAGAATCATTATACTTTGAGCCAGACCCGACATGAGAAACACACCATGGGTTGTTATATAATAGTCAACGGTGTTTCTCAAAATTTTGACTGGGTTGTATATGAGATCCTTCGACTTGAGGTCTCATAAGAGTTCTTGCATGGCTAGTGTTATGCTTTGATAATGTTAAACGCTATCCGTAACTGGGTGAGCAATAAAGGCATTTATTGGGTATATCACGAATCTTGTTCAGGATGAGTGGGATGCAGAAAGGATTTCTCCCTCCTATATAGCAGGAGCAATATCTTGGGCCCCTTGATGGAGTTTGACTAATTCATGGCCATGAACAAGTGAATCAGTATATGATATTGATGTCATTTGATTAGTCTACTCGCGAATCAAGAAACTAAAAGATTGGACAATACAAGTGTGACTTTTTTCCATGACTTGTGTTCAATCTAGATATCAAGGACAAAAGGATTTAACTACAAGTGTCAAATGTTGTGATTATGATAAATCACCAGATATTTATGAATTGGGGGTAATGATGCGTTGCTTGATACCTCTCATTACCTGTGACATATGATGTCACGGCCAACGTCATAGATACCTCTTGGGTCGCACTCATAGATCAACTGGATTGGGCTTGTTGGAGTACATTTAATCTAAGGTGCGCCAATTCGATTGGGCCGGGCCGGGATTGGATTGGGCCCTTAATCGGGTTGGGCCGACCGATCCCGTTTTGGACCGACCTTATGGCTGGAAAATTGGACACATATTTTCAGCTCATATGTCTCTTATCTAGAGGTTAAAGGAGTGGAGAAAGTGGAGGAGTGGTTTCCTCCATGATCTCCCACTTTCCCCTTTATCTCTCCCCACTCTCTCTTGATAGACTAAGGGAAAAATACTGATTTTTCCCATTCATTCTAATCAGTTTTTCTCCATCTTTTGAAGCTTAGAGAGAAGAGAGAAAAGTGAGTTTTTAGAGAGAAAAGAAAAGATAGATTTCTAGACTTGTTTTCTAGCTTTTTGCTAATAGGAAATAAGTTAGAAATCCTGTATCTTATTCTTCTGATAAGGTCTGAAATACATACTCCATTGAAGAGTGTCTTCAAAGCTTCTACAAGGCGTTGGCTAGCACCAAGCAGTAGAAGACCATCCCCGAAAGATCGAGTGGATACTGGGAGAGACGGAGCCTGCATTGTGGTGTTCCGTTCGTGACAACATACCGCTGAAAGCGTTTCAGCCATTCTAGCATCAATATAAGGTAAAACACTATCCCATAGTCGTAGGTAAGATCTTACTCGTGGAAGATCCTGGTAGAGGCGGGTCAAGTTTTATTCCGCGCGCATTTATGTGTGACCCGGTTATTCCTCTAACACCAGTGTCTCCAACCAATCACAATTCACCATGTGTATATATAATTGAAACAAATATTTATATAGTAAATTCTGATTGGTTAGGGACACGGGGACATACACGGGCGGGGACAGAGGATTTTCACCCCCATCTAACTTGTCAGTAGTTGGAAATTTATTAATATCACTAAAGCGTAAAATAATATTTAATTCCCACTTCCGTCCTCAAGGGCCAGATGGTTTTGCCCCTGGATGTCCACATTATTATTATTTTTAGTGTGTTGTCAATTTTTTTTTTAATATTACTCATTTTAGAACTTTTAAATATCATAAAACAAAGAACTAAATTCGATTCATAGAAAAAAAAATGCAATGAAAATATAAAAATTAAAAGTCCCGATTATTCAAACCCTAATTCTTTCGAAATTTATGTTCAAACATTTTCCATATAGAAGTGTTGATGCACGATGCATTCGACATCGGGTAGTCGGGGGAAGCCTCAACAGTTATCTGTTCCGATGATCTTGAACGCTGACCGGCTTCGTCCACAAATGTTCTTCCTTCATACCCAAAAATATGGCAAAGAAGGATAAAGAAAAATTCGCCTTTCCTTTTGTACCGCTTAGCCCTTGGATTAGCCTAATGTAGAGTTATATAAACCAAACATGTAAGTTATGAAAACATTGAATTATTATAGTGTGCCGTAATTACATGTAACTTACCGCAACGTATTCTTCCCACTAGGCTTCAACACCATCCAAATCAACAATGTTGGTCCTACCGTCGTACTTGAACCATGGTTTGCGCTTAAGTGCTTCAAAATCCCAAAACCGCCTGCGCAATTTTGCTACACCTGCATCGATCATTTCTATTGTTAATTGTCCACCGATGATGGAGTTCATTCCGTAGACAATTTCGCTGTACGAATCGGACCAACGTTTTGAAGGGATTCATGGGCGGAAACTCGTTCCAAACACCCATGGATCCTCCCCTGAAGGATCCGCTCATATGAAACGAATCGAAAATAGCGGTAAAAACTTACATTTTACGGATTCAAGAAGCTGCTTCTTGAATGGAGGATGGCGTTTCTTGGATGCTAATCGCCACCAATTGATCTCCCTTGCGGAAAGTCCCTCTACCGGTATCCACGCGACGTAAAGCGGGCAGCGATTGCTAGCTCTTCGTCTTTTTGCATTTTTCAGGGAATTAGAGAGAAAAGGGAGAGGCTGAAAGCGAAATCTAATTTCGGTTTCTTGGTTAATTTCAGCTAAAAGAATTGAGGTCTAGGGTTTCGGCCAAGAGTTTATTATATAGGGTGTGAGAGTTTGTTCCCGGAACTAACTCTCACGTCCTCAACTCCTCTCGGCAATGGGAGTCCTCAACTCCCACGTCCCCTTAGACTTCGCTGGTAGTGGGAGTCCTTATCGGATAATAACTCCCACGTAATCCCAGCTATAGGTAAAATACCGAAATTGCCCCTTATCTCTAATTCGAATAATAAACACTTTGTTATTTCCAGAAAGACAAATGTCAGATACAATGAACCTAGACACATTCTAGATTCATTGAATCTGGACATAAAGCTCGTTAGCTCGTCTATGCGTGTGACCCTGTAGGTTCATCTCACAATGGCAATGAAAACACACTTAGTAGTAGTGTGAGTCCATAAATCACAAGCGGTCCTTAGCAGGACATTGTGACTACCCAAAGTGAATGAATATACAACGGAACCTAATATCAATCCACTATTTAATCCCTTTGTCTCGCGATATCCTAATTAAGCATAAGGCATGGTGGTCGTCACCCTTATTAAGCTTAATTATATTTATGCTCGATCTCCAGGTAGACTGTTTCGACAAATAGCATTTGATAACCACTTTATCAAACACATTTGAGCACGGCCATGCATTTAAACAGTCTTTCCCTATCGAGGGGCCCATGGATATCTCTCTCTAATAATAGAGAGGGATAAATTCCTTACAATGTCTCTCACATTCAAGCTATGATAGGACACTACATCCGATCATCAGTCGTATTGATTACTCTGTTACAAGTAACGTCCGACTGAGTCAAAACGTGGCTCCATTCATACTAGAATCAATGAAGACATAAGGTCTAAGGATTCTAAAATAGTATTGAGGAAGTAATACTTATGACTTAAGACCATGAAGTATTACTTCTCTGAACGATCACGTCCCAATACAATGTATCCCTATATATTGCATCTATGATGTGATTTGTATCCATTACACATGATCAGTAAAACAAGATCATCAATCAACAATCATACTAGTTTTATTTCATAGTAATTAAGCATTACATAAAACTAGGGACTTCTAGAATAGTAATTACATAAGCTAATGAGTTTTACTATCAAATCACACATTTGATAATCAAAAGCAAAATTAACTATTCAATTACTTGCTCAAAAAGGTAACAAAACGCACAACATGTGCTAATGGTCCTAGGGCACTACTAACACGTTTTTCACCATTGTAACCCAGTGTACTAAAATCATAACAAATTTCTATTAACACCTGCTCGTATTCTGCAGGCCATTCTCTGGTAAAATCAACATCCCTGAATTTGTTGCGCGTTTCTTTTTGAATAAATTCTGGAAAGTTTGCCATTTTAAGGGATGATTTTTGAAGAGGAGAAATAAATTTAGAAAGAAGGAATTGTGAAGAGGATAAGGAAATTTTAGGTTTGAGAGTTGAGAATGTTGTAGATTGTGGAGAGGTTGAGAAGTTATTTATAGATGTAATTGGAAATTCAAAAATTAAAATTTTGAATTTTTGAATGGACAAGTCTCTAAAAATCGGTCAGAAATGTGAACGAAAATACCAAAACCGTTTAGATATTTACGTTCAATAATGCATGGTCAAAAAAGCAAAATTGAGAAAAGACTAGACACTGCAAAAACGCTGTAATATGAGGACGGAAGTGGCAATTCCATCCTCAGGTCACAGAAGTGTTTAGGGTTTGTAGGGTTCGGTTTGGGGACGGAAGTCCCGGACAAAAATTTCAATGCCATGTTTTGTCCTTTCTGCTAAATCAGTGTCAGTCTAATGCAAACCCCAAACTTCTTCTAGTCTCTCTATTCCAAATCTCTCAAACTAACTAGAGTTTCACATTTTTCCTTCTTATATTATCCTCACCGCAGTCATCCATATTCAGCTTATTATGATGTCTTCCTTAGGGATGGCAATGGGGCCGGGTGGGGGCGGATACCATGATCTCCAGTCCCCAGTCCGCCTCTTCCATCGTATCTGTTGGAGTACATTTAATCTAAGGTGCGCCAATTCGATTGGGCCGGGCCGGGATTGGATTGGGCCCTTAATCGGGTTGGGCCGACCGACCCGTTTTGGACCGACCTTATGGCTGGAAAATTGGACACATATTTTCAGCTCATATGTCTCTTATCTAGAGGTTAAAGGAGTGGAGAAAGTGGAGGAGTGGTTTCCTCCATGATCTCCCACTTTCCCCTTTATCTCTCCCCACTCTCTCTTGATAGACTAAGGGAAAAATACTGATTTTTCCCATTCATATTAATCAGTTTTTCTCTAGCTTTTGAAGCTTAGAGAGAAGAGAGAAAAGTGAGTTTTTAGAGAGAAAATAAAAGATAGATTTCTTGACTTGTTTTCTAGCTTTTTGCTAATAGGAAAGAAGTTAGAAATCCTGTATCTTATTCTTCCGATAAGGTCCGAAATACATACTCCATTGAAGAGTGTCTTCAAAGCTTCTACAAGGCGTTGGCTAGCACCAAGCGATAGAAGACCATCCCCGGAAGATCGAGTGGATACTTTGGGGAGACGGAGCCCTGCATTGTGGTGTTCCGTTCGTGACAACATACCGCTGAAAGCGTTTCAACCATTCTAGCATCAATATAAGGTAAAACACTATCCCATAGTCGTGGGTTCTTACTCGTGGAAGATCCCTGGTAGAGGCGGGTTAAGTTTTTATTCCACTGCGCATTTATGTGTGACCCTGGTTATTCCTCTAACAGGTGGTTTTCGAGCCACTCACGAGTACCCTATAGACTTTAAGTGTTATAGTGTTTGAATATAGATTATGAATCTATGTTATGCATGCCTTATGATTGCTAGAAATGTAATAAATCATGTATGACATGCTTTTCCAACTTTATGTATGTATATCTGTTGAGAATTTCCAGTTTTGAAGTCATTCAAAAGCTGGAAAAACTCTCAGTTTTTATCACTTCGATCGACCGGGGACTCATCTTCGGTCGACCGAGGCAAGACAGTAGCTAAATGATACTTGTTCGGATCAACGAGTTGGTCTTCGGTCGACCGAAGACCCTGACCGGTCGACCGAACCTGAGACAATATGAAATGTTCATTTGTTTGCTGCTAGCTCGTTTTTCCATAAAATGTTATGTTAATTGAGCATGATGCATAGTAGTCGCCTTTACCCTATTGGTTTTATTTTATAATACGATCTGCGTATCATGCCTATTTTATCATTCAAAAGGTTGTAATTTTATTCTCATTATATCTCCTCGAATGTAACTCGAGGTTTCCTTAGAAATTTTGTAATTCTAGATTATGAGAAGGTACAGCTGAGATGATGAAGATTTGGAGGCAACCAACTGAAGGTCAAGACGGTGTAGAATAGATGTTTTTCATTTTACACCCTTAGATTGACTTCACGGTTTTTCCATTGGCTTGGAAAAACCGAATAGGATATAGCGATTACTATTGCATTTTTATTTTATGTATTGGATGCATAAGTATATAAGCATAAAGCTGCTTTTATTTATGCTTTTACGGTGAGATTGTTAAAAAGCGAAATCCCTCATTTAAAATATTAATTAGTGCCTTCCTAAGTTTGGCCCTCGTCAAGGCCTAGATCGACATTAGTATGGGACATGCCAAAGGCGTGCATACGTGTCTATCCCAGGGTGAGGCGCGAAGGATAAGTTGTGATATCCGCCGACTAAAACTTAGGGTCCTAGTTAACTAGATTATCTCGATAGATGGATTGAGGATCTAGAGGCAAAAGAGTTGAGAAAAAGTGTATAATGATACGCTTGAATAAATGTTATTCACTCAACTAACCAAGAATTACATAATTTGATGTAATTGGCAAAGCGTTGCCTACCTAAATAACTAAGTTTTGGGCGATCAGCCAAAGCTGACTCGAGCGAGGTGAAATATGGATCTTGGCCCGCTAGAAAGTTAACGAACTTTCCGAGTTGATATTGAGGGTTATTCACTCGAAGAAAATAGTGGGAGAAATCATTAAAAAGATAAAGACCTAATAATGATTTTTTAAATCGGTGCTTACTTTGCATATATTTTGTTGTAGAAAATGGAAAATTCAAACCAAACACTATCATCTGCGTTACGTCCTTGAGAAGGACAAATTAGAGGGAGTTAACTTCCTCGACTGGTTCGAGAACTTGAGAATCGTTCTCAAGCATGAAAGAAAGTCTGTATGTCTCGGAGCAGCCCTATTCTGCTATACCGAGAGGCTCGTGCTACGGCAGCTGAAAGGATCGCTTATCGAAGCATGTTAATGATGCTTTAGATGTGTCTAGCCTCATGCTTGTCACCATGAACTACGAGCTTGAAGCAACATGAGGACATGGGGGGCTTATGAGATCTTTGGCTCACTGAAGCAACTATAACGAGGGCAAGCACGCCGAGAGAGATTCGATGTATCGAAATCTCTCTTTTAGTGCAAAATGTACGAGGAATGCCGGTAGGAACTCACGTTCTTAAGATGATAGGTTATGTTCGGAACCTTGAAAAGCTGGGGATTTCCTTTGGGACAAGAGTCGTCGACTGATTTGATCTTGCAATCGTTGCTCGAGTCATTCGATCAATTCATTCGAATTATCACATGAATGAAATTGACAAGCCATTGCTCGAGTTGTTTAATATGCTAAGGACTGCCGAGAAGGAAATAGGCAAGTCCAAGCCCAACACCATACTCGATGGTGCAAAAGGGGCAAAGGCAAAGGTTTTTGCGAAACCCAAAGGCAAAGCGAAAGGTAAGCCCAAGGGCAAGCAAACCACTTTCAACAATGCACTGAAACCTAAGGGTGGTGTAGCCAAGGACTCTATCTGTCATCATTGTGGTGAGAAGGGTCACTGGAAAAGTAACTACAAATGTCAAATGTTGTGATTATGATAAATCACCAGATATTTTTGAATTGGGGGCAATGATGCGTTGCTAGATACCTCTTATTACCTGTGACATATGATGTCACGGTCAACGTCATAGATACCTCTTGGGTCGCACTCATAGATCAACTGGATTGGGCTTGTTGGAGTACATTTAATCTAAGGTGTGCCAATTCGATTGGGTCAGGCCGGGCCGGGATTGGATTGGGCCCTTAATCGGGTTGGGCCGACCGACCCGTTTTGGACCGACCTTATGGCTGGAAAATTGGACACATATTTTCAGCTCATATGTCTCTTATCTAGAGGTTAAAGGAGTGGTTTCCTCCATGATCTCCCACTTTCCCCTTTATCTCTCCCCACTCTCTCTTGATAGACTAAGGGAAAAATACTGATTTTTCCCATTCATATTAATCAGTTTTTCTCCAGCTTTTGAAGCTTAAAGAGAAGAGAGAAAAGTGAGTTTTTAGAGAGAAAAGAAAAGATAGATTTCTAGACTTGTTTTCTAGCTTTTTGCTAATAGGAAATAAGTTAGAAATCCTGTATCTTATTCTTCTGATAAGGTCTGAAATACATACTCCATTGAAGAGCGTCTTCAAAGCTTCTACAAGGCGTTGGCTAGCACCAAGCAGTAGAAGACCATCCCCGGAAGATCGAGTGGATACTGGGAGAGACGGAGCCTGCATTGTGGTGTTCCGTTCGTGACAACATACCGCTGAAAGCGTTTCAGCCATTCTAGCATCAATATAAGGTAAAACACTATCCCATAGTCGTAGGTTCTTACTCGTGGAAGATCCTGGTAGAGGCGGGTCAAGTTTTATTCCGCTGCGCATTTATGTGTGACCCGGTTATTCCTCTAACAGTATCCTCATCCCCGACCCAACCCCATATCTGGGAATGGTTGGGTATCCCATCCCCAGCTCAGGTGGAGGCCCACCCAGTGGGGGAAAAGCGGAGAATTTTTTTCCCAAATTCCCACTTTCGTCCCAGTGGAAGTTCAACCACGACTAGAAAATAATAGTGATTTTTTTAACAAAAATTCCCAAAATAGAACCTTGAAAAAAATGATATAAAATTGTAAAATAAAATATTTAATGCCTGTAAAATGAAACAACATAATCTAAATTGATATTAGTTTTCTTACTAAATGATATTAGTTTGTAGACACCACTCATTTGCTGCAGAACAACATAATATATATCACTTTGCAAGACATGTGACCTCTTCCCAAGAACCAAAGATTGAGAAGTCGAAAAACTTGTTGGTCTATTTGGTTGCTTCTCATTTTTTGACCTGTACTCATTAAACAAATTAATGCAAGACTTCTTTAACTTTCTCAATCCTATTAGGAGATTCAACAACAACATATATCTTAGGAGGAGGAGGAGTTCCGGAAAGAATTTGATTCACGTGATCTTCTCCAACTAAGACGTATATATCATTTTATAGGCATTTTATGCTCTTTTTATTTAGTATTTTAGACGGATCATACGAGACGGGGCAGGCCGGCCTGGGATGGGGGCGGGAATATTATTTCATGCGCCTCAGCGGGGCCAAATTCATCCCCAAACCCACCCCCAACTTAAAACGGGGAATCCCCAGCCCAACCGGGTTGGGCCAGTCCAAATCTCCAATTCACCCGTCCAATTGCCATCCCTAGTCTTCCTCCACCCAATCTTTTGACAAAGCAGAAATTGCATGGGGCACAAGGGATCTAATTCCCAGCCACGACATGAATATGTTTTCAAAGCAGTATCCACCACAAATTATTCTTGTGTAGCACCATGCTTTACCTACACAATTTTAAATAGGAGCCATAGAAGTAACGGAAACTCAAGTAAGTGGAGGCAGACCATGTAGCCAGGGTAACAGGCATCAGTCCTACTAACTCTTACCCTTTTTTAGGCTTTTCAAATTTGAGAAAATTCGTGGCTGTTTATCTGATCTTTTGTGCGCATCCGTTGTAGTATATTCTGAGTAATTTGAGACCCACCATTTTCTTATAAAATATGGTTTGAAAATGCTTCTAGAATGGGGTTTAATTTCTTCTCAAAAATCTCTTGCCCAAGGCTTCTATTTACCTGAATATTTGATGTTCTTGATTATTTCTCACACTTTAGAAATCCGAACATATTAATTTCACTATTGACGGTAATGGTGGATATATGGATTGATAAAGGAAGTTTTAACTAAAAATGGGATTTTAGACTAATATACTACCGATTCGTAACATTTCACACTAGGTCTCGATCTACATCTTATATTCAAATATTCAGCTTTGATTATATTTGTAGAAGTGGGTTTAGCTTCATTTCTATAAATGATGGGGGCCTACAACTTAAATTTTCAATATGAAAAGTAGATCAAGACTCGTCATAATGGTTTTATGAGAAAATTAGCCTCACAGAAGGTAGCCATTACCTGAAAGACATAGTTATTTAGCACATCTTTAAGCATTCTCAATAATCAAGATACTCGCCAAATAGGACGGATCTAGAGAAGGCGGGTCGGGGTCGGGACCGGACGCCCAAGATTTTTAAATTTGTAATTTTTACCCTTATAAAATTTTGAATTTTTAAAAGTAGTATTAAGAAAATTATCTCTTGCCCTCCCAAGTATTATGTAAAACTATGTTATAAACTCGTACGTTGCATATGAACATTTTCTAATTTTTTTTCGAAATAATATTTTTATAGTCACAAAAAATAAGAGTTTTTTTGCTGAATAAGAAAATCATTTATTATTATACAACAACTGGTATATATGTCAATGATGCATTGGTCTAGTGGCCAAGGCTGAGGCCTTATGACGTAGAGCCTATGAGTTCGAATCCCTTCCCCGCTTCTTGAATCTCTCATTTCTTGTAATAGATAAGTCCCTCTCCCCCAATAAATAAATTTTAAAAAAAATTAAAAAACTACTGATATATTTATGACAAAAGAATAAAAAAAGATTAACGGAATTTTAATTTTAAGACAATATACATAACCTTTTTTATTTTAATGAATATATAAAATCTTTCATATTCCAAATTTTTTGTGAAACTTTATTCTCATGCTTTCTCTTGAAACGCATAGTCTAAGTCAAAGAGTTTGTACTTTGTTAACATATGGAAACGCATAATCTAAGTCAAAGAGTTTGTGCTTTACCAGAACTACAGGTTTTCATCTGAAAAAAAATTCACTGAATTTTACCAACATGCCAACATTTATCTCGGAGAATTAAAACTCTTGCATCGCAGTGTCCCTTTGTAAAATTGAAACCGAGTCCGCTCTACATGCAATCTTCTCATGCCCTAAGGCGGGAGAAGTTTGAGGCTACACTAGTATTGACATTGATTCTATCATTACTAAAGACATATTCCAATTTTGCCTTATTCCTATTTTGGAATGTGGAGAGTAAGTCGCCACTTCCTTTATTTATATTGCCTGGTATTTTGGTGCAACAGGAACAAAACGATTTTTGAATGAATGGGAAGGTCTGCCGAGGAAGTAGCAAATCTCGTTTTGGTCTGTGAGGCGGAATACAACGATGTTTTTGCTTCATCGCTAGGATAAGGTAATGCTCGCCAACCTTTGCCGGACTATGGCCAAATAAGGTATATGCTTAAAGGTAAGGCGAAATTGTTCGTTCTTCCCGATCAGACAAATGAGAGAAGACGACAGTAGGGGTGAGCACCGAATTCGAATTCGTCAATTCGGTAAATTGAATTCGGTTTTTTCATTTTTTCATGCCTCAAAAAACCGACCGAATTCGAAATGGCCGATGTGCCGAATTCACCGAATTGGGACAGATTCAATTTTAAAAAAATTATGCAGAATGATAAAAAACCAAAGACCAAAATGTGAACAACCAAATCTCAACTAAAGCAAACTTTGTGGAATTAATGGCCATGGCCGGGTGGTCAGTGGTGCCAACAACAACAAAAGACGAATTGACAAGCTTTTCTTGGAGGGCCACTGATCCACTCATGTCCTAAAGCCTATGGTTATCTTCTTCTCATGGCTTCAAATCCACCTGAAAAAAGTGACAAAATTGAACAACAGAGGCAGCGATGCTATGAAAGGAGGAGAGGAGAGGAGAGGCGGTAAAGGGAGGCGGTGGATCGATGGAGGAGAGGGGGAAGAGAGGCTGTGGATGGAGGCGGTGGATCTGACAATCGCCGCAAGTGTCTGAACAAAAGGGGAGGGTTGGGTGGTGTGATGGGGGGAGGGTTAGGTTAGATATATATTTACTTAGCAAAAAAAAAGGTTAGATATATATATATATATATATATATATATATATATATATATATATATATTAATTTACTATATATATTAATTATATAATAATATTATTAATTTATTTAAAAAATCCAATTCAAATTCGGTCATGACCGAATTGCCGAATTACCGAAACCAAATTACCAAATTCAATTCGAATTCGGTCGGAATTCGGCAAAAACCGAATTTGCTCACCCCTAGACGACAGGGGGTGCATGCAAACATGGCCCCCTCTACGGGCTGGGCCCCCCCTATCAATGGTTTTTTAAAGTTGAACATTGGTGGATCTTGGCTTAATGGTGTTGGCGACCTAGGCGTTGTAGTGCGGGGCCACAAATGGGCTTTTGTGAGGGTTTCTCCAAGCTTGCCATAAATTTGTCTATCCCTGAGCATGCGGAAGCAAAAACACTCTTGGAGGGGCTCAGGTTTGCAATGTGCCAAGTATATCAGACATGTCTCATATAAAGCGATTGTCAAATTCTGGTTAACAAGTGCATCAGGCCGATGAAGACCTATACCCAATAGGCCACATAGTCAGATTAAGAATATTATGGGGATTAGCATAGTGAATCTATCTTTTATGCACAAATCTTGTAATACTTTTACATATGTTTTGGCTAAACATGTAGTGAGGACTAGAACCTCATCAATATGGTTTGGAGACCCACCGGGTTTTATCCTACCGCATGTAATCTTCGATATCACTTAATGATAATGATTCTTTCCTATTCAAAAAAAAAAAAAAAAATCAAAAAGTTTATCTACATCTCTTCCTTTTTGCTCTTTCATTTTCCTATTTTATAATTTGGAGAAATTTATTTGGCAAGGATTTTCAATGGACTAAAAAAACAAAATCAAAGTCGTATTGTTGATTTAGAAAAATATAAGAACCTGTTCATTTGTCAAAATAATACCTACAATTGCAGCACATGAATCATGTCAAAGGATTCCAAGAAATTATCAACCTTATTTTCCTTTTTACATTAGAAATGTATGATCAATCCACTCCATTCTTGTAAACAAATAGAAATTTAGTATATAAATTCTAACTTCTTCTTCTCCTAGATTATTGGACCAAATATTTGGAGTCTTTGAGAAGTTTTCTCATGTGTCAATATGCTTTCGTTGTGCAATTTATTTGTTCCAACACTTTTGTGAATCCTTACGGTTAAAGTTATTGAGTAAAAATAAAAAAGTAAATATATAGATACTTGGTACTGAAATCTTGAAATACTCTTGTAACAGTAGATTGAATAATAATAAGAAAAAAATTCAAAGCTCCTGCATTCAAAATATCAAAGAGTAAATATGATCTGCAAATTTAAAAACATACGTTCTATTTATCTACTATAGTTCTTAGCTAGAATTAGTCGGCCATCAAAGTACTATAATGCAAATTGCACGCTCTCATGCTGGAATTTGCATTATCTGATGATTGAAGCATGAAGAGCAAAGAAAATAGGTGGTGTGACATATTTTATGGGTTGTGTTATTTATGCTTTTTTAGTTCTCTTAGGTTTCTATTGACTTTTCAAATTCTTTTTTTAGGTTAGTTGTCTCTTTGATTTCCACCATTTTTTATTTATTTTTTGTCCAATTGACTCTTTGGATTCCAGTGTATTTTCATATGCTTTCCCCTTTTTATCTCTCAATTTTCTCTAACATCTTTTATGAAAAGATATAAGTTTTTTGGTTATATATATATAATTCTATTTTTTTATGTAATGAATATTAGTACTAATAATTTAATGATTTAATAGTATTAAAGAAGATGAAGTGTTAGGTATTAATTTTGTACATTTCAATCTAATTATTATCAATACATGTATCATGTAGTATAATTATGTTGTTTATTTATTGGTGAAAATTTCAATAGACTCAAAACTTCTCTTCAGTTTTTAATCTTCATAGATGTAGTTAATGATATGTACTTTTAGTATGGATTTACGATGTTATATAATTGATGAATGGGTGAATAGCCATAGTTGGACTTTAACAAATTTTTCTTTTCTCTTTTTAGACATAAACAATTTTTTTGTACATTATTAGACTTTATCTTTTTACTGGCATTCAGAAATGAAAAAAAAATGAAAATCCGGCCAAGATGTGGCCGTTGAGTAAAACGGTGTCGTTTAACTGAGGGGCACATAGTCAAATTATAAAAATAGAGTGAATAGCCATAGTTGGACTTTAACAATTTATACTTTTCTCTTTTTAGACATAAACAAATTTTTTTGTACATTATTAGAATTTATCTTTTTACGGACATTCAGGAAAAAAAATGAAAATTCGGCCAAAATGTGGCCGTTGAGTAAAACGGTGTCGTTTGACTGAAGGGCACAATAGTCAAAAAATAAAACCGACCCGACCCATTTTCCTAACCTCCTCCCCCCACCCCACCCCCTGCGCTAAACACCACCATCATCCTCCCTCCGACAAAACATCATCATCCCACCACCATCCTCCTCCATAATTATAATCCAAAAGCAAAGGTCTAAAACAGAAGCAAGAATTAAAAACTCATTTTGAACCTCATTCCAGAACACCAATGATTCCGTTTATATCCGATGATTTTGATTCTGATGATGATATTGGGTTATTGGATTTAGACAAAAATGAGAGTGAAAAAAACAATTCCTTTGCCAAAACCTTAACACAATCCGACGCCAATAATGGCGGTGGATTCTCTGTTCCTCGTTATTGTGCTGAGACTATATTTCCTAGGCTAGATTATTCAGCTAAACCGCCCGTACAGACTATTCTAGCCGGCATCTTCTCACTACCGGTTGGAGTAATTTTGTGAACCAGAAAAAGCTTGTTGTCGACGACTCCATTGTGTTCTTGAGGGCCGACAATGGGGAGGAGGTTGGAAAAATGGGGAGGATCGGGTTTGCAAAGCGGGTCGGTTTTATTTTTTTGACTATTGTGCCCATCAGTCAAATGACACCGTTTTACTCAACTGCCACATTTTGGTCGGATTTTCGTTTTTTTTTCATTTATGAATGCCCGTAAAAAGATAAAGTCTAATAATGTACAAAAAACTTATTTATGTCTAAAAAGAGAAAAGAAGAAATTGTTAAAGTCCAACTATGGCTATTCACTCTATTTTTGTAATTTGACTATTGTGCCCCTAGTCAAACGACACCGTTTTACTCAACGGCCACATTTTTGCTGGATTTTCATTTTTTTTCATTTTTGAATGCCAGTAAAAAGATAAGGTCTAATAATGTACAAAAAAATTGTTTATGTCTAAACAAAGAAAAGCAAAAATTGTTAAGGTTCAACATTGGCTATTCACCCTTGATGAATCTATTTAGCAAAATGATAAAGATACATTAGTGAATATAATTATTATCAATACACGTATGGTTTAATATAATTATTCATGCTATCAATTGATGAAAAAAATTATAAATAAATTACTTTAACTAAGTATTTATTCCGAAACTTAATTACCTTCTCTTTTGCCATTTAAAATTTCCGCGTGCACATTTTTTATTTTTTTGCTTGTGGATTAAGTTGAAAAAACTACTGAACTTCCTTTGCACACTATCTTAAAACTTTTTTTAATGAATGACAATATCTTGAGATTTGTGTCATGACTTTGGTAATATATTAATATTGTAGAAAGCTCTACAGCTAATGTTTATGGGCAATGTTTAAAACTCTGTCTTAGAGAGGTTTCTAGTTTGTGTTATCTATAATAGAAGAAGGTAATAGTTATTGTTTTTTACCAATATATATTGCTAAAAATTATAGCACAATAGCTCAAATATTCATCTTCAATTAATGCTTATATTTTTAGAGAATTGTAAGAGACTTTAGCCATTATATTATGTAATTGAGTCATAGGTTAAATAATTATTTATCTCCATAAGTACCTATGACTTGAACTTATGTTATTAGCTAATAGAGCACACCATCGTTAATGATTCTAATACCACATATAAGCTTTTCATTGACTCTTATCCTACAAATTATCACGTGTCGTCTCCACAAACTCCTGCCCCAACTTTATTATATTTATATAGATTTAGGTCTCTCCCTCCGACCCCCAATGTATAGCTTCGTCCTTTCTTGTTAATTTACGATTCAATCATTTTATAACTCCCAGCGCCATCAACCTCAGTATAAATGGTAGGTAAACTTGACTTTGTAGTTCTGCTCTTACTTTCCACCAACATAATTCTTGTTAGGCTTCTGCATGCGAATGAAAGATCCAATAAACTATGTGAGTAAGAAATAGGAACATGACCACAAGGTCATGAATACCCTCACATTTCCCAACCACAGAGCTAGATTACACAAGAAGAAACCCTCCATAAAATATCAAAAGAACGTGCATTTATATTAAACCCCAGCAATTCACTTTCCAGTACTTCCTCCTTTTCACAATAGAGGCGCGTGTAGATACCTTAATTTAAATTAACGAAGGGGGGACGAGGAATTTTTGCTATTATGCACTATAGGTCTCAACCATCAACCCATGTCTCTCTATTCCATATTAGGGTTAAGGTTAAGTTTATAAAAACACATTTTAAAAATTAAAAAATGACATACATTTAGAGAGATTAAAAATACATTTTTATTATGAAACGGAAAATCAAACATAGTCTTTCAGCAAAGTAAACTCTCTGTGTTCAGGTGTCTACATACTTGGCAAAAAAAGAAGACAAAAGCCCACATGAAAATTGAAATAAATGTGCCTGTGTTTCCAATTTTTTTTTTTTTTTTTTTTTTTGGGTGGGGTCAGGGGTCAGGGATTCCATTTGCAAAGATGGAGATTAACATGTCAGTTTTATACTACTTGTTTAAATAAACTTTTAACTGATGTAAGATTAGACTTCCACTGCAAATATTTACCAGACAAGGATAAACAGATACTGGGGTTGGCTCATGGATATGCAGGAGTTTCTGAATAATTTAAACCAGAATACAGCTTACAAGCTGTAGTTAACATTTACCCTTGAACAGCCTCAGTAAGAACTAAGAATACAAATAGAAAGTCGAAATGCAAGCATGTTGACTCTTGCTTCTCTAACTATGAATGAAGCCTCTCATTCATTCGCACTATCCTCACCTTCATCGTTTTCGTTTCCATCTTCTTTGTCTTCTTCATCTACTACAGGTGTCTCTTTCCTTTTACCCTTTCTGTTGGATTCCTTTGCTAATCCTGACTTCTTTCCAGCATTCTTTTCCCTGAGTTCTGCATGATTAAAAATAGAGAAAAAAATTGCGAGGTAGCAGTTAGTCATGCTTACAAACTGGTGCTTAAACTGTATTGCTAAGGAAACATGCATTTAAAATCTTTTGATGTCTACAAAAGCTATGTGAGCATCGTGGATCTTCCACCAGCTGCAAGCCATTGACCAGTGTACTGCAAGCGGACATTCAAGAATACTAGTAATCAGATCATTTTAGAACTAAGATGTGTTACCAAAGGTAAAGGTGCTGCCAACGGACATTTACAAACAGATGCGAGAAATTCTTCTTAGAATAGTTGTGAAACTGATAATGACTAATTTCATGCAAGGGAAAGATCCACTCCTCTAATGTATGTCTTGCTAACGTTCCATTGATGTATAAGAAAGTTCTCTGGGATAAAAGAAAACTCAGCAGAATAATGCTCCATAAACTCTACAAGTCAGAAGTTGCCTTTTCTAGATAACGCAGAAGCAAGAATCTATTCGAAAACATAATTGCAAACTAAAGTAACTTATGCCAATCTCAAGGGGAAAAAAACCTTAAGCAAATAAGTGATATAAATGAAATGAAAAACAAGTATTACCTTGGAATAAGTGATATAAATAGGCAAAGGAAGGGGAACATTTCTCAGAAACCCAGTTCAAGTTCATCATCAATTGAAGGATTATTATCAAGTCCAGTGCCTAAAAGAGGGTACACTGGGATTGCTATGACTAGACACAGACTGCTGAATGTGGCAAAAGGTGAATCTTTAACCTTGTTTGACAAGTGTCGACATCCATATATGATATACCCACTATGCACATTTCCATAAATGGACGGGGAGAGACCAAACAAATAGGATGGTGACATTGCAAGAGAAATAAGCCTCATGCCAGAGCTTTTTTCTTTCAAATGACCATCTTAGCCTTCTGGTCCAACTGGCAAAGTAGCGTCAAATTTTGTTATAGATCTATTGGGCCACCTCCTTGATACAAAAATCAATCTATTACCAAAGAGAACGATTCCCACCGGTGGCCACCATGAAAACAAAGCCTACTGAAGCAGAAGGGAAAATAGGCACCGGCAGCCAAACTTCTCCTTCTCGCCCAACCAAAGTCCTCTCAGTAGATTTCCCTTCTTCTTCTTCTTTTCTACTCTCCCTACTCCGGAAATTTCTTCCAAGTATCAACAACCACTTATCTTCTACTGTGAATTTTGATAAATAATCTACAAATTTTTCCAGACGTCATGAGAATCCCCACAGCAGCATAACGCTGCAGGTCGGGCACCAAGTTTCTGAGATTGGCATCAAACACAATTTCCATAGAACAAAAGAGAAAAAATATGAAAGATCAAATGATCAAACAAACTTAAAAGACACAGAATTGTTATTCTTTGAGTACGACGGTCTGAAAGAAGAAGCAATTTCATACCATCTTTGTTCTTTTTTGTCATAAAAGTAGAAAGGCAATGATCTGTTTCTTTGAGTTGGCGACGCAACTCGTTTGGAGTCATTCAAACGAAATTTGCGATTCTTGAATTGACATGAAAACCTACATAAGCTAGAAATGAGAGGAAGAAGAAAAAAATTGCTCGAACAGCTGTGATTCGGAGAAGAAGACGAATGTGTCTCATTCCGTTCACGACGATTTGTCGGCTTGGTATACTTTGAGTAGAGAGTGGGACCCACGGGATATGTAACCAAAAATTCTCTCCAATTTGACAAAAGGCTAAGATGGTTTTGAGGTGGGGGAAGCTCTGGTAGGAGGATTATTGCTCTGGCATTATCGCCAGCCAAACAAATATTGGGAGCACATATGCGAGTACACTATTACAGGAAGCATTGTTTTAGGTGCTTAAAAGTGAGACGACTCGAGATAACATATTTCATCGGTCAAATCCTAAAGGTGGAAAAAGTTTGTAGTTTGTTAACACACATCAAACTGCACAGATCAGTATTGCGATAAATACACAAAGGAGAAAGACCAAATCTAGTGCATCATTAGTAGAAGAATTTGCATTCAGTAAAGTGCCTGACGAAAGAACTGCTCAGGATCAAATATTTGATCAGTTGACTCAAGAAGGTTGACAAAAAAATGGATCTTTTACTTTGGTCAACATGCGAAAAACCATGTTACAGACAAAGGGTACCCAGCCAAAAGTTCCCTTGGGAAAATGTACAATAAGGTCTGTTGACAGTCCAGTCTGTGCCAAGGTAAATCCTAAAAAGCCATTGCCTGCAAGTTCTTTAAAAGATGGACCACACTAAAGTTCTTTTCTAAGCTTGCAAGTTCAAATTTACAGAGATATTTTGCAGTGACATTAGACTAATAATCCTAATAACTGATTTACAATCTCTTGAAGCTCTTCTAGCTTGTCTGAACTTTGAAAACTCTTATTTAAATTGACTTAAAACCCAAAGCCAACTGTAATTGCAATGTCAAACAGGATATTGCAGACTAGAAGAAGCACAAACCTTCAAGAGAAGCTCTGAGAGGCCCAACAAAATCCGCAAACTCCATCTCCTCAAGCGCCTTAAAAACATCTTCAGCATTGATTATTTGCCTCTTTGACTCCTTACACATATCATTTGCACTACAAGAATTCACATAATTCCAGTAAAAAATCCTTAAAACGTAAAACAATATTTATGCCTAAATCCGAAACTTCTTAAGAATCATCATAACCCGATATCATTGAACTTCCAGAAAAGAATTTCAATAAAATTTCCACCAATAACCTAAATACTGTTCTTTCGAATTCTTGCAATTATTGCAAAAAATACAATACTTTGATCTCACATTTATCGAAATTGGAACAGAGATTAATCAGAGTTAATCCAGAATCGGTGAAGAGCACAGGCTGGACCTCGAGATGTACTTACGTGGCGGAAAGATAGTGGACGAAGATGCGAGCGCTCTCAGAGAAAGCTAGGAGGGATTCACGGAGAACAGACATTTCAGAGTCGGAAGAGAGTTGGGAGAGCTTTTCCTTCACCAGCCGCCGGACGATTGTCTTCGGAAGCTCTTCTCTCTCCGCCGCCGCTGTTTCTCCATTTTCCACCACCTTCTCCTTTTCGGCCATCTCCAACACAAATGACAAAAATCTTCTCTCTTTCTCTATCACTACGTATTTATATTTTTTTTGTGGTTAAAATCACTATGTATTTATATAGTAGCAATTAAACGTACTGTGTGTTCTGTGTAGGTTTTCTTTCCCGCCAGGTTGAGAATACCCCTCTTGTAATTTTTATTTATTTTTCCTGTCACTTTCTCTTTATTCATAGTAAGGGGTATCAGGGGTAATGAATCTATTAACTTTAAGGCCATCAAAACAGGTATTGCTCTGTTTCATGAAGCGTCGGCTTGGATCCCGGGGACGGGGGAGCTATCAAATTATGGCAGGATGATTGGACTGGGTTAGGAGCTTTGAGAAACTTTTTTGTTGGCCCATTCAACATGAATGAGGAGAAGACTAAGCTTCAAACTATCATGGGTCAACATGGGAGCTGGGATTTGGAGCAATTATCTCTTATGCTACCTGCCCATTGTATTGATAGTATTCGGATCATTCCGAGGAGACAGAATTCGAGTACTCCGGATTGCAGAAGATGGAAGAATACTGATAGTGGAAATTTCAGTTCTAAGGAAACTCATGAGCTTATTCACGATAACATTATAGATGTGAAAGTGGATAACAAGAAATGGGATTGGATATGGTAGGCGAATTGTAGTCAAAGAATGAAAATGTTTTTGTGGTTGTGCAACCATAACCGACTGGCGACTAAAGAGCATCTCTTCAAGAGGAAAATTACCGACTCACCTCTCTGCCCTATTTGCAATAAGGAAGAGGAGAGTGTGGAGCATATTCTTAGAAGTTGTGAGGTGGCTAAGAATTTGTGGGATAAATTAATATTTTATGATTTGTTTCCTAATTTTAAGTCTGGAAATTTTCATAATTGGATTATGAAATACTCTAAGGCCACTGGTTGCTCACAGATTCATGGCTTGCCGTGGGGGTTGCTTTTTATCACTGGTTGGTGGGTGCTTTGGCTTTCTAGAAACCATGCCGTTTTTACACCGGGAAAGCCCATTCAAAGTCCGCTTGAGGCTACGGTAATGAAGGCATTGGAATTTTTTGCTATTGGTCCTAGTAAGACTAAATGCAGGAACATGACCTCGATCACGGTTATGTGGAAGAAACCCCCGCAAGGGTGGATGAAGCTTAATGTAGATGGTTCATCTTTCGGCAATCCGGGACGGGGAGGTAGTGGTGGAATTATTAGGAATCACAATGGCGATTGGATTAGAGGGTTTTCTAGAAATTTGGGTATTTGTTCAAATAATCTTGCGGAGATTTGGGCTCTTAGAGATGGTCTTAATATGGCTATTGATCTTGGTATTAGTCGCTTACAAGTGGAGCTTGATGCGAAAATTATTATTCATCTCATTCTGCATGCGAATATATTCACACTCATCCTTTATCTGCCATTATTCATGATTACAGGGAGCTGTTAGGGAGGATTCGGGAGACTAGCATTTCACACATTTACAGGGAAGCAAATGCGTGTGCTGACTGTCTTGCCAAAAAGGGATCATCTTTTAATGCTTTCCTATTTACTGTTTTCCAATCTATTCCCCCTTTTGTAAGCCAACTAGTGGCGGGGGATGCCCGTGGGGCTTGTTTTAGTAGGGCTGTTTGTAATGAACCTTATCCTATTTTGGGGCCGTTTGGCTAATATAAGTAATTCTCTGTTTTCCACCAAAAAAAAAAATAGTAAGGGGTATCTAAGAGGGTGTTCGAGGTGTTCGATTGCACAGGACCTCTAAAATTGGGGCCCCAAATTTTATGTTAGTTTTATATATATATATATATATATATATATATATATATATATATATATATATATATATATATATATATGAAGCATAATAATTTTTTTTGTATTTTTAAAATTATGTTTAAAATATTTATGATACACTTGTAATATTTAAATAAAAGACACTTTTCTCTGGTTACGTATAGCTTTATTTTAAAATTTAGCACAGGGCCCAAAATGTTTAACACGCTCATGTTCATAGTTTAATAAATGAGAAAGGGAAACAAATCAGCATATAAACAAATCACATATATGTTTGAGGGAAAGGCGAAGATGTTTGCACCCATGAATATGACAAAATTTTCAGAGATTCTAAAGAAGCCATCTCGCCTAAAATGGAAAACACTTGAAGAGGGTTTTTTAAAAATGAATGTTGATGGAGAATGGACTAATAACTTTGGAGGTACGGGCATGATCATACGAACCACCAAGGTATTTTTGTAGCAGGGGCTGCAAAATTTATCTTCAACTCACCCAGTCCTGAATACCTTGAGGCAAGGACTTCGATTTGCTTTAGCTCAATGATACCTGCCTTTCATTATTGAGAGTGACTGTCAAACTCTAATCAACCGGGTCCATCAAATAGAAGATGATTCTTCCTGTATGTCACATTGTTAGTCAAATCAAAAGTTTGACGGGGAATAGCATAGCCAATTTACTTTTTGTTCACAAATCCCGTAATAATTCTATTGATAGATTGACAAATCATGCAATGAGGACTAGTGCATATGGAACCACGAAGGTAGTTTGTAGCAGGGCTGCAAAATTTATATTCAACTCACCCAACCCTGAATACGTTGAGGCAAATGCACTTCTGGAAGGATTTCGATTTGCTTTAGCTCAATGATACTCGACTTTCATTATCGAGAGTGACTGTCAAACTCTGATCAAGTGGGTTCATCCAATAGAAGATGATTGTTCCCCTTAGGTCACATTGTTAGTTAAATCAAAAGTTTGATGGGGAATAGCATAGCTAATTTAGTTTTTGTTCACAAATCCTGTAATAATTCTATTGATAGATTGACAAATCATGGAATGAGGACTAGAACTTTCACTCAATGGTTTGGAGACCCACCGGGTTTTCTCCTACCACATGTACAACATGATATCACCTAATGATATACAACGAATTTTCTGTTCAAAAAAATGAGTAATTCAAAATTCGAGAAGTTTTATTTCACCAAGAGAGGTTAGAAAAATATACGTTAAAATAATCAAATTAGTTTCATTTAAGAAATATCATTTTTTTTTAAAAAAACAATGGTTAAACTGATAAAGTTCGGTCGACCGACATGTGTTGTCCGATCGAGCGAGGTTGTTTTTGTCCTTAGTCAGATTTTGAAAGTTTCAAAGCTCCAACGACTATATTTTCTCGGACAGCCTTGCTATAGGTCCGTCGACCTAGCTTTGCTCCAGTAGAACGGGACCCTATCTTGAAGGTCAACCGAGATGAATACAGAAGGCATTTAACCTTTATTTCAGAGGCACTACGGACGACCTACCTCATGGTCCGGTCGACCGAAGTGTGTCCAATCAGGCCAAAAATTATAAGTCATAGTGACCAATTATGCTTGTGTATTTTGCTCCTATATAAAGCTTCTAAATCTTATTTTTCATAACTAATCAAGCCATAAGAGGGCATAGGCTACACATTTCATTACAAGCAAAACAAACACTTCTTTGAGCTTAATTTTCATATCATTCAAATCATTTTGAGTTGAGCTTAAACATATTCTATCTCTTCTATTCTCAAGAGTGATTAGAGCTTATATTTGTATATTCAATCCAAGAGGGAGTTTTGTAAGTGAGTTTAAATTGTAACGTCTCATTTGAAAGAGACTAGTTACCCATTTTCTCTTTGTGAGAAACTAGTTCTTTGTGATCTAGGAAAAAGCTCTTGGTGAGCTTCACTCTTTGTGAATGTTTCTAAAGTCCTCATTGGTGAGGCAAAAACCCTTTTGTGAGAGGTATCTCGCTTTGGAGAGAATCTTCACATTCATGCACTTTGTTGAGAGCTTCTTCATTTAATGCACAACAAAGGGCATTTAAGGCTTTGAAGTTGAGTGTCATCTTCTTGAAGTCTTCTTCATTATAGTCCTTCCTAGACTTGGGCCCTATGACATCTTGTATGTAGATTGAAGGAATAAAAGGACCTTCTTCTATAATTCTCAGCAAGGAAATGTCATTAGAAGACAAAAACAATTTAACGCACATTGCCAACTATCAAAGTTGTAGCCATCAAATAGAGGATGTCTAGATGGGGATTGGTCACCTAAGTTTGAAATCTATGAGCCATGTGTAAGCCCTAAGGGCGAACGAACTCGGTTTTTGATAATGGACAAACACTTGATGTTGTGTCTAATGTTTTATATCTTTGTGATAGAATATCGGAACTTATAATGGAAGCTCTAAGTACTTCAATCAAGACATGATCAAGATTCAAAGTCATATTATTCAAGGCTCATCTTTCAAGATTGAAGATTGAAGACTTAGGTTTGGTTAGATTAGCTTTGTCATTATAAGTCGTTATCTTATAAGCTCTAACCAATGCTCTCATGAACATAAGTTCTACACTCAAGTCTTGCATGTTTTCATAAACACGTTTTCAAAAGGCTAAGTTTCAAAATGATTCTCATATGTGTTCATATCTCAAAAGCCTTTGATTTCAAAGCATAAGTCTTTTAAAACGGTTTTCTAAATGCTCTTACTTGTTACATTTTGAGAAAACCTTTTAGACTTCAATAGATTTCAAAACGTGTGAAAAATCAACATCTCTCAAAGCTCAGGAGGTCGGTCGACCGAGATTAGCTCGGATCAACCGTAGAGAAACAGAGAGTTGAACCACTTTGGAAAAAGGGAAGTTCGGTCGACCTTAGCTAGGGTCGGTCGACCGAGGTTGGCTAAGGCTCAACCGAGGCTAGCTTCGGTCATCCGAGGTCTGTGTTCGGTCAACCGACCTCTGCGAGAACTAGCCGTTATTTGACCGTTGCAGAGTCGTTTTTCAACCTATTTTGAAATGTATAAATACTTCAAAGCTAGAGAATGACTCTAAGACTTGCACTTCAAAGATACATTGATTTCTTATCAAGTCTAAACACTTTCAAAGTAAAATGCACTTCATTGCCATGATCTAAATCATTCAAAGGTGTTATTTCAAAAAGCAAGACAAAGAGTGGAATTCATATGTTCTAAAGAGCCAACAATTCTTGTACTTCAAAGGTATATATCTTTCACTTAGAAGAGTGAACAACCTTGTTATTTAACCCATCTTATTCCCTTTCTTAGTGATAGGGTTAATCTTGTAAAAGTCCTACTTTGTGTGGGCAAGTAACTCTTAGTGAGTTTGTGCATTGTGGTTGTGTTGTAAAACTCTTAGTGAGTTAGCCACAATTGTAAAAAAGTCTTCTTAGTGAAGTTGTTGCAAATCCTTGGGTGCAGCTCAAGGTAGTGGATGTAGATTCTAAGTGAATCGAACCACTCTAAATCCTTTGTTAGCCCTAAGGGCGATCGAACTCGGTTTTTGATAATGGACAAACACTTGATGTTGTGTCTAATGTTTATATCTTTGTGATAGAATATCGGAACATATATTGGAATCTCTAAGTACTTCAATCAAGCCATGATCAAGATTCAAAGTCGGTTTATTCAAGGCTCATCTTTCAAGATTGAAGATTGAAGACTTAGGTTTGGTTAGTTTAGCTTTGTCGTCATTAGTCGTTATCTTATAAAGCTCTAACCAAAGCTCTCATGAACATAAGCTCTACACTCAAGTCTTGCATTCACACAAACACGTTTTCAAAAGGCTTAGTTTTCGAAATGATTCTTAAATGTGTTCGTATCGTAAAAGCCGTTGTTTTCTAAGTCTAAGTAATTTAAAATGGTTTTCCAAGTGCTCTTACTTGTTACCTTTTGGGAAAACCTTTTAGACTTCAAAAGATTTCAAAACGTGTGAAAAATCAGCTTGGAAGTTCGGTCAACCGAGCTCAAGCTCGGATCAACCGAGCAGATACTGAGAGGTATGAAATGGAGCCTCGGTCGACCATATGGGTAGGTCGGTCGACCGACCTTGGTTCGGTTCAACCGAAGCTTGGTTCGATCATCCGGAGTCTCTTGAGCGGTCAACCGAACTCTGCTTTTACTAGCCAGTTATTTGACCGTTGGAGACTCGATTTTCGACTCTATTTTGAAATGTATATATACTCCCAAGCTAGAGAATCATTCTAAGACTTGCACATACAATTTACATTGATTTCTTATCAAGTCTAAACACCTTCAAAGCAAAAACACTTGATCTCCATGATCTAATTCATTCAAACGTGTTCTTTCAAAAAGCAAGACAAAGAGTGGAATTCATATGTTCAAAAGAGCTTAAACATTCTTGTACTTCAAAGGTATATTTCTCACTTATAAGAGTGATCAACCTTGTTCTTTAAACATTCAATTCCCTTTATAAGTGATTGGGTAATTCTTGTAAAAGTCCTACTTTGTGTGGGCAATTTGTAAAGTCCTACTTTGTGCGGGCAAGTTCTTAGTGAGCTTTTGTATTGTGGTTGTATTGTAAAACTCTTAGTGAGTTAGCCACATTTGTAAAAAGTCTTCTTAGTGAAGTTGTTGAAATCCTTGGGTGCGGCTCAAGGTAGTGGGTGTAGATTCTAAGTGAATCGAACCACTCTAAATCCTTTGTCTTGTTGTTGGGTTTAGTTTTGCATTTGCTCATCTTGCATAAACTTCTACTAGCATTGCTAAGATTCCAAAAAGTTCCCAAGTTCGACTAAAACCCAATTCACCCCCCTCTTGTGTTTTACATCATTTGTCTTGTGTTTGGCTTTAGTTTTGCTTTTGTTCATCTTGCACAAACTTACACTAGCATTGAATAGATTCAAAAAGTTTGCAAGATCGATTAAAACCCAATTCACCCCCCTCCCTCTTGTGTTTTACACCATGGATCCTCCTAGGATGTAAGTCCAATAAAACGGAGACTAGGCTCTGATACCAATTGAAAGACCCCTTTGAGGGTATTGAACCTAAGAGAGGGTGAATTAGGTTCTTAAAAACTCTTTAGATTTTCTAAAACTTCTTTGCCTAAGTTATCACCCTTAACAACAAGTATGCTGTTTAAGCACATAAGGTGATTCAATTATGTTCAAGGCAACTTAGATAACTAAGTGAAGTAATTGTATAAAACAAGGAAGCATGTGTAGAGTTTTCAATCCTAGGCACATATGTTCATATAAACAAGTAGACAAGTTATGACAAGTATATGAACAATGAAGTAAAGGAGTAGGGATAGAGAAAATAACACAATGATTTATAGTGTTCGATTCACAAAGAATCTACATCCACTACCTTAGGACAAACCTAAGGATTTCAACATCCACTAATGTTGAAATCCTTCACAACAAATGTAAGGTGGGTTCTACCTTTTACAAATGACCCAACAAATGAGGACTTGTGCTTCACTAAGACATGCTCAATATCTACCTCTTGACCCTCATTCCCCATCAATATCATCATCTTCAACATTGACAACCTCTTTGGGCTCATCAATGTTGGTGTGAGTGCTAAGGATCCTATCATTAAGAACATGCTCACACAAACATTAGAACTATCAATGGTTTGTTATCATCAAAACAAGATTGATCACTTTTCCCTTAGGGCTAACAGATATGTGCAGAACAGTTGATTAAAAGTGGCAGGAAACTACTAGTTCAAAAATAGTTTACGTACAGAAAGAGCTAAAATACAAGTTTATTGACAAAAAGAGAAAAATAAAAATTGTTTATGTATATATAGGAAGACTCTCTCTCTCTCTCTCTCTCTCTATATACATATATATATATATATATATATATATATATATATATATATATATATATATATATATATTCTAAAAGAATGATAAGAATTGTTCAATACTTACTCAAAATAAAGAACTCACCGGCCAAATTTATTGCCATACCCCGAACCGAGTGTTGACCTAACATCATCTCATCTACCAATTATACACCGAACTCATAACAAAAGAACTAATAACCCGAATAACTTTATAGGCATATGATATATCTTAAATGAAAATTACATCATCCTTATAAAAGAAGTACAAAGTTTTCTAACTTGTTCTTACATGTTCAACGATAGTAATATAAAGTAATGTTCAACTAATACAACTCTATTACATAAGTTTCGTAACCAAATCATTCATCTAACTCCCCATACCAGGTTTTATCAATAGCACTTTCCACATTATCATCTGCAAAAGAATAACGAGTGGGTTACACTAGCCCAGTAAGGTTCAAACACCCTTGGGATGAAGCATCAAATAAGACTCGATAAGTTTTCCCGATCCCAAATCATTGAAACACAACTTGACCTTGAGGTACATTAAAACACTAGGTGTGATACCCGGAACTTTTTGAATTATGTGATTAACATGCTTCATGTTTAATTTTGTACGATTAAATGTTTTGTGTTATTTGTTATTAATCTAGAGTTTGAGGGGTGTATTTGACGAGTTGGATAGTCGAGGGACCTAAGTGTAGAGAGTTAGAAACTTGGAGGGATGTTTTTGTAAGGGAGTTACGAGGGAGTTAATAGAGGATTAATGGCTGGAGTTTTTAGAAGAGAGTTACAAGAAAAATGAAAGAAAAAGAAGAGAGAACGAAATCTGGCAGAATAGATAGTCTATGAGAGATTCGACTTTTTATATAGTAAACGGTGTCAGATTTGAGTGTTTATATAGTGCGTTTCGAAGATAATTGGAAGAGCTACGAGAGAGCGCTGATGGATTAGGATTTGGAGATATTTGTAGAGAGTTATTTCCGATTGAAGTAGGCTGATTTTTTGGGTTTCGGTTTTTTTGATTTCCTTTGGAGAACTCGTTAAGCTTTTGAGGTAAGAATCTTCACCTTTGTATTTTCTGTCCTAAAAGCATGATATCAGTATTTTAAAGTTACGTTATTGATGAAATGGTTTATACATGTTTTACTGCATTGAAAATGGATGAAGTGTCGAATTGTAATTGCATTTGTGTGGTTGTGTCTTGAGTCTAATTGCGCATGATCAGTGGCGGAGCCAGGAATTTGTCATGGGGGGAATTTTTTACTGAAAATTTTTAGGGGAGGGGGAGGGGGGGCGAAATACAATATTTATAATGAAATATCACCAAAAAAAAAAAAAAAAATTCTTATACAAAATTCGTCGTTTCTGAAAATGTTGGAGGGCTCGCCTCCCTTGGCTCCGCCACTGCGTATGATACTTATTGTTGTGGCGTAATAGCCATACTTGTTAATTGAGAGTCTCCCCAATATAAAGCTCTTATCTGAGAACGACTCCATATCAATATCCATCTATTATTGATCATTGATCATTTGTTTACTAATCAGTGATATTTAAATACCGAATGGTATTAGTGAAAAGAAATGCAAAATAGAAAGCGTTTTAAAATTCAGAAAAGAATTCCTTCTCTGGTTTTGAGTTTAACCTTGAAAGCGTTGTCTACCTAAATTAGAAACGCTGGTTCCACCTGACGAGCACTTCAGTTAATTCATGAGCAGTACTTTCGGTCTAGCTTCTCTCTAGTCTTTTTTTGTGTGGTGAATATAGCTTCTCTTTAGTCTTCTTCATGGATCTTCTTCTTCTTCTGTAATTAAAATTCAGGTATGATAAAATCCTTTTCTTCAAATCCAATTCATAATCGGAAACAAAACCAATCGATTTTTTTTAATAAAAAAAAAAAAAAAAAAAAAAAATAAATCTTTTTACTTCACTATTGGAAATCCATAAATGAGTCTCTCAGTTTTCCCTTTGCTTCAATTGGGGTTCTATCGAATAATTTTTATTTGTTGAAATAAAGTATGGAATTTAGTTCAATTAGGGATAACATTTCTGTTTTTATTTTTGTACTTTTTGTCTGTTATAGCTGATAATGGTTCCCTGAGATTTGATTGACCATTTTCTTTTAAAAAGTAATTGGGATAATTCAAAAATAAAAAGAAAAATATTTGAACTTTAATTAATTATTTAATTTTTGCTAAGTAAAAAAGCTTTGAACTTTACCTAATTTAGATTTCTTGATGACCAGAATTTAAATACTTATTGAATTTACAAGTAGAAGTCATGAATAAATCTCCAAGGTTTGAAAATGACTTGGCAATTCAATCTTACTTTTGTGTTGGATTGGTTTTTTGTTTGGGAATTTCTGTTTAGGGGATTGAAAAAGTGAATGGTTTGTGGGAGATGTGCGACCTAAACTGAGAATTTTCTGCTGGAGAATGTGCATAAGTTGTGGACGAATGCACTTTTACTCCAAGTAAATTCTGTGGAGAAATTATTCTGTTATTTGCCAAAGAAACTAGGGAAACTTTTTCTAAAAAAACTATTTTCGTGGGTTAAGGGGTTCTGGGAGCGGAAACGACCAAATTCTTTATAGTTACTCATAACGTATTTTTGTTTAGATGTTACCGGCTAATGTTTTTATTGTTTGTTTAATCTTGTTTTGCTGTTTTTACAACTTGGCTGAAGAGAACCTTGTGTAGTAAAAATGCAAAGAGAAGTTCAGCTTTGCAATTGACCTGGTTCTTGTTCAGTTGTCACTTTATACATAGATTAAACAGAAATGTAAACCGAATGGAATGAAACGAAAAGATAAATTAGGTTTGTTTATTTTTAAGATGGATTTTCAAGTTTCTATAATACTCCTTACGTGAGGTTTCCTCCCTGCTTCCCCTAGTGCTAGGTATCATCAGGGTGATCAAATAGGAATTCAAAAAAGTTCTATAATGTCTCGATTTATCTATGGTTTCTTTTTTGGAATGGTAAGGTAATTGTCCATTTTCTCTTTTCAGCTTCTGCTCTTATGACCCTCTGGAGATGGATCGGTCTAAACATGCTGAGATTGGAGGTTTAGAAGCTTCGTTGCTTCAAATGATTAATGATCACAACCAAAGGTCTGTCCAACTTCATGAACATACAGGTGTGTGCATGCATGTTTCGCTATAAAAGTTTTGAAGTAGTGCATGACTTTTCTTTAAACATCAAAGCTGAGGGTGTGATTTCTAACTTAATTAGAAAAGGCTAAGAAAGATGCGGTTAAAATTGCAACACGAGTTTCCGATCTTTTGGTGGATTCAGTCAATGGAGGCGTGCAAGAAGCTTTCATAATGGAGAAAAGGATTGAGATGGAAACTCGAGCTCTTGCAACTTCCATTTTGCAATTTGGGAAGCAGACTGATCAGTGGCTTGCAACTTCTCATGCTCTTCACAGTGCCATTAAGGTTAAAAACGTTTTGCTCTTTCCTATGGTATTTATGCCCCTTGCTGAAATGCTTCTGTAATTTGATACCTTGATCTAGAATGCTTACGGTTTGTTGGACGTGGAAAATTCTATTTGTCAAATCATAGCAACGCTTTGAGTCTCTCTAGGTTTGTGCTAGGTTTTTATCCGTTGCCTCTGAAGTAAATAAAGTAATAAATGCAAAGGGTAGCTTTTTTACCATGATGTTCTCTTTTTCATGTAAAGTAATCACGATATCTTCTTGGCTGATCTTTGAATTTAGTGGCATGTGCTGGCAATGGAAACAAAAAATATTTGGTTCGACTTTAATCTACTTTCAGATGAAGGCACTTGGTTTTGTATAAACATGAATTAACATGGCTTTCTCGAATCAGTTCATTAAGGGAAATAGCCAAGTTTTACTGTTTGAATTCAGTAAATTATTTAAGTTGCGGTATCTTTCTTGTTTTACTTTCTGCCTTTCTATATGCAGCTTTAGCTGCTAAAACAGAACATATTATGCAAAAATAAACTTACAGAATCCACCATAGAGTTTAGTCATCGAATTTTTGACGTATGCCTGTTGCATATTGAAATGAAATGGTCTGATTATAAAATATAACAAGGTTAGAAAGGGTGTGACCTAGGTTGGAATAGAAGAGTAGTGAAAAGTTAATCCAGGTTGCTACATAGACCGGAATGTATTCTTGAGACCTGAAAGGAATTACACAGTAACGTTATTATATGGCAGCAGTTAAAATTCAGCGGATTCTTGAATCGAATTGTTCAATTTCATTTTTCTTAATAAAAAGATGATGTTAGTATACTATTAAGGATTCGTGAAAGATTTGTAACAATTATATTCATCCTTGATCGTCGAATTCTCAGAAGTTACGTTTCCTTATACTTTAAAGAGAGATGAGGAGAAGATAAAGAGTGCAAGATGATCACGTAATCTTGGAACTAGAATACCCCTTCAAGCCCTCTTCATCCGACAACAAAGAGTTAGTAAAGCTTCTAAGTACTTATCTTGAATCAGTGCTTCTCCAATCTTGTTTGATCTCGTAGTTTATTTGCAGTCAATGGATTCAGGGTAATGTGTGTTAATGATCAAGTACTGAATATGATAGAATTCTATAAAAGGATTATTCTGCTTCTTAAGCTTACAGAATGTGAACTTTCTGGTTATACGCGAAGAACTTTTTCGTTGACTTTTTACGTGATTCCCACCTAGTTCTACTACTATTTCCTTTGTTGCCAATACCGGCAAAGAAATACCATAATTCATGTAGCATGAGCAGAAGTTGGCCTTCGATTCATCTCGTCTCTTTTGCTCTTAAACAGGAAATTGGTGACTTTGAGAACTGGATGAAGACCCTGCAGTTCGATTGTAGGAGCATCAATTTGGCCTTCCGCAACATTCAACAAGCAAGACATGATGGGGAAGGATCGCAACATTCATCAAGCACAACATAATAGAATTCTTGAGAGCGTTCTTCTCAGCATTTACCTTTTTGCATATATACTCTGATTAATGTTTTTTTTTTTTTTTGTATGCAAAAATCTGAAAAAACATCGAGTACTAATTTACTCATCAAAGAGAAGTTTTCTTGCTTCAGACTTTTTTTTTTTATTTTTTTTTTTTTGAAGCCCGATTGGGCAGTTGCCCCATATAGGGGAGAGAGAACTGCCTCAGGCGAGGAGAAGATAGCCCTAAAAAGGGAGATTAAAGTTTGCCGCACGTAGGCGGAGGGTATCGAACCCACGACCGAAGGTCATGAACAGGCGTCT
Source organism: Vinca minor (assembly GCA_026122235.1). Taxonomy (NCBI): domain Eukaryota; kingdom Viridiplantae; phylum Streptophyta; class Magnoliopsida; order Gentianales; family Apocynaceae; genus Vinca; species Vinca minor. The sequence goes on along the minus strand of JAOCZM010000256.1, from coordinate 368,961 downwards.
AGCCTAGTAGGACACCTTTGATTCTTGCTTCAGACTTTAGTTGTCTTTAGTCCCAGGGTACTGTGCAATCTTATGCTTTTGGTCAGAAAACTTGGGTGAATGTCGATTGAACTTTTCAGTTACAAAAAAATGCAAGATCGTCCGATCACAGTGATTACTTAGCAGTGTCTTTATCATATCATGTCGCAATTAACAATTCCCAGGATGAAAATGCATCTTAGAGTCGGTGTTATCAATAGCGGAGCGGTTATGTGTCGCTACTGACTCATATATACTGGAGTGCATTACTGTTGCAGGACTAGCAGTTGCTATTGTGGCTAAAATAGCAGGAATACCGGCGCTATTTGGATAAGAGTTTAAAAACTCTTTTTTGCCCTTTTACAATAGTAAAAAATTGCATGGGTAAATTGAGGATTTCTTGAATTTAATGGCTTTGGTTATGTTTTTTTTTATCTTAGATTAAATGACTTTGGTTATATTTTTTGTCTTGATTTTAATAATTTTTGTTGACTTTGTTTTTCTTGTCTTGAATTTTTCTTAATTATTTATATTAAATTTTAAATAGTGCCGCTACCGCTATACACTTTTTTAGAGTTGGCCGCTACGCGCTGGAATCCCCCCTCCCCCCAAAAAAAAAGAGTATAGTACCAGTACTCAAATTGTAGAAAGACCAGTTACATTATTTGACGTTTTTACCCTCCTTTTACTCCAATTAATTAAAGCAACTTGCTCCAACAAGCACCGTCCTCTTCGAAATCAAATTCATTATACACAATGTTTCAAAAGCCCATCATAAATATTCAGAAGTATTTGCTTAAATGCAATTAGTTCTAGAAGTCAAACCATGCCCTAAAAAGGAGTGCAATCCCTCTTCCAATCATTACTTTCATGAAGCAGTTTGCAGGCACCAACGAATATGAATCCAATGGTTCTTACATGCCAATCACAAGATTTATTTTACGAACTGATCAAAATCAGAAATACATACCAAACGAAATTGGATACAAAAAATTATGTACACAGAAAAATTACATGCTCCGAAGTCTATATGAAGATCTTCAAACCTCACTCTACCATGTACAAAGTTTTTCGTCAAACAACAGACATAAACAAACGCACAAGCAACATTTGAACAAGAAGCACCTAATATGACACAAGGAAAGGTATGATCATAGACATAAATGTATCATAAGGCAGCGTTGCTTTTCCCGTATACTTTGGATCCTTCTCCTTGAACTTTTCAGTCAGACCCTGTTAAGTAAATTATCAAAGCGAGAATCAAGAAATGAGGCCATAAACCTGATTAAAATATGCTAATGGAAGTTTATGTATATGAGGTTTTAAAACCCCCAAAACCACTATTGGAAGAAAGATAAAACAATCTATTTTTTGCAAAAATACTTTGTAAAACTTCAGAGTTATGCATGGAGATATTCTTGCTAATAAAGTAAACTTTTATAAAAGAAGAGAAATTCCGGAAATTTTTACCTTGACAACCATCCCACATCTGCATAGCAAGAAAAAATAAGAGAATGATTAAGAAGATTATACACTTAGAGATGATCAATTGTTAAGAGGAAGATGGAAGAGAAAAAGGAAGAAGAAGAATAGTAAAATGGGAGTGGAGGCCATACTCGACGAAACTGTCAAAATTGAGCTCAACCCTTCGGCCACTGCCGTCATCATATCTAGAGATAAGAAGTTGAAGAACCGAAGGTGGTACTAAATACCCAAGCCCATGGAGAGCATCCCTCAGTTCTGTTCCATCAATTTTCCCACTACGATCTCTATCAAATTTCTCAAATGTGGCCTGAAATTACAGGATAAAAGCATAACATTACAAGTCATTAATACGTAATGCTTCAATAAAAAGAATTGAAATAGAAATTTTATACATATTTTCTCTTTGAAAAGGTTTTTTCCCTGCAAAAGTAAACTGTTTGTGAGAAAATGCGCGACCCAATATGATATTTTTGTTCTTATAATGAGAATGAGACCTAATCCAAGTATCCCAAGTGATATTGGTTTGCTAGCAATTTCAAGAAGAAAGAATCCTGTTTAGAAGGAAGCAGAAATCAATCTTCCATAAGTTGGACATGCGCGCGCGCACACACACGCACACACAGGGATGCAATCACAAACCAGACATCACTCATAAGCCTTAAAAAGTATCGGAATAGAATTGCATTTGCAAGATCATGATCACCGAAATGGTTGTGAGAAAAGGTTGAGTTCATCCATCTGCAGTATACTTAATAGGACGAATATTCCAATATAATCAGAAATAATATTTTTCTATTGGTGACAACGAAGGGGCCATAGCGTGCCAAAAGACAATGAAGGGGCCATAGTGTACCAAAAGTAACATATGCATCTTTAGCTACAGAGACAACAAGGAACAACAGACCTGCCCCAGTGGTACGGGCAGTCATTACCGGAATTTTAAACCAGGGTTCGATTCCTTGTACTCCCAATGTTAAAAAAAAACAAAAAAAAAGAAGCTACAGAGACAACAATCTTCGTTTTGACATTTAATTTCCTTTTCCAGGTTTTAACAATCAACTATTCTGAGGTTTTGTAGCGGTCTAAATTGAAGCAATAACCTTCCATGCCACATACATGAGTTATACCTTCTCCCCTTTTTTTCCTCCTAAGCAAGCAGCTCATCTAAAATTTTGGTGGTTATGGAGGCAATAATTCAAAAACAAAAACAACAACAATAACATAACTCATTAAATCCCCAATAATTGGGGGTATGGATGGGGATGGATAGGAGACAGCCCTAACATTTGATAAAAAAATGCACAAAGTAGATGCTCCTAGGTTACGCATGCATAATCCATTTTAGTAATATTTCTATTTGGACTTGCATAATCCGCTTCCTTTTCCTAGCCATTTTAAATCGCTTTTAAGATTTTATTTTATTTTACATTATTTTTTTATCTATATCACCAATCAAAAAGCATCGCTGGCCCCTATAAGGATAGAATTAAGTGCATTTACAACATCCTAATTTTATTGCTGTATATTCTCCAAATGAACGTTGGTAATTCTTCAGCATCAATTATATATAATAGGGCCCTTCCGGAAAATCAAGTTTTCATTGCTAGGAAATATCAATTCTTTTGAGATCAAATAGTGCTATAAAGCCTATAATCATAACTGGATTTTCATTACATCTCTTGTAGAATTTGATTCTTGAACTCCAAGATGGAAAATTTATAACCAACCACAGGATGAAGATTTAAAGTTCTTTTAGTTTCAAGAACCAAGAAATGCTTCATAATTCCATGAAACACTTCTCCACTACCTATACTGGATTCTAAGATCAATTAAATCCATAATGTGTTTGTATGTGCGCTAGTAATCTGGATTTAAACAAAGAATCTCTCCCATATGTGACTTGACAGATAGTTTGGTGGCCATAAAGCTTATAAGTCTTGATCATAGGCATGAATGTCTACATTCTCAAATAGCATGTATAACTTTCCAAACGGTTTGAAGAAAAGATTCAGCAGAAGAAAACTAGGAATAATAAGTGGAAAAAAAAAAAGCTGGGGGAAGTTGCCATAACTGGTATGTGGGGAGAAGGACTACTTTCAAATTATAACTGAATTGGAGGGAGTAGTTATGACTATGGAAACCATTACTTATCAAGGTTTCGTTTTGACACCGTTTCTGCTTCTATAACTATCAAGCCAAAAGCTGAATAAAGAAAAAAGTTGAGCTGAAGTTTGGAACTGAGGATTACGATTTGTTAGAAGAGGATCTTCTACTGGGAGTGTTGATTCTAGGGGAATGATTTGTACAAGCTGAGCTGGAGGGAGGAGATCAACTTGGGGGAATCAAACCCTAACTATTTATTCAGAAGTGGACAGTCGAAATGATCATCAGATATCATATGAGAGTTTATTGCTTGTAAAAGCAGGGCTGCTGCCCAAACCCTTGTGAGTTCCTTCATTTCTTAATCACCTTCGATCCCCTATTCCACCACTTTTCTCTAAATCTATCTCTATCTCTATCCTCGACTCTATTTATGTTTTCCCTTTGTGTGATTGTTGTTTCCTTGGTCGTGGCAGAGTATTGGAATTGATTGGCTGAGCTGAATTGAATCGAAGAGGAGCTGATCCGAGTTGCCGATTCAAGTTAAACACCGAGTTGTCTCAATTGTACTCGGTTTAGCTCAACTTTCCAATTGTTTAGACTGGCTGATAGCAATTTTGGGAGTTAGCATCGAGTTGCTCATTGGAAATCAGCCTTTGCTGTTTCTTCTACCTTTCCAATGGTGGTGCTATCAAGTCAGACAGTTTGATCTTAGCTCAGAGTTTGCATTCCTGCTCTTAACATTGTTTAGACTACATCTCAGCTTATCTATAGAGGCTTTCTGTTAACTATATTATTGTAATCCTTGCTGAGACAGTTATATTGTCCATATTTATATAATTATCTGTTGGGGCCTAGGCCATTGCTGTCTCTGTTTCTGTGTTTGCTGTGATCACTGGGTGGGACATGACATAAGTGGAAATACACAAAATAAATGAAAGATTACTCACCCGCCATTGTGCAAGACAGCTCCATAGTGCAGAAAATTCCTTGGGCCCTGTAATTTCATAGCCAAAAATTGAAAACAAATGAGACAAATAATGATTGATGAAATAAATTATCGTAAGATGCTCACATAAAAAAGGAAGAAATAAGAAGAAAATTGCATGAAAGCAGAGGACACTTTCTAGAGAAAAATATGTCAAACAAAAACCAAATTACAGATTGGCTTTAAGCTTTGTTACTTCAGACACTAAAATCTCTATCAAATATCGTTCTGTGCCTACAAAAATTTCTAGAATAGACTTCATCTTCGGAATAAATAAATAATTGCAACAATAACATAACTCGTTAAGTACGCAATAATTGAGGGCATGAGCGGGGATGGATAGGAGACAGACCTAACTTTTGACAATAAATGCACAAAGTGACTGCTGCCAGAATACCAATGAAACAAATGGACTGGAGATTGCCCTAACATTTGGCTATGAATACGTAAAGTGATGCTCACAAAATACCACTGGAATAGTAGTCTCCATCAGTGTTGTCAAATGGCGCCCATGGCGGTATGGCGAGGCGGTTTCTACAGACACCGCTATACGCAATGCGCATAACTCTCTGATATAGCGTTGTCTGTCATTCAGCGTTTCGCGGGCGTTATGGCGGTTACGTTATGACTTTTAATGGCGGAATAGCGGTCATTTTTCTTTCTTTATTTTCAGTTTTGGGTCCACTTTCTTTTGGGCCCAACTAGGGCTTTTACAACCATTTCTCACTCATCAACCTCATTTCCTCTCTCCTTCCCCTTTCTGCAAGTCAACCAAGCCACCGTTCCAACAAAAAGAGTGTTCTAGTTCAACGCCGGCGCTGCACCTTCCGACGACCACACTGCATATGTTTTTTCTCCCTTTCTCTTTGCTTCACTTCTTCGTCCATTTTCTTACAGTTTTCTGCCTTCTCCCCACTGCAGTTTTTTTTTATTTCCCTATCTTTTATTTTCTTCTTCATATTCCCCTTTTTTTCCTCCTACTTCAGAGTTCATCTCTCTCAATTTTTTCCGAACTTCTTTCTTTTTTTTCTGCATTTTCTCCCCCATTTTTCTGACGTATCCTTTTTTCCAGCAAAACTTGATAATCACTGCATTTGCATTTTTTTTATCCTTCTACGACCTCTAAAATGATAAGTAACGCCTCAAACCAATGCCATTGACACAAATATTATGAGGGAGAGGATGATTAGATTTCTTTGCTCGACTGTTCTTGTCTTGTTTTGGTTATCCTTTTTGTTATCATGTTGTGAGAATTTTGAGTTATCCATTCTTGTTATGTTATGAGTTACGGCTTACGAGATATGATAGTTAATTATTGGTTAATGACTTTTGAGTTATTTGTTTGATTCATGTTGTTGTTATGCAGTGTTTTATAATAGATTATACAATGTTTTTTTTATATATTTTGCATTATTTTATTTTGTCTCCATGCTTTTTTTTTGCTTGCCACCATGATCCGCCATCCGTGACAACACTGGTCTCCATTACTGTCACGTTTGAACTTAATGGGCTATGTTATTGTTGTAAATAAATAAACAACCAAATTCATCAAGTACGCTTCTATAATATAAAAGCCTTCAAATATATAATTGAAATGTATAAATTTCAGCATAAATATCAATTATTTTCGAAATCATTAGAAACCAAGCATTTTGATGAATTGAAATGAATTCTGATCCAGAAAACTCACCAACTCTGAGTGCAGAATCAGAGGAATTCTTAAACAGAAAGATGAGTAATCGGATAGTCCGAATATTGAACCGTTGGTAACCCGAGGAGAGAGCTTCTTGGAGCTCCTTTTCTTCAATGAATCCACTCCGGTCCCTATCCACCATCTGGAAGCTCCGAATCACATCAGGGTGAGTCCCGGGAGGAAACGAATCATAGGTATTATAACCCGAGTACTGCTGTTGCTGGTACGGAGGAGGAGGATAAACGCCGTATCCATACGAATATGGATTCTGACCCGACCCGTAGTTACTGCCGTCGCCGCTATAGCCGTAGCTTTGGGGTTGGCTACTATGAGTTGGACCGGTATAGGAGGAGGAGGAGTAGTAGTCTTGACGTGGAGGAGTTCGAGATGGGTTGTAAGGGTGGGCTAATTTTGGTTCGTCCTGATCCGGCACCGGCGGAGCTGATGGAGAATATGCTGCTCTGCCGCCGTAGGGAGACGGTGATGCCATTACTGTGTTGTGCTGGATGGGAGAGTCGTGGCGTGTTTGGGTTTTTTCTAATTTTGATAGAAATGGGGAAATTGGAGATTTCTTTCTTTATATTAGTGGTATGAAATTGGGAACAACCTGTGAGCTTTCTGCTTAATGCCTAATTTAATACTAGGAAATCAAAATGGAATTGTAGTTCCAGAATCCAGGGGCAGGGGGGGTGTTTGACTTTTCCACATAACCGAGTTTAATCGGTGCGGCCCTAACTTCCCACTCAAATCAGCCTCCAACGTCTCCCTACGTGATGGTAGACTATTAATGTTAGATGTGTTTAGAAAATATCGAAACCGATTAATCCAATCAAATTGAATTATTAATTTGAGTAGTGAATTTAATTAATTTTGGTCTGGGTTAATTAAAATTGAACTTTCTATTTGATTTAAAAAATATAATTCAATTAAAACTAAACCGAATATATATATATATATATATATATATATATATATATATATATATATATATATATATACTTGGTTTAGTTATATATAGTATGTATTATGTATACGTTATTTATTATTAGGTAATTCTTTTGAAAAAAACTAAATTAAGTGACTCTGGTAAAAACTAAACTTAACATCTTTTAGTCTTTCTTAATAGATCGATATTATCAAGCTATCCAAATAATTACTTTTTACTTTTGTGTATCACTCCACGTGTATTCCTAATAGCTAAAAGATTAATTATTGGAAGGATTTATATATATATATATATAATTTATTTAGTATGCATGTATTATGTTGTTTCATGAATCTATTGCAATCAAAATATTTTTATCTGATAAAATCGATCCAAACTAAATGTATCGGTTTGAGTTTTGAATGGTTTGAATTGATTTCAAAATTCTCAAACCTAAAATATCGCTTGGTATGAAAAATGTGTGAAACTGCATCAACAAAACATGTATACACCTAATTAATGCTACGTTGTTGACAAGGGTTCAAATCGCCATTGTGGGGTTTTGGCGCTCAATGTTGTTGCTTTTGTGATTGTCATATAAAAAGTTTCAGGGACCAAACAATACACCCAACTAAGAGTCGAAATCTGCAATAACTATTCACAGCCGAGTTGGGATTAGTCCCAAAGTGAGGTCACCCAACGCCCCATAATGGTAACAAAAAAAAAAAATCTTTCACCCAGAATTGTTCCAATAAGTCACGACTCACTTTTCACACAAAAAAATCGACTTCGACCCCCTATATAAAGTGGGGCCAACTACCCAAACTAAATATTTGATGACATATTTGGTACGCTGAAATGCAATGGAATGATTTTTCAAGATTCTCTATGCATTCCTCTGTTTGGTTCATCAAGTTGGAAAGATCATTCCACAGGAATGGGATTCCAGGAAGAATTGGGAAAAATGTTCCACATCAAAACCTATTGAATGACTTTTTCATGAGAAGTTGGAATCATTTATTAATAGTAAGTGATTGTTATATCCTTCGTTGGGAATTGAAAAGCTTGGTTGCGGGAAAAAGATGTGTAACTCAAAATGAAATTGCTTAAATAAAGCAGCGTAGAAAGTCTTGCTTACTAACTCCTCCATCTAATAAAGAGATGGGAAGAATTCACTAAATAGTAACACAAAGTACCATTCCATCTATCATATAAGTCGAGTCGAACCGATTCGTTCTTATCTGGAAGAGAGAATGTTAGCCCGAAGGATAAAGTGATCAATCTTGTTTTGATGATAACAAACCATTGATAGTTCTAATGTTTGGGGTGAGCTTGTTCTTAATGATAGGATCCCTAGCACTCACACCAACATTGATGAAAATGGTAAGTTAGCTTATTGTGTAAACCAAGGTATGAATATTACACACAAGAAAGCTACACTTTGCAAGACTTCATAGCACTATAATGAGGTCAATCCACATGCTATGAAAGTACTTGCAAAGTAAAAAAGAATGAAGATCAACAAAGTCAAGAGTTACTCAATCCAAGTGAAGAATCAAGTGGTATGCTCCTTGACAAGAAGAAGTGTGATGTCCAATACACTACAACTCAAGATTGCTATAGGACTTCATCACTTCAAGAAGATGTTGATCAAAGGCTTTGAAGTCGAATCAACCTGAAGACTTGAAGACCTTAGGAAGATTAGTCTAAGCTTATAGGTAATCCTTTTGTGACTAATCTTTCCTTTGAGAATACTAGGATATAAGAATGTTTAAAGCTCAACATTGCATGTTTTCAAAACCTCATGTTTTACTTTGTTCATTTATTTGAAAAGGTTTTTGAAAACAAGTTGGTCAACGCCTAAGTACATTAAAATGTATTTTCTATCTTTACAAAACACTTAGGCATGTGCATGAGAACATTAGAAACATAACGAAGTGTAAAAACCACTTTGGGACTGTCATCCGGTCGACCTAGGCCTAGCCTCGGAAGACCAGTGATGTCCGGTCGACCGACCCGTGTTGAACCGGTCGACCAGTGTGTTTTTGTCCTTATTCGAGTTTTGAATGTTTCAATGCTCCAATGGCTATATTCTATCCGGATGACTGAGATATTAGGTAGGTCGAGCGACATTTGCTTCGGTAGACCTGACCATGGAATTGCGGTCGACCGAGATAGAGACAGAGTGCCTTTAACCTTTGATTCAAGCCACTTCGGTCGACCTACTGTCTAGTAGCGGTCGACTAGAGTTGTCAATTAAAGTCCAAAATTATAGCCGTTGTGACCAACAAAGCTAGTGTATTCTTTCCCTATAAAAAGATTTCAAAGCTGATTTTTTCATAACTAATCAAGCCATAAGAGAGCATAGGCATATACACTTTCTAAACACACAAGCTTACACTTTTGTGCTTAATTGCAAAATCATTCAAAGCATTTGTGTTGAGCTTAAAATTCATCTTGCCTTATATTCTCAAAGAGTGATTAGAGATTATATTTGTATATCCAATCCAAGAGGAATTTTTGTAAGTGAGCTAAATTGTAAATTTCCTTAAAAGAGATAGGTTACCCAAATTTCTCATTAGTTGAGAACTAGTTCTTTGTGAGCTAGCAAAAAGTTCTTAGAGAACTTCACTCTTGGTGAGTGTTTCAAAGTTCTAAGAGTAGGCACAAGACCTCTTCGTGAGGCAAACACTCTTTGTGAGTGGAGACTTCTTAGTGAAGCAAAAAGTCCTAAGAGTAGGCACAGGTCCTCTTTGTGAGGCAAAACACTCTAAGTGAGTGGAGTCTTCTTTATGAAGCAAAAGTTCTCATTTGTTAAGGCATTTGTAAAAGGTAGACCCACCTTACAATAGTTGTGAAGGGTATCCATTAGTGGATGTTGAAATCCTTAGGGTGTGCCCTAAGGTAGTGGATGTAGAATCTTTGTGAATCGAACCACTATAAATCATTGTGTTAGTTTTCTCTATCCCTACTTCTTTACTTCATTGTTCATATACTTGCTATAACTTGTATATTTGATTATATGAACATATGTGCTTAGGATAGAAACTATCACATGCTTCCATGCTTTATACAAATGCTTCACTTAAGTCATCTAAGTTGCCTTGATCATAATTGAATCACCTTATGTGCTTAAACAACATACTTATTGTTAAGGCGAAAACTTAGGCAAAAAAAGTTTTAGAAAAGCTTAAAAAGTTTTTAAGAACCTAATTTATCCCCCCCCCCCCCTCAGGTTCTATACCCTCAAAGGGTATTTCAATTGGTATCAGAGCCTAGTGTCATTTTTATTGGACTTACATCCTAGGAGGATCCATAACTCATAGCTTTTCTAACTTAGATGACCAATCCCCATCTAGACCGCCTATTTTTTATGGCTCCAACTTTGATAGTTGGCAATGTGTGTTTAAATTGTTTTTGTCTTCTAATGACATTTCTTTGTTGAGCATTACAGAAGAAGGCCCTTTTATTCCTTCAATCTACACACAAGGTGTCATGGTGCCAAAGTCTAGGAAAGAATATGATGAAGAAGACTACAAGAAAATGACACTCAATTTCAAGGCCTTAAATGCTCTTTGTTGTACATTAAATGAAGATTCTCTCAACAAAGTGCATGAATGTGAAGATGCTCATTCCATGATGAGAATTCTTGAAGCATCATACAAAGGAGAAGTTGAAGTGGAAAAGCCAAATGTGGGAAGTCTAGGGTTGGGGACTCAATCTTGTGAAGGTATAGAGGACATCTCAATCACACTTCAAAATCTTGATACAACCAAGAAGTGTGATCTAGGAGAAATCAATGATCAATCCTCAATGAGCTCAAAGGACATACAAAATGAGCCTTCACAAGATGAGATAGATGAAGAATAGATGGAAGCACAAGAGGATAATCTTCAAATGGAATTCAATTATGATGGAGATAATGAAGATCAATCCTTTTGCAAAAGGAAAAGGAAAATCTTGCCACTAAGCTTAAAAGAAAGACATCAAAAAAGAAGTGGCTTTGGACTTAATCATTCCAAGAAGAATGATGAAGATTTTAAATGGAGATGTTCAAAGAAGAAGAAATCACAAACACTCCATAGCACTTGGATCCCCCAAACTTCAAATACTTTCAAGGAACCAAGATGCTCAACTACAAGTGATGATCAAAGCTTCAATGAAAATCTACAATCATCATCACTTGGTAAGGTTACAAAGGTATCAACTTCACTATCTCATAAATTCATTATTGATATTATTAATTGCTTGAGAAGTAAGATTGATGCTATTACTTGTACACTTGTTGATGTTGCATCATGTTATATTAGTGATCCTTCACATGAAGATAACCTATTGCAAGAGCTTCACTCGGTTGATGTTTCTCTTGCTAGGGTATCTAAAATGTGCAATATCACAAGATTGGATGATTCTTACTCTTACTTGTCATCTAATGAGAATCATCCTAGTACTTGTAATATTGTTAATGTTGATCCTATTGCACACACTTGCCACTTGAGAAAATTCTCTAACAATGTAGGACCTTTGCAAGAGGTACCATATGTTTCTCAAGTTTCCCTTGTAGGTTCCAAGAGACATATCTCTCAATTCAAAGAAATGAACCCCAAGGAATGGCAAAGTCAAGCTAAGACTCCAAGCAAAGAGTCATGTGCCAAGGACAACAAGTTTGTGAAGAGCCCATCAAAGAACAACAAAGAAAACATCAATGATGACTTCACAAACCAAAAGGATATTGCTTCCAATGCTTCAAATGCAAAAATGGAAAGAAGAAGCAATGAAAGGACAACTTCCCTCCAAGAAGGAAAAGGTCAAGATCAAGTCCAAACACTATGCCTCATTGGTCTCTTTGACGAAGATCAAATTGAAAATCAAAGTCTTAAATCTATAGGCAATCTAATCCTTTCCTTGATCTTGACTATGATAACGAGGAAGATCCTTATGTGCTCTTAACTGATTTATATGATGAATTGAAAAAGTTAAAATAAGAAGAACAATATCACTAAATATGAACTTGCTTGCTCACTTAATGAAAGATCTAAAATGTAAGCTAAGTATGATAGTCTTCTAAACTCTTTTCACATCATATCAAATGAAAAAGAGAATGCACTTTTATCTCTAAATGCTATGCCTCTTGAAAACCAAGAGTTGCTCAACATAATGTAAAATCTAAACTTGTTGAGCATAATGTCTTAAAGCACAAATTTGTTGTGTTAACCACTTATGTTAATAAGTGTACATGTGCTAAAGACATCCTTCGTAATGTGTTTGATGCTCCCCATGCTCCTTTTGATAGTAACTATTTAGAGCACAAGAACACACATAATATTGCACACTCTACTTCTTTTAATGCTAGAACATCACATACCACTATGATAAATGCCAATTGCTCTTATTGTGGTAAATGTGGTCTTTATGCTACTTGTTGCATTATTAAGAAGAATATTGAAATAGGTGCTAAATCAATTTGGGTTGAAAAGAACCCAAAGCTAACCCCAAGGACCCATAAGAAAAGGGGTACCAAAATTAAATTGTTTTGTAGGAAACAAGGGAATTCCGTCTGACCGGACAAGGCAACGGTCGACCGCAGAAATGGTCAGATTGCCTCAGTTTAAGGAAAGGTATCCCGGTCTACCGCAACAAACTCCCGGTCGACCTAAGCAGAATAACTTTCAGTAACAGGGTACCTCGGTCGACCGACATCCCTCTTCGGTAGTCCAAAATTTGGACATAAAGAAATTCATTTTTAATTGGATGAGGGCGGGTGACCGGATAGGACCTCCGGTCTACCCAAGATTGGCGATTCAACATAAATAAAGGGTTTCTCCTTCAGAATTCAAAAAGTTTTTTTTCTCTTTCCAAAGAAAGCTCAAACTCCTTCACCAAAATTCATCAAACTCAAAGCCTATATCATTCCAAAACTCAATTCCTTCCATATTTCATCATTTCATATCACAATGAATACGAATTTCAACACCAACCCACCTTCCAAAACTTCCAAAGAAAATCCTCCCATGAAGAATCCCTACACCAAAAGACCTCTTGAAAAATTTCTAACTATTAGAGATTCAAATGAGCCCGCTTCCAAAAGAGCAAAATACTAAATGAATGGTTGATAGGGGGAAAGGAAAATCAAAGAAGATGACTCAATCCGATGAAGAAATCAAATCCGATGATGATCATCCCATCCCACCGCCTCTTCCACGATTCTAAGGAGAATCATCTTCATACACCACTGAAAAGGTAACATCCGCTTCTACTCGGATAAAGCTAGGGAACTTTACGAGAATTTAGTAAAAGAATGCAGAGGGATTATTCATGGGGTATGTTATGGATAGTGAGATGTATCATGGGGCATTGGGAGAAGTGGAAGAGCATTTCATCAAAATGGATTGGTTGCTCTTGTTATCTCATAATTATGATATCTATCCTCTCACTATCTATGAATTCAGGGATAATCTGAGAGAAGAAGGATTAAGAGATGATGGAATGTATTGGTGGACCTCAACGGTAGGTAACTTAGAATTTAGCTTTTCGGAAGTTATGTTTTGTGATATACTTGGAGTAAAAGTTGATAATAATGCTATTCGATTCTTTGATAACTCTGGAAATGTTCCCAGTGAGGATGAGCTAGATATTAGGAGGTTTAAGACTTACTTTCAACGTTCAAGGTGCATTCAAAAAATCAATAGAAAGAGTGACGAACAAATTGGATGAAAATGGTCGCATACTTCATGACATGGTGTCCAATGTTGTTGTCCCTATCTCCGGCCATAAGAGTTCAATCACATATCTTCAAATGATGGTTATGCAATGGCTTGTGGATAGAAAGAAAGCAAGTTTCGCTTATTTGGCCCTTAAATACTTCTTGGAAAGTGTTAAAGGAATTAGGAAGTTCCTCCCTTATGGAACTATGCTCACCTTACTTTTCAAGAGATACAAGCTCAAACTTTTAACTTCAATTCAAAGAAGCAAAAGGCACAATATCTACAATGAAGGCCTTTTTCATCAAATGCACATGATCTCAATAAATGGAAGATGGAAATTCCATTCAAGGTGCACAAATGATGAATTTTTGGCGGCACACAATAAATCTCCAAAAGTATTGAAACCTTGAGAAAAGAAATGAATAAAAGAGGCATTCAAAGGCCCAATGTACAACAAGAAGAAGATGAAGAAGTGCAAGGTCAAGAAGGGCAAAATCAAGGTTATGAAGGCATTCATGTTGGAGTTGGTGAAAAGGGGGATGTTCATACAGAGGTTGGAGATCAAAGGGATACTCCAAGGGAAAATGTTGAAAGAAGACCTCATCTTCCTTCTCAAAGAAATGAAGACATGTTAAGTCCAATCTTGACACAATTACAAGATTTTCAAGACAATATCAAAAATGACTTAAAATTAATTTTTGAGAAATTGTCAAGTTTGGAGGATTATGTGAAGAACTTAAAAGGTCAAGTTGGAGATTTGAGGGTTAAGTTCAATGATATGGACTACAAGATTGATGACATTGATAAAAATACCAAGTCTAGAGCATCAAACTTGAAAGAAAATGAGGACAAAGAAGAAGAAGAAGAAGAAGGAAGAAGAGGGAGGATTTTGATGAAGACTCCATCATTGTAAGAAAGATGAAGCGCCCAAGCATGTGATTGAACTTGAAGATGTTGAAGAGAAGGGTGGAGATTTGGGTGTTGAAGTTGGTAACAATGATCAAGAGGTTGATATAATTGTTGAAAACAAGGAAGATTTGAGTGAAGAAGTTGGAAATAAAGAAAAATATCTACCAAGTGATGAAACTTAACCAAAGGAGACAAATGATCAAGATGATTGAAGAAGTTCAAGAAAATTCATTGAAGGATCTCAAAGTGCAAAAAGCCACTCTTCAAATCAATGAGAAATTTCTTAAACTCAATCTTATTTCATTTCCTTGTATTTCTGTTGAATATTCATTGTGTACCCTTTAGAAAAGCCACTGTTGTTCTTCCTTTTCATTTTAATGTATGAATTCCTTAAAGGGGAACCTTGATGCTTTCTATAATATGCTTTGTTCTTTAATTGTTTTGATCTTTTGAACATGTTGTAGTATATGAGCTTAATGATTTGATCCTTGTGATGAAATCTCATTTGAACCACCACTCTTCCCCTCTATTCTTAGTGTCTTGTGCTTGGGGGAGATTTTTATATGTTATGCTTAGCTTTTATTTTATCTCTACAACATATTGGGGTTGTTTTGTGTTTATATTCAAGTCAATAGCACGAATCTTATGTGGTTGATCGTATAGATGCTTGACTTAGGATATAAACTATGATTGGGTCATTGCATATGCCTATTATGTGTGTATATGAATATTTGGAATGGTTTAAACTGAGAATTGCAGGTTTTCCTATTTTCTGTCAAAGGTCCGGTCGACCGCATGTGGAAGAATGACAGGTCGACCGACACAGCCAAAATTTCAACAATTCTTTAATTTCAATTTCGGTAATCTTTAAGTTTTTTAATGTTTTATTCATATAGGCACATCTTTAGTGGGAGTTTTTCAAATGTTTTCATCTCATACCCCCCTCAAAATATGTGATGTATGCTCAATTTTCCTTACTTTACATCATCACATCACTTGTTGGCTTGTTTTTCTTCTTTTAAATCTTATAGCCAATTCGTGTTAGTTATTTTGGGAGTTATATGTGTTATACATGTTTATTTTTACATATATTCTCCCTTATAACTTTGAGATCATACTCTTATATTTCTTATCTTTTGTGATCTTATTAGAGTTTTTGGTTAGTCTTGCTTTAAGAGTTGTTATACTCATTTAGCTAACCACTAACTTATTAGAGGAATGTACTCAAACTGTTATCTTACACTTCCTCTAAATCTTTTGGTTGTGATACATATGCTTAACTTATGTATTTATGGTATCACTTCCAATAGTACTTTGTTAGCTATATTTTCAACTTGTCTTTCATCTTAGATAGCTAACATGGTATGTTTGATAAACGGGGAGATTGTGCTTAAAGGTTTAATCCTTATCTCCTTTGTTTTAGCTTAGGTTGATATTCTTTTTGAGCCATACATGACCATCTTTTGATTTATGCGTCATTATGGACTCTTGGTATTTAGAAATCAACCAAGCTTATTCAAAATTATCCTTCTTGAAATGATTTTTGGTCTTTACATTTGATCATTTGGTTATTATCTTATCAATCTATTAGACCATAAAGGATCTCCTTAGTTTTAAAGGTATTTCTATAAGGGGAGAATTCTTAAATTTCTTCAAGCTTCTCCACAATTTAAACCTTATTCCTCCTTCATTTTCCTTTATAGGGCATTTTCAAACACTTTTCAATAAAAAGGAGGACTAAATGCTTTTCATATTGGCGCTCTGATTACCCTTTTTTTTATTTTGACAAAAAGGGGGAGAAGTTTTAGTGTTGAAAATTGAAATACCCTTTGAGGGACCTAAGAAGGGGGGATGGTGGGGGTGAATTAGGTTCTTAAAAACTTTTTAATCTTTTCTAAAACTTCTTTTGCCTAAGTGTTCACCTTAACAACAAGTATGTTGTTTAAGAACATAAGGTGATTCAATTATGATCAATGCAACTTAGATGACTTAAGTGAAGCATTTGTATAAAGCATGGAAGCATGTGATAGTTTCTATCCTAAGCACATATGTTCATATAATCAAACATACAAGTTATACCAAGTATATGAACAATGAAGTAAATGAGTAGGGATAGAGAAAACTAACACAAGGATTTATAGTGGTTCGATTCACAAAGAATCTGCATTCACTACCTTAGGGCACACCCTAAGGATTTCAACATCCACTAATGGATACCCTTCACAACTATTGTAAGGTGGGTCTACCTTTTACAAATGCCTTAACAAATGAGAACTTTTGCTTCATCACAATGCTTTAACAAAAGTTCATCACAATGCTTTGAATGATTTTGCAATTAAGCACAAAAGTGTAAGCTTGTGTGTTTAGAAAGTGTATATGCCTATGCCCTCTTCAAGTTGATTCGACTTTGAAGCCTTTGATCAACATCTTCTTGAAGTGATGAAGTCCTGTAGCAATCTTGAGTTGTAGTGTATTGGACATCACACTTCTTCTTGTTAAGGAGCATACCACTTGATTCTTCACTTGGATTGAGTAGCTCTTGACTTTGTTGATCTTCCTTCTTCTTGACTTCGCAAGTACTTCCATAGCATGTGGATTGACTTCATGCTTGTGCTATGGAGTCTTGCAAAGTGTAGCTTTCTTGTGTGTAATATTCATACCTTGGTTTACACAAGAAGCTAACTTACCATTTTCATCAATGTTGGTGTGAGTGCTAAGAATCCTATCATTAAGAACATACTCACACAAACATTAGAACTATCAATTGTTTGTTATCATCAAAACAAGATTGATCACTTTGCCCTTCGGGCTAACAATCTCCCCCTTTTTGATGATGACAAAACATTAATGCAAATGGGAATAATATGCAAAAGATAATGCTTTACAACATATAAATATGTATGCATGAGATAAGGGTATTAAGGATCTAGGCAATAGTAGATGTTTTGAAAAAAATAATCTACTCCCCCTATTGTAAAGAATCCATTATCTCTCCCATTTTGCAAGTTCTAAGCTTTCTCCTTTTGAAAATTGCTTCTCTTAGCACATTTGCAACACTAAAACTTCTCCACCCTTTTTGTCAAAATCAAAAAGGGAAATTAGAGCGCCAATATGAAAAGCATTTACTCCTCATTTTTATTGAAAAATATTTGAAATATCCTTTAAAGGAAAGTTAAGGAGGAATAAGGTTTAGATTGTGGAGAAGCTTGATTGAATTTAAGATTTCTCCCCTTATTGAAAGGAATTAAAATACCTTTAAAACTATGGAGAATCTTAAAGATGGTCTTATAATTGATAAGATAAGAACCAAATAATCAAATATAAAGACCAAAAATCATTTGAAGAAGGATAAATTTTGAATAAGCTTGGTTGATTTCTAAATACCAAGAGTCCATAATGACACATAAATCAAAAGATGGTCATGTATGGCTCAAAAAGAATACTGCCTAAGCTAAAACAAAGGAGATAAAGATTAAACCTTTAAGCCTAATCTCCCGTTTATCAAACATACCATGTTAGCTATTTGAGATGAAAAACAAGTTGAAAATATAGCTAACAAAGTACTATTGGTAGTGACACCATAAACACATAAGTTAAGCATATGTATCACAACCAAAATATTTAGAGGAAGTGTAAGATAACGCTTTGAGTACATTTCTCTTAGAAGTGTAAGACAACCCCAATATGCTATATAGATAAAGTTAAAGCCAAGCATATATAAACTCCTCCAAAGCAAAAGACACTAAGAATAGAGGGGATATGGGGGGGGGGGTTCAAATGAACTTTCATCATAAGGATCAAATCATAAAGCTCATATCTATAACATGCTCAGTACATCAAAACAGTAAAGTGCAAAGCATATCATAAAAGCATCAAGGTGCCCCCTTCAAGCAATTCATACAAGGAAAAGATAATGAAAAGAATACAAGGAAATGGAATTGAAATACAAGGAAAATAAAAGATTGAGTTCAAGAAATTTCTCATTGATTTGAAGAATTTGCTTCTTGCACTTGAGTTTCTTCAATGAGTTTCTTGAGCTCCCATCAATCTTCTTGGTCATTGTCATCATTTGGTGAAGTTTCAACCCTTGGTAGATTTTCCTCTTTATTACCAACTTCTTCACCCAACTCTTCATTGTCTTCAACAACCATATCAACCTCTTGATCCTTGTTTTCCAAATTTTCACCCTTTTCTTCAAGATCAATCACATGCTTGGGTGCTTCTTCTTTACTCCCATCATTTCCAGTGATGGAGTCTTCATCAAAAGATTCATCTTCCTCTTTGTCCTCTCATTTCTCCTCATTTTCTTCCAAGATTGATGTCCTATACTTGGTATTTTTATCAATAACATCAATCTTATAGTCCATATCATTGAATTTAATCCTCAAATCTCCAATTTGAGCCTTTTAAATTCTTCACATCATCCTCCACAATTGACATCTTCTCAAATATCAATTTCAAATCATTTTTGATATTGTCTTGAAAATCTTGAAAGTGTGCCAAGATTGGACTTAACATGTCTTCATTTCTTTGAGGAGAAGGAGGTCTTCTTTGAGCATCTTCCCTAGGAATGTCCCTTTGATTTTCAACCTCTACATGAACATCCCCTTCTTCACCAACTCCAAAATGAATGCCTTTCATAACCTTGATTTTTCCCATCTTGACCTTGCACTTCTTCTTCTTCTTCTTGTACATTGGGCCTTTGAATGCCTATTTTATTCATTTCTCTCCTCAAGGTTTCACATACTTTTGGAGATTTGTTGTGTGTAATTAAGGCCGCCAAAAGTTCCTCATTTGTGCACCTTGAATGGAATTTCCATCTTCCATTTATTGAGATCATGTGCATTTGATGAAAAAGGCCTTCATTGTAGATATTGTTCCTTTTGCTTCTTTGAATTGAAGTTGAAAGTTTGAGCTTATATCTCTTGAAAAGAAAAATGAGCATACTTCCATAGGGGAGGAACTTCCTAGTTCCTTTAACACTTTCCAAGAAGTATTTAAGAGCTAAATAAGCGAAACTTTCTTTCTATCTATCCACAAGCCATTGCATAACCATCATTTGAAGATATGTGATTGAACTCTTATGGCTGGAGATAAGGACAACAACATTGGACACCATGTGATGAAGTATGCGACCATTTTTGTCCAATTTGTTTGTCACTCTTTCTATGGACTTGTTGAATGCACCTTGAACGTTGAAGTAAGTCTTGAACCTCCTAATATCTAGCTCATCCTCACTAGGCACATTTCCAGAGTTATCAAAGAATCGAATAGCCTTATTATCAGATTTTAATCCAAGTGTATCACAAAACAAAGCTTCCGAAAAGCTAAATTCTAAGTTGCCTACCCTTGAGGTCCACCAATACATTCCATCATCTCTTAATCCTTCTTCTCTCAGATTAGCCCCGAATTCATAGATAGTGAGAGGATAAGTATCATAATTGTGAGACAACAAGAGCAACAAATCCATTTTGATGAAGTGCTCTACCACTTCTCCTAATACCCCATGATACATCTCACTATCCATAACATACCCCTGAATAAGTCCTCTCCTTTCTTTTACTAAATTCTCATAAAGTTCCCTGGCTTTATCCGAGTATAAATGAGAGGTTACCTTTTCAGTGGTGTATGAAGATGATTCTCCTTGGAATCGTGGAGGAGGAAGTGGGATGGGATGATCATCATTGGACTCGATTTCTTCTTCTGATGGAGTCACATTCTTTGATTTTCCCTTGCTTCGAGCCGCCATTTTCTTTGTATTTTCTTTCTTTTGAGGAGGTTTAATGGAATCACGAATTGTTAGAGTCTTTTCAAGAGGTATCTTTGAGTTGGGTTTCTTCTTTGGAGGATTTTCCTTAGATTGATCTTTTGATGATTTTGAAGGTGGTTTGGATGTTTGATTTGTCTTCATCTTGTTATGAAATGATGAAATATGAAAGGAATTGAGTCTTGGAATGATATAGGCTTTGAATTTGATGAATTTTGGTGAAGGGGTTTGAGGTTTCTTTGGAAAGGGTAGAAAAGACTTTTTGAATTCTGAAGGAGAAACCCTTTATTTCTTCTGAATCGCGGCACTTCGGTTGACTGGAGGTCCTATCCGGTCTCTCGCCCTCATCCAATTAAAAACTGAATTTTTTTCTGTCTCGATTTCGGACAACCGAGGAGAGATGTCGGTCGACCGAGGTACCATGTTATTGAAGCCCATTCTGCATAGGTCGATTGGGAGTCTTTTTCGGTCTACCGGGATACCTTTCCTTTGGCTGAGGCAATTTGACCATATCTGCGGTCGACCGTTGCCTTGTCCGGTCGGCCGGAATTCCCCTGTTTCCTGCAAAATAATTCAATTTTAGTACCCATTTTCTTATGGGTCCTTAGGGGTTAATTTTGGGGTTCTTTTCAACCCAAATAGATTTAGCACCTCTTTCATCATTTTCTTATTAATGCAACAAGTAGCATGATGACCACATTTACCACAATAAGAGCATTTAGTATTTAGCATAGTGGCATGTGATGTTCTAGCATTAAAAGAAGTAGAGTGTGCAATATTATGAGTGTTCTTGTGCTCTAACAATTTCTAGCAATAGGAGCATGGGAGCAACAAGCACATTACCAAGGATGTCTTTATCACATGTACACTTATCAACATAAGTGGTTAACACATTAAATTTTTGCTTTAAGACATCATGCTCAACAAGTTTAGATTCTACATTAAGCACCATGTTGAGCAACTCTTGGATTTCAAGAGACCAAGCATTTAGAGATAAAAGCACACTCTCTTTTTCATTTTATAGCTTAGTGTAAGAGGTAAGAAGATTATTGTACTCTACTTGCATTTTAGATTTTTCATTAAGCGAGCAAGTAAGTTCTTTACAATTGAGTTTGTTCTTTTTAGCCACTTCTTCAACTCATCATATAAATCATTTAAGAGCACATAAGGATCATTATCAAGATTACAATCTAGAGTTGAAGTTAAGCTTTGTACCTCATTACTCAAGAAATTTGGACTTTGGATTGAAAGTTGATCTTCTTCATCAATTAGTCCTATGAGACACCTGAGTATTCTTTTGTAGAGTCATCTTGGATGGATGAGTTTGAGCTTTATGATGAACTCTCTACATTGATGTTGTCCTTTGCACATGAATTTGAAGTGTTAGCTTTGCTTTGCCATTTCTTGTGGTTCATTTCTTTGAATTGAGACTTAAATCTCTTCGAACCTACAAGGGAAACTTGAGAAACATATGGTACCTCTTGCAAAGGTCCTACATTGTTAGAGAATTTTCTCAAGTGGCAAGTGTGTGCAATAGGATCAACTTTAATATTATTACAAGTACAAGGATGATTCTCATTAGATGAGAAGTAAGAGTAAGAATCATCCAATCTTGTGATGTTGCATATTTTAGATACCCTAGCAAGAGAAACATCAACCGAATGAAGCTCTTGCAATAAGTTATCTTCATGCAAAGGATCACTAATATAACGTGATGCAACATCAACAAGTGTACAAGTAATAGCATCAATCTTACTTCTCATACAATCAATAATATCAATAACGAATTTATGAGATAGTGTAGTTGATACCTTTGTAACCTTACCAAGTGATGATGTTTGTAGATTTTCATTGAAGCTTTGATCATCACTTGTAGAGCATCTTGGTTCCTTGAAAGTATTTGAAGTTTGGGGAATCCAAGTGATATGGAGTGTTTATGATTTCTCCTTCTCTGAACATCTCCATTTAAAGTCTTCATGCTTCAAGCCACTTCTCTTTGAATTTCTTTCTTTGAAGTTTAGTGGCAATCTTTTTCTCTTCCTTTTGCAAGATGAATGATCTTCATTATCTCCATCATAATTTGGTTCCATTTGAAGATCATCATCTTGTGCTTCCATCTCTTCTTCTTCTATCTCGTCTTGTGAAGGCCCATTTTGTATGTCCTTTGAGCTTATTGAAGATTGAATTTTGATTTCTCCTTGATTACACTTCTTGGTTGTATCAAGATTTTGAAGTGTGATTGAGATGCCCTAAACCTTCACAAGATTGAGTCCCCAATCCAGGACTTGTCACCTTTGGCTTTTGCACTTCAACTTCTCCTTTGTAGGATGCTCCAAGCATATTCATCATGGAATGAACATCTTCACATTCATGAACTTTGTTGAGATCTTCATTTAATGCAAAACAAAGAGCATTTAAGGCCTTGAAGTTGAGTATCATCTTCTTGTAGTCTTCTTTATCATAGTCTTTCCTAGACTTTGGCACCATGACACCTTGTATGTCGATTGAAGGAATAAAAGGACATTCTTCTATAATGCTCAACAAGGAAATGTCATTAGAAGACAAAAACAATTTAAAAGCACATTGCCAACTATCAAAGTTGGAGCCATCAAATTGAGGTGGTCTAGATGGGGATTGGTCATCTAAGTTAGAAAAGCTATGAGCCATGGATCCTCCTAGGATGTAAGTCCAATAAAAAGTAGACTAGGCTCTGATACCAATTGAAATACCCTTTGAGGGTATAGAATAAGATGAGGTGAATTAGGTTCTTAAAAACTTTTTAAGCTTTTCTAAAACTTCTTTTGCATAAGTGTTCACCTTAACAACAAGTATGTTGTTTTACCACATAAGGTGATTCAATTGTGATCAAGGAAACTTAGATGACTTAAGTGAAGCATTTGTATAAAGCATGGAAGCATGTGACAGTTTCTATCCTAAGCACATATGTTCGTATAATCAAATATACAAGTTATAACAAGTATATGAACAATGAAGTAAAGGAGTAGGGATAGAGAAAAATAACACAATAATATATAGTGGTTCGATTCGCAAAGAATCTACATCTACTACCTTAGGGCACATCCACTCATGGATACCCTTTACAACTAATGCAAGGTGGGTTGTACCATTTACAATTGCCTCAACAAATGAGGACTTTTGCTTCACAAAGAAGACTCCACTCACTTAGAGTGTTTTGCCTCACAAAGAGGACTTGCGAGGCAATATGCACATGTCTATTCGGGGGTGGCACGAATGATAAGTTAGTGATATCCGTCGGCGCAAATCTTGGGTCATACTTAGCCGAATTATCTCAATAAATGGATTCAGGATCTGGAGGCAAAAGAGTGGAGATGTGCATCTTGACGTACTGAAAATAAATATTATTTACTCAACTAACCAATAATTACATAATTATGTAATTAGCAAATGTTACTTACCTAAATAGCCATGTCTCGTGCTGTTTAGACAAAGCTAACTCGGGATTGGTGATATATGGATCTTGGCCTACTAGAAAGTTTTTTAAACTTTCCGAATGAATACTTGAGGGTATTCATTTGAAGAAAATAGTGGGAGAATCATTAATTAAAGAACTAATAATGATTTTTAAAATTTGATACTAAAACTTTGCAAAGGCTTTATTGTAGATAAAATGGCAAATGCAAATGTTCTCGACTGGTACAGGAATTTGAGAATCGTTCTCAAACACGAGAAAAAACTGTATGTTCTCGAATAACCTATTTCTGATCAACCAGTCGCTGGGTCTACAACCGCTGAAAGAACTGTTTATTGTAAGAATTAATATGACGCATTAGATGTGTCAAGTTTAATGTTGGTTTCCATGACCTCTGAGATTCATAAGCAACACGAGAAAATGGGTGCGTTAGACATGATTAATCATCTAAAGCAACTCTTTCAGGGTCAAGCTCGCCAGGAGAGATTTGACGTGTCAAAGTCTATGTTTCAGTGCAAGATGGTAGAGGGAACACCAGTCGGAACTCATGTTCTGAAAATGATTAGGTTATATTGAGAACCTAGGCAGACTGGAATTTCCTCTTGGCCAGAGTTGTCCACTGACTTGATTTTTCAATCGTTGCATGAATGATACAGTCAGGTTGTATTAAAATACAACATGAATGATATAGACAAACCACTTCCTGAATTGTTGAATCTGTTAAGGACTGCTGAGAAAGAAATAAGCAAGTCCAAAGCCATACTGATAGTTAATAACAGAGGCAAATGTGTTGGTAAGCCCAAGGGCAAACCTCATGGCAAACCTAACCAATTCGGAAAAGCACTGAAAGCCAAGGGCGGTGTGGCTAAGGATGATACTTGTCACCATTGTTGTGAGCGAGGACATTGGAAAATGAACTATAATAGCTATCTTGTAGGGAAAAAGCTTGGAAATGGGGCAAATGTTGCTTCTAGCTCAGATATTTTTGTTATAGAAATCAACTTGTCTACTACTACTTCCTCTTGGGTATTAGATACCAGCTGTGGTTCTCACATTTGTACGAATGTGCAGGGCTGCAAAGGAGTAGGGAGCTAACAAAGGGCTAAGTGGACCTACGCATTGGCAACGGAGTAAGAGGTGCTGCCTTGGTTGTAGAAACCTACTGTATTACTTTGCCATATGTGATTGTCCTAGATTTTGAGAATTTTCTCTATGTACCTATTTTAACGAAGAATATTATTTCAATATCTTATTTGGACAAGATGGGTTTTGATATTAATATTAAAAACCAACGAATGTCGTTATCATTGAATAATATCTTTTATTGTAGTGCAACTTTGGTGAATGGTTTATATGTTCAAACCTAGATTCACCGGTCTATAACATAAATACAAAAAGGATTAAGAATAATGATTCAAATCCTAAATATCTCTCGTATTGTCGCTTAGGCTATATAAACAGGAACCGCATTTCCAGACTCCATAAAGATGGATTGTTGGAATCATTTGATTTTGAATCATATGACACATGCGAACCTTGTTTAGCCATATTTCATTACTTTTACTGACGATTGCAGTCGTTTTGGATGTGGCCCGTTCAGTATAAGTCTGAAGCCTTTGAAAAGTTCAAAGAGTATAAGTGTGAAGCAGAAAACCAGCTTGGCAAAAGTATTACGATGCTTCGATCCGATCGAAGCAGGGAATACTTAAGTCAAGAATTCCGTTATTATCTAAAAGTATGTGGAAATGTTTCACAACTTTCTCCACCGGCTACTCCACAATGGAATGGTGTATCCGAAAGGAGAAATCGAACGCTATTAGATATGGTTCGATCTACGATTTGTCACGCGAGCCTTCCAAACTATTTTTGGGGACATGCTTTAGAAGCAGCAGCTTTAACACTAAACAGAGTTCCATCAAAATCCGTTTAAAAGACACCATACGAGATATGGACTGGGAAACGTCTTAGTTTGTCTTTCATTAAAATTTGGGGTTGTGAGGCATTTGTGAAACTTCCAGCTTTGGACAAGCTTAGTCCCAAGTCGATCAAGTGCATATTTGTTGGATATCCTAAGGAAACTAAAGGATACTACTTCTACATTCCTAACGAGAACAAAGTGTTTAATACATAGTGATGTATGTGGCCAGTTCAATATAAGTCTGAAGCCTTTGAAAAGTTCAAAGAATATAAGTGTGAAGCAGAAAAGCAGCTTGGCAAAAGTATTACGATGCTTCGATCCAATCGAAGCAGGGAATACTTAAGTCGAGAATTCCGTTATTATCTAAAAGTGTGTGGAAATGTTTCACAACTTTCTCCACCGGCTACTCCTTAATGGAATGGTGTATCCGAAAGGAGAAATCGAACGCTATTAGGTATGGTTCGATCTACGATTTGTCACGCGAGCCTTCCAAACTCCTTTTGGGGACATGCTTTAGAAGCAACAACTTTAACACTAAACAGAGTTCCATCAAAATCTGTTGAAAAGACACCATATGAGATATGGACTGGGAAACGTCTTAGTATGTCTTTCATTAAAATTTGGGGTTGTGAGGCATTTGTGAAACTTCCAGCTTTGGACAAGCTTAGTCCCAAGTCGATCAAGTGCATATTTGTTGGATATCCTAAGGAAACTAAAGGATACTACTTCTATATTCCTAACGAGAACAATGTGTTTGTTGCTCGAAAAGGAGTTTTTCTAGAGAAACAGTTTCTTTCTGGAAAAACTAGTGGGAGCCAAGTGGAGCTTAATGAAGTTCCATAACTTACTGAAGTTTAACCAAGCACTACCGATCAGATGGAATATGAACAAGCTTCACAAGCTGTTGTGCAGCCAGTTCATGAAACATAATAATTGCGTAGGTCTAGTAGAACTCATAGATCACTAGAAAATTTTGGATTTCTCGTAACAGAACATGGTGATTTTATATTTATTGATCATGATGAGCATGCAACCTAAAAACAAATAATTACTAGTCCTAATTCTGAGCAATGGCTTGAAGCCATGAGATCTGAAATGGATTCCATATACACTAAGTATTGATCTTTGTTGATCCACCTGAGGGGGTAACCCAAATAGGGTGCAAGTGAATTTTTAAATTAAAAATCGACATGGAAGGGAACATTCAAACGTACAAGGGGCGACTTGTCGCGAAAGGTTTTAACTAATTATTGGTATTGACTATGATGAAACATTTTCCCATGTAGTTATGTTTAGATCTATTCGGATCTTGCTTGCAATAGTAGCATACTATGATTATGAGATCTGGCAAATGGATGTCAAAACGGCTTTCCTTAACGGAAACCTTGAAGAGAGAGTGTATATGATACAACCCGAAGGTTTTGTCGATCCAAATAATGCCAATAAAGTATGTAAGCTAAATCAAGCTTCTAGAAGCTGGAATACAACAGTGTGCTAAGACACTAGATGAGAAATAACGCATGAGTGAGATTCCATATGCTTCGGCAATTGGATCTATCATTTATGCCATGTTGTGTACTCGCACTGATGTCTTGTATGCTTTGCGTATAACGAGAAAAAACCAGTTTACATACGGTGAGCGTTATTGAATAGCCGTCATGAATATCATAAAGTACTTACGAAGGACTAAGGATACGTTCTTAATCTATGGTGGGGAAGACGAGCTCGTTGTAAGTGGTTACTCTGATGCTATTTTCCAAACCGATAGAGACAACTTTTGATCGCAGTCGGGTTATTTATTTTTCCTCAATGGAGGTACTGTGATCTGGAGGAGTTCAAAGCAGGAAATCGTTGCAGATTCTACAACTGTAACTGAGTTATAACTGCATCAGATGCTGCTAAGGAGGCAATTTGGATCCGAAAGTTCATTGCTGAACTTGGAGTGGTACCTAGCATTGCGAATGCGATTGATCTCTATTGTGAGAACAATTAGGCCATATCTCAGTCAAAGGAACCATGATCTCACCAAAGGTCCAAACATATACTCAGGCGATATAACCTAAGTCGAGAGATTATTAATATGGGTGATGTAAAGATTTGCAAAGTACATACGGACAATATCGCCGACCCACTTACGAAACTACTGACACGGAGCAGCATGATCGTAATACACGTAGCATGGATATTCAATACCAAGAGAACTGGTCTTAGAGATAGTTCTTATGTACATTATGCACTAAAATGAAAGGTGATGCGAAATCTTGATGGGTTATATCAAGACTCGGCTGAAATTTAGATCTTTCTCTATCTCGAATGGTTTATGGGAGAATATACTTAACACAGTCCCGGAAAGGTTAAGTATCAATGGAGGTTGAAACACCACAACTAGATAAACCAACTAGTTGATACAGTAACTTAAAGGATTATGAAATTCAACCGGAAGTTCATAAACAAGTATCAAAGGTTTAACCTTAATCAAAATATCAATATATCAAGTCTAAGTTACATGGCTGCCCAAAGCTCTATTAAATAGAGTATTTCGGCTATAAGAGAACCAAACTAACTTAAACTAGGAAAAGGAAAATAAGAGTCCTTGAAGAAGTAGGACTCTTGAATAACAACTTGCTATCAAGTAACTACCTAAACAAGATAATAGGGACATGTGCCTATTATCTTGGCGGCATAATCTAAAAATAACTACCAAATAATGAAGAGTCCTAGTTGCATTAGGACTCTTAATAACAAACTAACTACTACATGGACAACATGTCCTTTATTATAGCAATTCTAGTTGCTATACACGGCTAAAGTAATAAAATAACAATAACAAATAATTAACGTCTAGAATAGTCTAGAATAGACTTTAATATGTAAAAAGACTAAAATACCCTTTTTAGCCACTTTGCTTGTTTGGTCCGATTTGAATGCCTTCAAGAGTTATGAGTTAGAATTGAACTTCATCTTCTAGATGTAGCTTTGACTCCTCTTTGTACTTTAGCTCTCGGATCAATGTAGACAATTGTTGATTAACTTGCTTAGCTCTTGATCTAGTCATTGGTCCTATGATGTTGGATAAGGGATGCCTTTTATGAGGCAGCCCTTTAGATGGTCCCGCATCATCCCCTCCTTCTTGAAAAGGATTCGACCTCGAATCATCATCATGATCAGCATAATCTGAATCAAAATCAAAAGGAGATAAATCAGTAACATTAAAAGTGGAATGTACTCCATACTTACCTTCCAAGTTGATTTTGTATGCGTTGTCATTAATCTTGGACACAACTTGAAATGGTCCATCTCCTCGGGGATGAAGTTTACTTTTCCTCTCTTTAAGAAACCTATCTTTCCTAAAATGTATCCAAACCCAATCACCCGGTTCAAATGAAATTAGCTTGCGGCCTTTGTTTGTTTGTATGGCAATACACTCATTCTTCCTTTTGATATTGGCGGCAACTTCAAGATGGAGTCTTTGAATAAAATCAGCCCTTGAATCACCTTCTATATTATAGTACTCATCAATAGGAAGAGGGGTTAGATCTAAAGGGGTTAGGGGGTTAAAACCGTAAACAACTTCAAAAGGTGAATTATTAGTAGTTGAATGTAAAGTACGATTATATGCAAATTCAGCAATAGGTAAACATTCTTCCCACCTTTTTAAATTCTTTTGAATAAGTGCCCTAAGTAAAACCCCTAGAGTTCGATTTGTTACCTCTGTTTGTCCATCGGTTTGGGGGTGACTTGATGTAGAAAATAGCAATTTAGTCCCCAATTTACTCCACAAGGTTTTCCAAAAATAACTTAGGAACTTTACGTCCCGATCACTTACGATTGTTTTTGGAACACCATGCAACCGAATGACTTCTTTGAAGAATAGATCTGAAACATGGCTTGCATCATTTGTTTTCCTACAAGGTATAAAATGAGCCATTTTAGAAAATCTATCAACAACAACCATTATACTATCATTACCTTTTCTTGATGTTGGCAAACCAAGAATAAAATCCATGGAAAGATCTATCCATGGTGAAGATGGAATTGGTAAAGGCATAAGCAATCCGTGAGCCTTGGATGTGCTTTTTGCCTGTTTGCATTTAAAACAAATATCACAAATTCTCATAACATCCTTTTTCATTTTAGGCCAATAAAAGTGTTCTTGTAAAATATCTAAGGTTTTAACAACCCCAAAATGTCCCATTAAGCCGCCACTATGTGCCTCTCTTACCATTAATTCTCTCATAGAACAAGATGGTACACATAATCTATTGCCTTTAAACAAGAAATCTTCAAATATATAAAAATCCTTTTTAGCAGAGACATGGCAAAGCTGAGTATAAATCAGAAAAATCGTTATCATCTTTGTACAATGCTTTCAAATGCTCAAAACCAAGTAATTTAGTTTGCAAAATTGAAAGTAAAGTGTACCTTCTAGATAGGGCATCCGCCACAACGTTTTCCTTACCTTTTTTGTATTTGATGACATAAGGAAAGGTATCAATAAAAGAAACCCACCTTGCGTGTCTCTTGTTTAGCTTACTTTGCCCTTTGAGATACTTGATTGATTCATGATCCGTGTGGATGACAAACTCTTTTGCAATCAAGTAATGCTGCCATGTTTCTAAAGCTCTCACAATAGCGTACAATTCTTTATCATATGTAGGATAATTAAGTGAAGCGCCACTTAATTTCTCACTAAAATATGCCAAAGGTTTGCCTTGTTGTTGTAGAACAGCCCCAATACCTATACCTGAAGCATCACATTCAATGGTGCGGCTATTGAGCTAAAATCACGAACAAATCGCCTGTAAAAGCTTGCTAGACCATAAAATGAACGAACTTGTGTTGCTGATGTTGGTCTCGGCCAACTTATGATTGACTCAATTTTGGCCGGATCAACATGAATACCACTTGAACTAACAATGTATCCAAGAAAGTTAATAGAATTAGTGCAAAAAATGCATTTTTCAAGCTTGGCATACAATGTTTGCTCTCTTAATATAGTAAAAACAGCCTTAAGATGTTCAACATGGTCTTCTAAGGTTTTACTATAAACAAGAATATCATCAAAATAAACTACAACAAATTTACCAAAACAATGACGGAATATGTAGTTCATTAATCTCATGAAAGTACTAGGTGTATTACTTAGACCAAAAGGCATTATAATCCATTCATATAATCCATATTTAGTCTTAAAAGCAGTTTTCCATTCATCACCTTCTTTCATTCTAATTTGGTGATAGCCTTGAGTTAAATCAATTTTAGAAAAGATTAAAGCACCACTTAACTCATCTAGCATATCATCTAAGCGAGGTATAGGATGTCTATATTTAATAGTTATCTTATTAATATCGCGACAATCCGTACATAATCTGAAAGTGCCTTCTCTTTTAGGTACCAAAATAACTGGACTAGCACAATGACTTAAAGATTCACGTACCTGCTCTTTTTCTAAGAGTAAATCGACTTGCCTTTGGATTTCTCGGGTCTCATCTGGGTTTGCTCTATAGGCTGCCCTATTTGGAAGATTTGATCCCGGAATGAAGTCGATTTGATGTTCGATGCCTCGGATTGGAGGTAGACCTCTCGGCAACTCCTTTGGAAAAAGTTCCTTGAATTCTTTCAAAACATCAATACAAACACTAGGAAGAGAAGAAGTTAAATCATCAAAATTTAAAGTGTTAAGAAGAGTTAACCTCTCGGTTTCTCTAAAAACAAGTAAAACAAGGGGTTTATTTGCACGTAAAGCCCTTTCTACCTTTGCAAAATTGATAAATAAGCAATCTTGTTGCGAGTATACCTTTTTGCTTGTGAAACTCTCGGCTTTTTCAGCCCTTTTTACCTCGGTTTTGGCTGGTTGGGCAGGGGTATGTGATTTGATCAACTCCCGCTCTTGTCTTCTTTTCTCTCTACCGTCGGCCATCCTTTGTTGCATCTCACAAACTTCAATGGGTGACATAGGATGTAAATTATAGCGAATCTTATCCCTTGTCACCGCATAAATATTCCTTTTACCCTTATGATCTACATCTCGATCATATTGCCAAGGTCTTCCTAAAATGATGTGACTTGCGGTCATTGGGACCACATCACAAGTGACTAAATCTTTATAGTTGCCAATGCTGAAATTTAGTTCCACTTGTTTGTCAACTTTAAGCTCTCCGCTATCATTTAACCAAGAAAGCTTATAGGGCGTTGGATGTGCTTTCAAGGGTAAATCTAAAGCCGTAACCATCTCAAAAGAACAAACGTTAGTACAACTACCGCTATCAATGATAAGTAAACAAATCTTTCCTTGAATTGTGCATTTAGTTTGAAATAGATTGTTCCTTTGTTGATGCAAATTATCTAAAGGTTGAGAATGTAAAAGTTGCATATTTACCAAAAGATAATTGTTACCATTATCCGGTCGAGTGTCCTCGGCTTCTTCCTCCCGAATTGTGTCTTCGGCTATTTCCTCATCTTCACTAACCCACGATCCATCATCCATCATGATCATGGTGCTTTTATTAGGACAATCCCGAGCAAAGTGTCCTTTGCCTTGACACTTAAAACATTCCCGATCATTTGATGTAGTTGATTTAGTTCGCAAATCGGTCGGTTTTGAAGTGTTTGATGTCCTTGCTGCCCCAAAAGAAGCCGTGGCCACTTTTGTATTTCCCAAACTGCCCTTAGCATTAATTGGGCTCGGCAAAACAGTAGAATTGTTTAGGGACTGATTTGGCCGTTTCCAAGATTGGAAATTGGCCGAATAAGTCCTTGAACTCTTCTCTTTTTGCTGCCTCTCAACTTGTTCATTAAAATAAACCATATCAATAAGAGAAGTAAGGTTAGCACGTTCTACCTTGGGTCTAATTTTGTCATTTAGACCAGCCAAGAAACGAGCCAAAGTAGCCGCATTTGCTTCCCGAATATTAGCTCTAATCATGGACATTTCCATCTCCTTGAAGTATGCATCAACGGTCTTTGTCCCTTGCCTCAATCTTTGGAGTTGATTATACAACTCACGGTTAAAATTCTGGGGTACAAATCGTCGTGACATAACCGCTTTCATGTCCTCCCAATTATCAATTGGTCTTTGCTCCGTTCTTCTTCTTTCACTTACCTCATGATCCCACCAAATGGATGCATATTCTCCAAATTCCATGGCTGCTAACTTAACCTTTTTCTCTTCGGAGTAATTATGGACATCAAAAACATGGTTAACTTTTCGTGTCCAATCAAAAAATAAAATAGGATCATTAGTACCAAGAAAAGGAGGAATCTTGGTCTTGATTGAACCAAGATTATTATCAAACCTTTGAGCTTGATAATTTGGTCTCGGTTCATCAAGATCAAAGTTTCTAGGATCATACCTTTGATTGTTTTGCCTCGGTTCAACATTATTAAAAGGATTTGGATCATACCTTTGGGTTTGATGTTGAGTTTGCCTCGGCTCAAATCTCTCTTCATGACCAAGAGGTCTCGGATCATACCTTACATCTTGATGGTGTTGCCTTTGTTCATAGGCCGGATTTGGAATCATCTTGGGGACAACTCTCGGCTTAAAATCATCATTGTGCCGAGGGTTGATTCTTGCATTGTGATCAATTGATGTTTGAGAATCTTGATCTTCTTGATCATCTTGGACAGCCCTTTTACCTTTATCCGAATGGTTCTTGATTTCAAGAACATCCATTCGATCTTTTAAGTCATCAATGGATTGCAATACCGCTTTCATTGTGGCTTGCATTGATTCTTTGAAAAGTTTATCGCTTTCCATGGCACCTTGCTCCGAAGTACCTTCATTAAAAGACATTATCTTTGCAAGAAAAGAAACACAAAAATTGTTAGAAATAAAAGATATTAAAGATTGGATCTTTTCACAAAATCTGGGAATAGTAATCTGTGAATAGTGTTCTTTGAATAGTAATCTGTGAATAGTGATCTGAGAATAGTAATCTGTGAATAGTAATCAGTGAATAGTAATCCGTGAATAGTAATCTGTGAATAGTAATCAGATTGTGAATTCTCTCAATATTGAATCTTTTCTTTCGGTTTTTCCACTAATACTTGTCAAGAACTTCCAACTTTGAATGATAGAATGGTTATAAAGATGGAAGGCTGAAAAAAAAATTGCAAGAAGTGTTTTCTTGATCTAATTGACAAAGGTAAGAAAGAAAAAGAGTAATCTTTAAAAAGATGTAACCTTTACGCTTCTTGATTTCTTGAAAATAGACTTTGAAATTTCGGATGAATAGTGCTGTGAACAGTAACCGAAAATTTTAAAATCTTGAAAACCTTGTTTTCTTGATTTCTTTCTTTACCTTATACCTTAAGACTTACCCTTTTCTTGGCCGCCTTTATCAAGAACTCCGTGTCAGGAAGATATTACCTTGATTTGGTGAGTTTGATGGCGACTAATTCAAGAACAAGAGGGAACAAGAGCCAATTCCTTTGTGTCCAAGCGGACAAGGAAGTTTGCTTTTGGTTTGATCCGTGTCTAGGATAACCCGGTTGCCAATTTCTTTACTTCCGGGTGGCTTTTGCGTATGGTAGTAATAAATTTTTTTGTTATCTTTCTCGGTCTATTCCAAGCAAACAAGAAAAAAAAATTTGAAAAACGTAAGGGTACACCAAGATAGAGATCAACCTTTTGCTCTGATACCACTTGATGCGAAATCTTGATGGGTTATATCAAGACTCGGCTGAAATTTAGATCTTTCTCTATCTCGAATGGTTTATGGGAGAATATACTTAACACAGTCCCGGAAAGGTTAAGTATCAATGGAGGTTGAAACACCACAACTAGATAAACCAACTAGTTGATACAGTAACTTAAAGGATTATGAAATTCAACCGGAAGTTCATAAACAAGTATCAAAGGTTTAACCTTAATCAAAATATCAATATATCAAGTCTAAGTTACATGGCTGCCCAAAGCTCTATTAAATAGAGTATTTCGGCTATAAGAGAACCAAACTAACTTAAACTAGGAAAAGGAAAATAAGAGTCCTTGAAGAAGTAGGACTCTTGAATAACAACTTGCTATCAAGTAACTACCTAAACAAGATAATAGGGACATGTGCCTATTATCTTGGCGGCATAATCTAAAAATAACTACCAAATAATGAAGAGTCCTAGTTGCATTAGGACTCTTAATAACAAACTAACTACTACATGGACAACATGTCCTTTATTATAGCAATTCTAGTTGCTATACACGGCTAAAGTAATAAAATAATAATAACAAATAATTAAAGTCTAGAATGGTCTAGAATAGACTTTAATATGTAAAAAGACTAAAATGCCCTTTTTAGCCACTTTGCTTGTTTGGGCCGATTTGAATGCCTTCAAGAGTTATGAGTTGGAATTGAACTTCATCTTCTAGATGTAGCTTTGACTCCTCTTTGTACTTTAGCTCTCGGATCAATGTAGACAATTGTTGATTAACTTGCTTAGCTCTTGATCTAGTCATTGGTCCTATGATGTTGGATAAGGGATGCCTTTTATGAGGCAGCCCTTTAGATGGTCCCGCATCAAAAGGTTATTGTCTTTAGTGCAAGTGGGAGATGTATCTTATTTAGTTTCATTATGATGAAATATTAAAGGCAAAATTCCATTATTATGTTGTATTACTATTGTGCAATTGTATTAAACATAATAACCCTTTTTTTTGTCAGAAAAGCTTAATTATAATAAATAAAGCACGGAAGAATCTACCAATACCCATAGAGTCATTACAAATCAATCTTGCAAAAGAGGCCCTACTGGCATCCCCCGCCACTAATTGGCTAACAAAAGGGGGAATAGATTGGAAAGTAATGAAGTCCGAATACAAACACGTAGCTCCCATTTTGTGCCATAGCGTCTGCACATGCATTTGCTTCTCTGTATATATGGAACAATCTATGTACCGAAATCCTCTTCAAATGAACCCTGCAATCGTATAACATTAGAACGAGGGGTGGGTCAGAATGTAAAACAAGATCAACAATAATCTTAGCATCAACTTCGACACTAATCTTTGTAATATGGAGCCTTAACGCCAATTTGAGTCCATCGTGAAGGCCCCATAGTTCAGCCGGTGTACTAGAGCAATGCCCTATATTTCTGTAAAAACTTCCTACCCATGCCCCATTGTGGTCCCGAATTAGATTTTCGCATCCTCCCCGACCCGATTCCTCTTGAACCGATCCATCTACATTGAGCTTGAAGTGCTCAAAATCCGGTTTAGTCCATCCTACCATAATCTGGGTATGCTTTTGGATTTTATGATGGACGTTCCCTATGGTGATGAACTCAGTAGCATTTCGAATCACATATTGGAAGGTGTATAAAGTCTAGTTGGGTTTAAAGACATATTTGTTCCTAGCATTCCATAAAGCCCAACAACCGTAAACAAAAACACACCCCCAATGAATACTATTCCAAATGGAAACTCTAGACACAACAACCCTTTTTTTGATTCAATCCCCAATGACCAGATCAGTCATCCCAGTACCATGAGAATCCAATTTCAAATCATTCCAGAGAGCTTTGGCTTTATAACAGTCCCTAAGGATGTGTTGAATCGTCTCATATTCCAAACCGCAAACGAGACAAAGTGAAGATGTCGTGATATTTCTATAGAATAATTGGTTCTTTGTTGGTAACCTATCATGTAAGCAGGACCATAAAAATATCTTAATCCTTTGATTACTCTGAGCTTTACAAATCCAATCCCAATCCGTCTTCTCAGTTTGTTCATTTACATATGCATCATGGATACCATTATATATCTCCTTGGAGCTGAAGTCTCCATTT
This sequence comes from Vinca minor, assembly GCA_026122235.1. Classification (NCBI taxonomy): domain Eukaryota; kingdom Viridiplantae; phylum Streptophyta; class Magnoliopsida; order Gentianales; family Apocynaceae; genus Vinca; species Vinca minor. Next base: position 332,221 of record JAOCZM010000256.1, on the reverse strand, counting down.
GGTGATCCCTTCCACCTCATTTTATCTGGAAGGTTCCCATTCTCCACTCTTGGTGTTGCTTTGATGCAATTACATATGAAAGATGAAAATTGAAAGGAGAGATGATCCAAAATCCAAGTGCCATTTGGGACATAAATAATACCCAGCTTCTGTCTTCTTCTCCTTTATTCAAGGGTCCTTGTACAAGATTTCTGATAGGCCTAATCCCAGCCCAGTCATCAAACCACAATCTAATACAGTCCCCGGAGCCTGGTATCCAAACTGAACATTTGTGAAATAGCTCCAACCCAATCTTCAAGGTCTTAGAATTAATAGAGCCCGGTCCACATTTAATATCCATATCTGACTCCTTACCCGACCTGATATACTTCTTCGCTAGAATCATACCCCAGTTAACATCTTTTGTCTTATAAACTCTCCACACAAGCTTTGCCAGACCCACTCTATTTGCATGAATAGCCTTACGAAACCCAAACCTCCCTTACTTTTAGGTCTAGTAACGCTATCCCATTTAATGAGATGAAGTTTCTTCTTATTCTTTGTACCCCCTCCCCCTAAAGGAAAGTCCTATGCTCCTTATCGATCTTATCACGAATAGAAACGGGAAGATAAAGACATTGAGAATAGTAGGTCAAAATCTGAGAAGAAGAAGATTGGAATAACTTAAACAAGTTTCTGACGTACTTTATCAAGAATAACTTAAAAATCCGAATTCACCAGCCTTTTCTGAAAAATAGGGAACCCCGGATATTTCCCAAGGTTACTAGAACTTCTGATTTGGGGAGATTTTCAATCTCAGAAATCCTAATCTGTGAAAGGTTCTTTGAATCACAAAATCTAGATTTCGACAAATTAATTTTTTGACCAAACCTGTGGCTAAAATCATCTAGATGTCCAAAATAGAAGCATCATCCGCCATACTAAATAAAATGATGTCATCAGCGAATAAGGAGTGAGACATCAAAAGTCTTTGTTTCCCCACTCTAACCGGTTTCCATCTCTTCTGTCTAACAGATTCCTCAATACTGATATATATATATATATATACACACTCCATACAAATGACAAATAAATAAGGCAATAGCGGGTCGCCCTGTTTAATGCCTTTGGAGGGGTTAAATCCATCCATAGCTTCCCCATTAAATAACAGCCAATTTGACAGACGAGACACACCTCATAATGATCTTAATATGGTTACTAGAGAACTTAAAAAAAGTAAGTGCATCCCTAATGAAATCCCATTCAAGTCTATCGTAAGCCTTCTCAAGATCAATTTTAATCGCTATAGCTCATTTAGCCAATTTCTTCCTCATGATGGTGAAAATGGCTTCTTGAACAATGACCACACTATCTGCACATCTCCTTCCCAGAATGAAACTACCCTGCCAAGGGGAAATGATGGTGGAAATGAAGGGTCTACTTCTATTCACTAGAATTTTTTTAATGAGTTTGTAAAGAGTATTACACAAACCAATGAGCCTAAGCTGACCCATAGATTCTGGATTCGCCACCTTAGGATTAAGACACAAGAAAGTCTCGTTTACTTCTTCAGGCATAGGTTAGAGATTAAAAATACCGGAAACAAAAGAAATAACTGACGGCTGCAAAATATCCCAATTTTTTTGGAAGAAGACTGGGTGGAGGACATCCGGCCTGGGCTCTTGAACAGTTTAAATTGCCACAGGGACGCTTTAATCTCAGATATAGAAGGCGAACAATGCAGCCCGTACAGATCAAGATTACACGTGGGATTCCAAGAAAACGGGAATGGGCTAGGATTAAGACTAACCAACTTTTTATCAGTCTTATAGAGGTTAAGGAAGTGCTCACCAACCATCATCTTCACCATGTTAATATCATACTCCCATAAACCATTAGGATGTTTAGGAGATAACACACGATTACTTTTTCTATTATAAGTGGAGAAGGTCTTAAGAAAGTTTATATTAAGATCATCCCAAATAAGCCAATCAATACGGGACTTGTTGCCCAAATTAACTTCTCCTCCCTATAAATAGAATCTAATTCAAACAAAAGATTTTTTTTTCCAAATTAGCAAGATAGCTAGACCAGTGAGATTCTAAGGCAATTTGGATTCCCCTAATTCTATCAAGCAACTTATTTTTCCTAACAAAGACATTACCGAATTCCTCCCTATTCCAAACTGCTATAAGGTCCTTAAATCTCCCCGCTCCCAAAGTAAAGCTCCCTTGAATCCCATCCCAAGCTTTGACAACCACATAATTAAGACCAATATGGGATAACCAAATAGTCTCAAATCTGAAAGGCTTCTTTCTCGGTATATGGTTCTGAGGTTCAAGAGAAAGTAAAATAGGATAGTGGTCCGATCTCGTTCTAACAAGGTTGTGTATAGTTTCTTCAGGAAACAACTCTTTCCAATCTGAATTACAAATAGCCATATCCGTTCTTTGGTAAATAAGAGCCCCATCGTCCCTTTTATTAGTTCAAGTAAATTTAGACCCTTCATGCCCCAAATCAATCAAATTACAATCATCAATCATAGATTTAAATTCAGCCACACGATTCTGATTCACAGGAACACCCCCAAATTTCTCATATTGAAATAAAACCTCATTAAAACCCCCATTAAAATCCAAGGTAAATCATGACTAGAAGCTAGCATTCTAAGGTGATTCCAACATTCAAACCTAATTTTACGATCCGGAGAAGCATAAATTGCACTGAAAAACATTAAATTAGGAGAGTTTGGTACCTTAATTACCGCATGAATATTTTGGAGATTTTTTTCCACTATGTTGACTTGTAAGTCCACCTCGTTACAAAGAAGCCAAATGCCACCCCTGAACCCCAAAGCCTCTGATCTTTCCGAATGGCTAAAGGGCAGGAAATAACAAATGTCTACTGCCCTCGATCCGCTTACCTTTGTCTCTAGTAAGGCAACCAGTTGTGGCGTATTAATGAGATTCATCATATAGACAAAGAAATCCGGGTGAGCTGCCCCCACACATTCCACACGAGGATATTAATCATACTCAACGATCGAGTGTTGCTCTATCTCATTATCTCCCTCGGCATCCATCCCATCGGAAGCGAGGCTCAGTTGTGTTGATTGTGGCCCGGGATGAGTTCGATCAGAAATTCCGATGTTGTCTCCGTCTCTCTCTGACCCACAATTAATCTGAGGTTCGCCACCCTTTCTACTAGTCTGATTGTTATTGGAGGCCTTCCAAGGTTTGTTGGTTCCAATCTTAAAGGGTGCAGCCTAATGTGTAGTAATTTCTTACCTTCGGCCCGTCGCTTGTCCTTTCCGGTACCAATTCATTTATTCTCCCCAAATTTCCTATCGGGTCCAGCATTGTCCTCGGACCACTCACATGGTTCCTCAATCTCCATTCCATTCTCTCCCTCTGAATCGCCGGAGACGTATTCTTGGGCCTGGTCGCTTGTCTGTGCTCCGGTATTGTCACCGGAGTTGTTCTCGGTGCTTGTCCCCTGGTGAGATTCCCCGAACTCCATTATTCCTACCTCATCTGGTTCACTAGAGGCATGTTTCTGTTTTGTCTTATTGGGCTGACCCGGTTTATTGTCTCCCATAATGTCATTGGGAATATTGTCCTTTGATTTCGGGTCACCCATCTCAATAAGTCCTCCTTATCTATATCCACCGTGAATGTGAACGTATCCAAATTGGCCCAAAGGTGAACTAGACCCATTGGGCACTCCTCCAGATTGTTGAAAAGTAGCTTGTTGTTGTTCACATGGTTTTCCTCCCTCACAAACATTTGCATGGAGCCTAGTCTTCTCTAATTCAATGGGCCTCTTGGGCTCAGCGGTTTGGCGGTGTGTTTGTTGGCCAATTTCGCCGATCCAGATTCGGGGTAAATGGGGAGTGGTTCCTTGGCCTTCCGAGTAGAAGGTTCCTGGTGTTTCTTTGAACCCTTCTTTCCTGACCTCTCAAGTTCTCCATGTTTGCCTGTATTTTCAACTTCTACTGACTTTACCAGAGAATTGTTATCTTCAGTCCCAGAACAGCAAACTCCTCCCTTATAGGTGAAAACGACTTTTTTTCCTCGGGGATTGGTCTTACTTTGGCTATGCCCACCGTTGGGATGTTTGATGTTTTTACTATGACTAGTGGAGAGAGATTAATTGTCACATATTTCCCACTCCCCCTTTCAACCATGTCCGGCTTTGGTTCCCTAGTGACGGTTGACCCTAAGGTGTCTCGGGCCGTATTAAAGCTTGCTCCCGCATTTAATGTTTGAGAAGATCCTTCAACATAGGTATGAATATTCCCTCTAGCTGAACTATCTTAGTGTTGTTAATGGGTCTAGTAGACTTGACTTTCCAAACCATATTGTTAGTCTAACTAAGATCTTTAATTACCAAACTACCATCCCCTTGCTTGAAAGTACCATTTTGGGTCTGATTAGAACTAGACACCCGGTCCAGTTTGTGTTTAATTACTTTGGGTCTTTTCTTGTGCATCAATTGATTCCAAGCACCGATCCTATATTCGTCAACCACTTCGTCTTCCTCCACTGGACTTTGCTCCCCAGTAGCTAGAACATTAGTAACAATAACTTTAGCACAATTCTGTACCTGCACTTTCTTAAGATGAAATAGAAAACCAGCTTGGAAAAAGTATTAAGATGCTTCGATCCGATCGAGGTGGGGAATACTTGAGTCAAGAATTCCATGACTATCTAAAGAATTGTGGGATTATTTCACAACTTTCTCCACCGGCTACTCATCAATGGAATGGTGTATCCAAAAGGAGAAATCGAACTCTATTAGATATGGTTCGATCAATGATAAGTCATGCGAGCATTCCAAACTCCTTTTGGGAATTTGCTTTAGAAGCAGCAGCTTTAACACTAAACAGAGTTCCATTTAAATATGTTGAAAGGACACCATATAAGATATGGACTGGGAGGTGTCCTAGTGTGTCTTTCTTAAAGATTAGGGGTTGTGAGGCGTTTGTAAAACGTCTAACTTTGGACAAGCTCAGCCCAAAGTTGGTCAAGTCTACCTTTATGGGGTATAAAGGGTACTACTTCTACATCCTGAACGAGAACAAAGTGTTTGTTGCTCGTAATTGAGTTTTTCTAGAAGAGGAATTCCTTTCTGGGAAAACAAGTGGGAGCCACGTGGAACTTAATAAAGTTCCGCAGATTGGTAAAATTCTAAGGGATTTTGGTGAAGTTCTAAGAACAAGTGACCAGGTGGAATTGGAACAAGCTACACAAGCTGTTGTGGAGCCAATTCCACATACACAAGAATTGCATCGGTCTAGTAGAGTTCTTAGATCACCCGAAAAATTTGGAGTTTTCATAACAGAACATGGAGATGTTATGTTTATTGACCACGATGAACCTACAACCTACAAACAAGCTTCTAGAAGTTGGAATCAATGTTTTGACAAAGTCGTACTCGAGTTCGGTTTATCAAGAATGTTGAACCTTGTGTTTACAAAAAAATTTAGTGGAAACTCGCTAGTATTCCTGGTTTTGTATGTATGTGACATACTACTCATAGGGAATGACATTCCTACCTTGGAATCTGTAAAGGTCTGGTTGGAGCAATGTTTCTTTATGAAGGACTTAGGTGAAACAAGCTTCATCTTAGAAGTCAAGATTTATAAAGATAGATCATGTTCTTGGCCTAAGTCAGAGTACATATATAGACAAAGTGCTAAATCGGTTTAACATGTAAGAGTCCAAAAATGGCCTTTGTCCTATAGCACTTGGTACAGTTCTTTCAAGACAACAATGTGCTAAGACACTGAATGAGAAAGAACGCATGAGTGAGATTCCATATGCTTCGGCAATTGGATCTATCATGTATGTCATGTTGTGTACTCGCCCAGATGTCTCGTATGCTTTGAGTATAACGAGCAGATACCAGTCTACACATGGTGAACTCACTGGATAGCCGTCAAGAACATCCTTAAGTACTTGCGAATGACTAATGACACGTTCTTAATCTATGGTGGTTACACTGATGCTAGTTTCCAAACCGATATAGACGACTTTAGATCGCAATCGGGTTATGTGTTTTGGCTAAACGGCGGTGCTGTGAGCTGGAGGAGTTCAAAACAAGCGACCATCGCAGATTCTACAGCCGAAGCCGAGTACATAGCTGCATCAGATGCTGCTAAGGAAGTCGTTTGGATTCGAAAGTTCATTTCTGAACTTGGTGGTGCCTAGCATTTCGAATGCGATTGATCTCTATTGTGACAATAATGGAGCCATATCTCAATCAAAGGAACCACGGTATCACCAAATGTCCAAACATATACTGCGGCAGTATCACCTGATCCTTGAGATCATTGATAGAAGAGATATGAAGATTTGCAAAGTTTATTCGGATGGTAACACGGCCACCCACTAACGAAGCCGCTGACACAGCAGCAGCATGATCGCCGTACTTGTAGCATGGGTATTAGATACCAAGAGAACTAGTATTAGAGATAGTTTTTATGTACAATACACACTAAAAGGCAAGGTTGTTGTCTTTAGTGTAAGTGGGAGATTGTTGTATTTCCTTTCATGTGATGAAATATTAAGGCATGAATTTCATTATTATTATTTTGAATACGACTGTGTTTTTTGTATTAAAACATATATTAACGTCCTTAGATAGTTATGTAATTGTTACATTGAACTATTCTAAATGTCTCTAATCAAACATTTTTTGTGGAATTTTAAGGACAACAATAATGTGTGGAGACTAGTATGTGTTGTGATTAAATATGTGATATTAAGTCAAACACATGGGTATTTGATAATGGACTGATCCACTTATAAGAACATTTCATGGAATGTTGTATAAATGTCAACAGTTTTCTTATAATGATTTTGTTCGTATCTGAATCTTTCGACTAGAGATCACACAAGATTTCCTACATGGAAAATAGTATATGTTGTTGGTATCAAACGCCGTCTGTAACTAGATGGGCTATAAGGCATTTGTTGGCTGTATTTATGAACCATGTGTAGGATGAGGTGTGATAGATAGATGATTTGTCCCTCCTATATAACAGGAGTGATATCTTGGGCCCCTTGATGGAGTGAGACTAATTCATGGACATGAACAAGTGAATTAATATGAGATATTAATGACATTTGATTAGTCTACTCGGGAATCAAGAAACTGACTTATTGGACTGTACAAGTTTGACATACTCCGTGATTTGTGTTCAATCTAGATATCGAGGACAAATGGATTAGTACAAAAGATCATATTCGTGGTTACTTGAATCACCGGGACTATTTGTGAATTGGGAGTAATTTGTTATATACCTCTCATTACTGTTGACAATTGTTGTCACGGCCAACATAGCAAATACCTAAAGGGTCGCACACTATAATCAACTAGATTGGGCTTTTTCAAGTTTACATTTGATATAGGTGCTCAATTGGATTGGGCAGGCTCAATTGAATTGGGCGTTCGATTGGATTGGGAAAAATCGGACCCCGATCGACCGAGAGCTGTCTTGGGTTGACCGAACTAGTTTGTCACTTCGGCTGGCCAAAATCCATTTCTCCGGTTAACTAGACCAATTGGACTAGGTCAAAACTGGCACATCTACATGTGTGAGGGAGTGTGTGTGTAGTGGGAGAGAAATAAGGGGTGAGTGGGGTGAGTGGGTAATTCCATTTACAGCACATTAGATTTTCATTCTTAACTCTCTCTTGAATCAATTTTCTTTCTAGCTTTTCACATCATAGCAGCTGAAACTTAAGAAGAAAAAATTTGGGATTTTTCCTTCTTTGATTTTACACACTCTCAAGAACAATTAAAGAGAAGAAAATACGATTTTCTCATCTCTTTGATTTCCGGTTTTTCTAAGTTATCTATACTTTGTGGATTCCGGGAAAAATGTTTTCAAACGTCGGAGTTCTTTGGACTAGCATCTGAGGTGCGGAGTAACAAGCTCATAGGTTGGTGTGTGGATACCAGTAGAGACAGGAGTCTGAAGGATGCTGTTGGTGGTTCTTAGTAACAGAATATGGGCAACGTCGATTAGATCGACACAAAGGTATACTTCCTATCATAGAGTTTTGGTTCTTTCTCGTGAGTAGATCCTTTAAAGGAGCATAATCCCACGCTTTTTATTTCCGTTGCGTTTTGGGGATTACAATTTTTTCCTTCAAGAAACACGTATCCAAAACGACTAAAATCGTCAGTAAAAGTAATGAAATATAGATAACCACCTCTTGCAATGGATATTGAATGGACCACATACATCACTATGTATTAGTCCAACAAATCATTTGCTCGTTCTCCAGTTCTAGTAAAAGGAGAAGCAGTCATTTTACCCATTAAACAAGGTTCACATGTATCATATAATTCAAAATCAAATGATTCCAACAATCCATCTTTACGGAGTTTGAAGCGATTTTTGTTTATATGGCCTAAGCTACAATACCAGAGGTATGTATGATTAGACTCTCTAGTCTTTATCCTATTTTTATTTATGTTATAAACCGGTGAATCTAGGTCTAACAAATATAAACCATTCACCAAAGTAGCACTACAATAAAAGATATCATTTAACGATAATGACATTCGTTGGTTTTTAATATGAATATCAAAACCCATCTTGTCCAAATAAGAGATCGAAATAATATTTTTAATTAAAGTAGGTACATAAAGACAATTTTCTAAGTCTAGAACAATTTCAGAAGGCTAACTAAGACTAAATGTTCCTACAACTAATGCAACAACTCTTACTTCATTGCCAACGTGTAGGTCCACGTCGCCCTTTGCCAGCTCCCTACTCTTTTGTAGTCCCTGCTTATTAATGCAAATGCGAGAACCACATCCGATATCTAATACCCATTAGAAAGTAGTAGTAGATAAATTGATCTCAATAAAATAAATATTTGAGCCAGAAGCAACATTTGCTCCCTTTTAAAGCTTTTTCCCGGCAAGAAAACTTGGACAATTTCTCTTCCAGTGTCCTTTCTGTCCACAATGGAAACAATTTTCATCCTAAGACACAGCCCTTGGGTTTCATGGCTTTCTCAGAATGGTTAGGTTTGCCCTTAAGTTTTCCCAAAGGCTTGCCTTTAGGCTTACCATAACCCTTGCCCCTGTTGTTGTTGACCATGTAAATAGCCTTGGACTTGCCTATTTCCTTCTCGGCAGTCCTCAACAGGTTCAACAATTCTGGGAGGGGTTTGTCTATCTCGTTCATGTTGTAGTTCAATACAACCTGACTGAATGATTCAGACAACGATTGCAGAATCAAGTCAGTGGATAGCTCCCAAGAGGAAATTCCAGTCTTTCGAGGCTCTCAATATTGACTATCGAGAGTTCCAACTAGTGTTCCCTCTGCCATTTTGCACTGAAACAGATACTTCGACACATCGAATCTTTCCTAGCGGGCTTGACCCTGAAAAAGTTTCCTTAGATAATTAATCATGTCGAAAGCTCCAATTTTCTCATGTTGCTTCTGAAGCTCAGAGGTCATGGTCGCTAACATAAGTCTTGACACATCTAATGCGTCGTCTAAGTGCTTATGATAAGCATTTCTTTCAGCGGTCGGAGCCCCCCGCGACTGGTGGATCAGGAATTGGTTCTTCGAGAACATACAACTTTTTATCGTGCTTGAGAACAATTCTCCAGTTCCTATATCAGTCGAGGAAGTTTCCTATCTCTAGTTTTGTCCTTCTCAATGATAGATCGCAATGATAATGAGTTTCATGCAATGATTGCATTTGCCTTTATATCTATAGAGAAGAATTTGCAAAAGTTTTAGTTGTCATATTTTAAAATCATTAATAGGACTTTAAAAAATTATTCTCCCACTATTTTCTTCAAATGAATAACCCTCAAGTATTCAATCGGAAAGTTAAAAAACTTTCTAGTAGGACCAATATCCATATATCACCAATCCCGAGGCAACTTTGGTTACAAAGCTCGAGATATGGTTATTTAGGTAAGCAACGTTTGCTAATCACATCAATTATGTGACTCTTGGTTGGTTAAGTAGGTAACAACTACCCTCAATACATAAATGCACTTCTCAACCCTTTTGCCTCCAGATCCAATACCGAGGCAGCTTTGGCTACAAAGCTCTGGATTGGCAATCCGGTTAAGTATGACCCAAGATTGCACCAGCGGATATCACTAACTTATCCTTCGCGCATCACCCGGATAGACAGACGCTTATTCCACTTGGAAGTGCACACTATTGTCGATCTAGGCCTTGATGAGGGCCAATCATGGAAGGCATAGACTTAATATATAAAAATTTGAGGGATTTTAATTGTCTCACCAAACGGTGTTGTAAGCCCTAAGGGCGAACAAACTCTGTTTTTGATAATGGTCAAACATTTGATGTTGTGACTAATGTCTTATATCTTTGTGATAGAATATCGAAACTCGTTGTGGAAGCTCTAAGTTCTTCAATCAAGCTATAAACAAGATCTTCAAGGCACATATCTTTCAAGATTGAAGATTGAAGACTTAGGTTTGGTTAGATTAGCTTTGTCATTATAAGTCTTTATCTTATATAGCTCTAACCAAAGCTCTCATGAACATAAGCTCTACACTCTAGTCTTGCATGCACACAAACACGTTTTCAAAAGGCTTAGTTTTTAAAAGGACTCTTAAATGTGTTCATATCTCAAAAGCCTTTGTTTACAAAGTATAAGTCTTTAAAATGGTTTTCTAAATGCTCTTAATTGTTTCATATTGAGAAGACCTTTTAGACTTCAAAAGATTTTAAAACGTGTGAAAAATCAACATCTCTCAGGCTCAGAAAAGTTCGGTCAACCGAGCTCAAGCTCGGATCAACCGAGCACAAACAGAGAGTTGTAGCTCTTGGAAAAATGTCACTTCGGTCGACCTAAAGGGCCAAGTCGGTCGACCGACTTTATGTTAGGCTCAACCGAACTTGGTTCGGTCATCCGAGGTCTCTTGAACGGTCAACCGAACTCTGCATTTTCTAGCCGTTATTTGACCGTTAAAGAGTCGTTTTTCAGCCATATTTTGAAATGTATATATACTCTAAAGATGAAAATGATTCTAAGACTTGTACACACAATATAGATTGATTTCTTATCAAGTCTAAACACCTTCAAAGAAAAAACACTTCATGATCTAAATCATTCAAAAGGTGTTATTTCAAATGCAAGACAAAGAGTGAACTTCATATGTTCAAAGAGCTTCAAATTGATGTACTTCAAAGGTATCCATCTTTCACTTAGAAGAGTGAACAACCTTGTTCTTTAAACATTCTTAATTCCCTTTCTTAGTGATAGGGTTATTTGTTTAAGTCCTACTTAGTGTGGGCAATTGTAAAAGTCCTACTTTGTGTGGGCAAGCTCTTAGTGAGTTTCTTTGTATTGTGGTTGTGTTTGTAAAACTCTTAGTGAGTTAGCCACAAGTGTAAAATCTTCTTAGTGAAGTTGTTGCAAATCCTTGGGTGCGGCTGAAGGTAGTGGATGTAGATTCTAAGTGAATCGAACCACTCTAAATCCTTTGTCTTGTTGTTGGGTTTTGCTTTCGGTTTTGTTCATCTTGCTTAAACTCTAACTTGCATTGAATAGATTCGAAAAAGTTAGCAAGATTAGTTAAAACCCAATTCACCCCCCCCCCCTCTTGTGTTTTACAGGTGTATAATCTGATTATACGACTGTAAAACATGCTTTAGCGCTGTAAAACATGCATCATGTATCTCATGCAAAAACAGTAAATAAACTGTGACATAGTAATAGCCCCTATACGGATTTTCCGAGCTAACGAAAAATCTTAAGTCAATCTAAGGTGAAAAACAATACATCATATCTATTGTCTTCCGCCTCATTGTGATTTCTTCCATCTGATGGACGTCTTTCTTCATCACTTGTAACATATGGAAAAATATAAAATCATATTATATACTTTTACATAATTGAAAGAAATCTCGAATTAGATTTGACATGAATTTTTACGACAAGAATGAATAGATAAGGCATGACACGCAGACCGTATTATAATAAAAATCACTGAGTCAAATGCTATTATTATGCACCATACTCAAATAACATGACAATCATGCTGAAAACCACAAATACACACTGCCTGACCCTTTTCGGTCGACCCAGGTCATACTTCCTGCCGACCGCGATAAGGCAGTAACCAAAACAATGTAAAATTAGGCCACCTCGGTCTACCTAGAACATTTTTTATCCACCGGTCCAAACACAAACTAGCTTTGGTCGACCGTGATTGCTCATCGGTCGTCCGAATTCTAGGCAGTAGCAAAATCCCCTTTTCTAGAACATGTTCGATCTGCAGCGAACCTCTTCCGGTCGACGGAACCTTTTTAAGAAAATAGGAAAACAGCCAAACACACGAAACAACAATTCATTCTGGGATTCGTTTAACACTTAAACGACTACCCAGAGGCTATACAAAGGTAAATACATCATATGGCATGCATTATCTGACTACAAAAATCACGATAACACATAATCAAAGTAGCTGGGTTCTCATGATAAACTCTGATACCACTGAAAGGAAGAAATACGGAATCCCACACATAAAAGTAGCGGAAAGTAAAATGGGATTCTGTTCATTTACAAGATTTTTTCAAGAGAAAGAACCTGTACATTGTGATAAGAATTATACCTTTTTCGATCTAATGGAATAACCCGGATTTTGCTACTTTGAATCACCAATGACAATCTTCAGACTCCCGTCTCTACTGGTATCCACATGATCAACCTAGAACTTGTTCGTTGAGCCTCTGATGCTAGTCACGAGTGCTACGAACGTTGAAGACGATCTTTGAGAGCTTCGTAGATATAAGAAAAACGATTTTCCTTTTTATCTTTTGTGTTCTTGAGAGTGTGTTTTAGAGAGTTCAAATTCAGAGAATTTTTCTTCTCTTTTCGGCTAGAGTAGTGAATGGAATGGTGAAAGTGAATTGTGAGTGATGAACAATTCATCATATGGTGTTAGTGGAATTACCCACTAACTCCACATCCCCACTAGTCTCTCCCCAATTCTTCCTTACACAAACACAAAAACCTCACACAAGACATATGCCAATTTTGACTTGGTCCAACTGGTTCGGTCGACCCGAGACAGCTCTCGGTCGACCGGGTCCTGTTTTGCCCAATCCAATTGAGCCTGCCTAATCTAATTGAGCACCTATATCAAATGTAAACTCCAACAATTTGTTGGGTGTATTATGACGTGTGATAGATAGAGGATTTGTCCCTTCTATATAACAAGACTGATATCTTGGGCCCCTTGATGGAGTGAGACTAATTCAAGGCCATGAACAAATGAATTAATATGAGATATTAATGTCATTTGATTAGCCTACTCACGAATCAAGAAACTGATTGACTGAACTATACAAATGTGATATTCTCCATGACTTGTGTTCAATCTAGATATCGAGGACAAAAAGATTAGTACAAAAGGTCATAACAACGATTGCTTGAATCACCGGAATATTTGTCATTTCGTAGTAATGATGTGTTGCTAGATACCTCTCATTACTGTTGACAATTCTTGTCACGGCCAACATAGCAAATACTAATGGGTCGTACACTATGATCAATTGGATTAGGCTTGTTGGAATTTAAACTTTGATATAGGTTCTCCAATTGGATTGAGCAATTAATTGGATTGGGCCGACCAATACTTGATTTGTCAAACCGATCCGGTCTAAGAACCGGTCAAAACTGGACACGTGAGGTGTGTAGTGAGGATTATGGGGAGCATATTGAGGGAAAGTGGAAGTAGTGGGTGAATTAATTTTCACCCCACTATTCATTTATATTCTTAATGAATTGTTGATTAATTAATTTTCTGCCCCAACTCTCTCCCTAGCAGCCAAATTTCCTAGAGAAATTACACCACTAAAAACATAAAAAAATTAGAAGAGAAATTAGATTTTTCGTTCGTTATTTTCCTGATTTTAGTTTATACCTATATACACCAAATTTCTGAATATTGTCTTCAAATTTCCTTTGGAAATATAAGGGATGAGTTTTTATTTTATAAGACATGAAATCTTTTTCTCTTTATACCTGTAACAATTGGTTTTTTGAAAAATAAAATATGTTTGTTATGGTTCTTTCTTCTGCTTAATTTTTCTTTCCCGAACTAATGTCAAAGTTCTTGACCATATAATGATGTGTAAAGATGCACATATGATAATGCTCGATGGTTGTCTAATGGTACAAAATTAGCCAACGAAGCATTGGTCCAATTGCCAAGACTGATGGCTCATGACATAGACGTAATGAGTTAGAATTCCCTTTCCCAATTCTTAACTCCTCATATTTCTTATAATTGATAAGTTTCCCTTCTCGATTAATAAAAAAATAATTGAAAAGGTAAATTTAAAGTTAGTTGTGGTAGTTAGAAATAAATTTATACTCCCTCCGTTCGGACTTGAATGTCTCCTTTTTTTATTAATTTTAAATAGAATATTAGAGATTTAATTTCGGGTAAAGGAAGTAATAATTGTACAAATATAAACCCACTTTAGTCTCTGAGGAAATGTCTATCAGAGCAAGAAGGATTAGGAAATACTTTTTATGTTCTTTGAACTGAAAAACAAATAAGAATCAAGCTGAAAGAATATTGTTTGATTAGTATTGTGATTTTATTAGAGATACACAACTTTGCCTTTACTTAATAATTGATCAATTATTCACATTGATAATGGTAAAGATGCTTAAGTGCAAAGCTTCAATTATGTGTTTTATCAAAGAAAGTAGTTATAATAATAATTGCTGTCAACATTTGGTATTTGGTGCCAAAGAAGATGAATGAAAATCATTGAAAATATTTTAATTTTGGATGGTTCCATCTTTTAAAAAAAGACATGTACATGTGTTAGGCTTCTTTCAATCTCTTATCTTCAGGCATTCCTTCTTTGAAGATCTTAGACTTGGAACATAGCATATTGAAATGAAGGCTTTGATTGCATAAAATCTCTTCTATGTTTTTGTTCAAAATAGTTTAGAGTTAATGGCTCTTGGTGTCACTCAATTATTCTCGGTTTACGGTTTATACCATTTAATTATTTTTTGACTAATTATATCACTTAAGAATTTACATGCATCTATATATATTCCGCCATCACTTTTGAAGGCGGAGTCCAGCCAAATTGATCATGTGTCGAGCATATGTGTCGAGCATTTGGCCTTTAATTCATAAGTAAATTCAGAAACTCGTCCAAGTTTGTAAAATACACAACTTCCGCAGCTCCCACCACCCCTTTCTTCTTCTTTAGGAAGGATTACGAAAATTTGTCATTTAATGAAAGATGAATTCGTCGAATCCGTCCATACTAAAATAGTTCCCCACCCCAAAAGAACGTCATGTGCAAATATTTTATCACAAAATCATTTTTATAACTTTTAATAATGTCTCTCTTCGTTGAACTACATCCATAAATTATCTGGAATTGGGATGAAGGGGAAGCAACTTCGTGTAGGAAATGTCCGATTGGAGGGAAAAAAGCAATATTGTCTGGACGCGGATCCCCAAGAAACGTATGAGTCGAGCACTCAAAAGCCTTTCAGAAGGATTGCTACTTCACACGGTACAAGGAGATCTCTTTTCTATTCTCACTTCTCATTTCCCAAAAAAACTCAAAAAAATCCTAAAAAGGACAAAAGGGAGAGGTCTACATAGAAATCAGTAAAAGTGGGATATTTCTAATTTATTTCCAATAGGATTGAGTTCTAATTCACGGTTTTGTCCAATAGAGTTGACGGTGCGGAACGGAATAATTTTGCACATGTAAAAATTTTCTCGTTTGTTAAATTAAAATTTTAAGGGGTTAAAATTAATTTTAAAACGAATATCTGTTATGAGTTTCAGAACACCTATCGTAATTTTAAGTCTCAAATACCTGTCATGAGAATCAGGACACATGTTCTCAATTTTATAACACTTATCTTGAGAGGTTCGATACGTACTAAAAAAATATTCCGTATAGGATCCGGACTAGAGTTATGTTACACCAACAACAACTTCTCTAATTTCTTTCTAATTTATATATCATTCAAATCGAGTGCGGATCAAGTATTTTTTCTTTACATATAAAATATATATTTGTCGTTTTTTTATTATTATATTAGATGGTTGAAAATATTCTTTCTTCCATACAGTTACAATTAATAAGTCGGTGTTTATTTGACAATAACTAAAAACAACTCTATGTAAATTTATTCATCTACTAACTGAGTTATATTTTGTACACACAGACCAAAATATATGTTATGCGATAAACCCAAAATCTATTCTACAATTCAATTATGTCGGTAAATTCACATTAGGGAGGAAGAAAGTTGTGACGCGGAACTATACAACCGCAGAAGATTTCTTGGTAATAATTAGAAAGTTTGAAAGCAAGAAAGATCATAGAAATACAAATATTAATCATAGTATAATCTTACACATGGCTTTACTAAATTACTTATAATAAAGTTTGCTTATATTAAGAATAATCATGATTACAACTTGATAATATTAAATCATTTTCCTAATTCTTAGTTGAAAAACTTGAATTACCTTTTTAACTGTTGCTTTTAATATTTTGGCTGCAATTTCTTTATATAAAAATATAAATATTCTGTTAAAAAAAGTACGGCTACAAATATATATATAAATATAGGACATTAGAGTAATAAATAAATTGGAAGGGCATTATTAAAGGGCCATCTAGGCTTGAGATTTAGCTAGGCTGGCATTTAGCAATGGCCACCCTCAATCTCTTCTTCAAGGCTCTTCTTCTGCTCTTCTCTTTCTCAGGTTCTTCTTCAATTCTTGCAACTTTTCCCCTGTTTTTCACCTTTTTTAGGTGGAATTCTTCTGTTTTTTGGATTATTTTTTCCGGGTTCAACTTGTAATTTAAAGAAAATGTGAAGAATGTATTTTGAGGTGGTGGGAATTGAAGGGCTTCAGCTCTTTAAGTTCTGCTCCACTGGGATTTTTTCAAGATTCAGACTTTCTGGTTTCTTGATTGAGAATCAAAATTTTGGGACCTTGAGTTTTCTGTACTTGTTTTAATGGTGGAAAAATGTGATATTTTGTTCTAAAAGTACCTCAAAATATACTATTTTTGGAATTGGAAGTTGTTACTCTGTATTCTTGATGTTTTAAAGAATAGGAATTTGTAGCCAAGCTTCTGTGATTCCACTAAGATCTTTCAATTTACAAATTTTGATGTGACCTGTTTAACTAATCTTGGATTGGTTTTTGTATTTTAAGGTTCATATGATGAATTTTTGTCCCAATTACATATCCAATGTTTGAATCTTTCTAGAATCCCAGAAT
This sequence comes from Vinca minor, assembly GCA_026122235.1. Lineage (NCBI taxonomy): Eukaryota > Viridiplantae > Streptophyta > Magnoliopsida > Gentianales > Apocynaceae > Vinca > Vinca minor. Next base: position 314,932 of record JAOCZM010000256.1, on the reverse strand, counting down.
GAATCAGGATTTTCCATTTTGTTAACAACTTTGATTCTTTAGCCTAATTTGGATGAAAATAGCTAGCCATAATTATATGTATTGTTTTTTCAGTTTATCCTCTGTACTTTGCACTTACTGGCTTTCTTCAAAATTTGTTCAGATTTATGGTTTACTGTCCTGAGCATTGGAGTTGGAATTAACTATGGCCAGATTGCTAATAATCTTCCTACGCCGTCCCGGGTTGCGGATCTCCTTGGATCTCTTAATATTAGCAGAGTGAAACTATATGATGCTGATCCAAATGTATTGACCGCTTTCTCGAATTCGAATGTCGATTTTGTCATTGGTCTTGGGAATGAGCAACTTCAAAGGATGAGTGATCCTTCTCAAGCTCAAACTTGGATTCAACAACATGTTCAACCTTATCTTTCTCAAACTAGGATCACTTGTATCACGGTCGGAAATGAGGTCTTAACTGGAAATGACAGTCAATTGAAATCTTACCTTCTTCCAGCAATGCAGAATGTTAATAATGCTTTGATTAATATGGGGCTTAGCAAAGAAGTCTTTGTGACACATGCTCATTCAATTGGAATCTTAGCAAACTCCTTCCCCCCTTCATCGGGATCGTTTAGACCAGACCTCGCTCAATATATCCAGCCTATGCTTAGCTTTCATGCACAAACTGACTCACCTTTTCTCATAAATGCCTATCCTTTCTTTGCATATAAAGATAATCCAGGTCAAATCTCTTTGGAGTATGTCCTGTTCCAGCCTAACGCTGGGTTGCCAGATCCCGTTACAAATTTAAACTATGATAACATGTTATATGCACAAATTGATGCTGTATATTCAGCTATCAAGGCGATGGGGCATACGGATATTCAAGTTAAAATTTCTGAGACTGGATGGCCATCAAAGGGGGGCGAAAATGAGGTAGGAGCAACTCCGGAAAATGCTGCATTGTATAACCGTAATTTGCTAAGGCGGATACAGGAGAACCAAGGTACCCCTGCCAAGCCCTCAGTGCCGATTGATGTGTATGTTTTTGCACTCTTCAATGAGAATTTGAAGCCCGGTCCAGTATCGGAGAGGAATTACGGCCTTTACTATCCGGATGGTTCTCCGGTTTATGATATCGGGTTGCAGGGATTTCTTCCTCGTATGGAATATTCAGCCAGTGGAGGCAGGAAAAATGTAAGAAAAACCTAAGAAGTTACCTAATGTATCATCTTGATCAGTTATAGATATCAATTGCTTGATTTATGTTGCATTTTTTTATCATATTTTGCAGGTCCTTTCCATTTTTGCTGCTCTGCTCGTCTTAGTAGCGTCTTTATTATGTACTTGAAAGCCGAGAATCGCCATACCTGTCCGGGAAATTGTAGACGAGAAGAGAAGAAGAGCCTCCGCTAAATGGTTCAGAATTTTGTCCGGTGTTATTGGAGGGTATTGTTAGGGGTAGAAGATCAATACATTATGCATCTTGAATTTTTTTACCCATACAATGGGAAATAATAAGAAGCTCTTGTGGTTCAATCATACTAGTAATGGAACTAGGACTAGCACAATATAGAATTTAGCTAAAACTTGGTCTATTTCCTATAGCAGTTTTCCATCTCTCCCTTACCATACCTGTAAATTCTCAGAGGAAAAAAAAAAAAAAAAAAGAAATGAATTTTTATTAAGTTTATTGGTTTCATAATGTTTTAATTGGATGATCTACAATTCATGGTGTTTTTTTTTGTTTTTTTTTTTTTGTTTTGACGTTGTTAATGACTGAACTCTAATCTCTTGAACTACGAGTTAGACACTCGACCATCGAAAGTTGAGTGGCTAATATTTGTTATGTTCAATACTTATGTACTGTAATATGCCAAAGATCAACTACTAAATCAGGCTGTTTCTTGGATACCTTTAATAATTCAAAAATAACCGTTTAATGAATATATATAGGTCTCCATCCTCCTTATCTCCACTTGCTATCATGTATATGAATCTCACTGTGAATTAAATTCTTTAAAAAAAAAAAGTTAAAAAAGTCCATATTGGCTTCTATCAGCAAAGCAGCCACCCTCAAGACTCTCTCTCGACTATGTGCTTGGATTGGGTTTGGTTTGAATTTGGTTTGATTTGAGACTCAAACCAACTTTGAATTGAGTCTGATATTTGGTTTGGGGATGATTTTTAACACTTCAGATTTCATTTCTAGACTCAATCCAAAGCTGGTTTGGGTCTGGGTTTGAGTCTCAAACTAGACCAAACCCAAATCAAACCCAAACCAGACCCAATCCAAGCGGCCATAAATATTTTCTCCTTTTTTTGACCAAGTGCTAAAGATATTTATTATTACCTGTTAATTCTGAAAGTTCATCAATTTTGTCTGTGTTTGTTAAGGTTAAATCTGATGATATGATATTGTGTCTTTTTCTTGTGTTCTTGTTCTGCTGAAGAGAATGTATCACATCAGCCTTAGGTGGACTTTGTCGGCAATTTCTTTTTCTGTGTAATCTTTCTTGTGAATTCCATACTTGGATTAAAAAAGTCTTTATTTTGATCATATTGAACACTTTCTGATTTTAATATCTCGTGGAAAGGTCAAAATAGATATGATTTTCTTGTAAACTTCAAACTAGCATAAAAAAGCAAAGTATGATGATTTTCTCTTGTGAACTTTTCTGGATTTTGGCTCGATTGCGGAATAGGTGTTCTATCGACACGTGCAAACACAATCTTAGTTTTCAGATCAACAATTAAATTTTAAGTTGGATACGCAATTGCTTTTTAATTTAATTTTGGTGGAATCTTTTTTATAGCTATAATATCAAGATGACGCTTCAGTCACACATCTTCTTTGTGGCCTTTTAACATCAAAGGAGACATTTTAACTTTATGACAACCTCAGCATGACCATTTTTTGAGGATAAGGAGAGAATACAGATAGTACAAAGATCCAATTGCTAAAGTCCCACTCCTACATCATCCCCAGTTGGATGAACAATCTGGAGCTTATATTTTTTTGCCATATAAATAAATAGGTTTTTATATATAAACTACCCATTTAAGAGATAAGAAAATGTGGTCCAGAAAAAGTGTTAAATATTTGGGTTTTAATATTTATTTTCAAGCATAACTTGGGAAACAATATGTTCTAGTGTGAACAAAAGAAGCATTGAATTAACAACCCATGTTTAGGTTGGTTGGTTTGGTACTAATTCCTTTCTATCTTCCAATCAATATACATAAACATGTTTTTGGTTGAATATCATTTATTATGCATGAATATGTTTGGCCATCACTTGAAAATGACTAGGTGAATTTTCTGTAACACTTTGAATTTTGCTGTATAAAATATTAATCCGATTTTCTCGTATAATTCGAGAAAAAGTTTCCAGTTCTGCTGAATAGATGCAGTGAATACATTGCATACTTTAGAAATCTGCAGTGAATATTGACAATTTTAGCCACTTTAGTTGAATATACAAATTGTTGAAAATCAATTATAGATAAACAAAAGTGCCAATGGAATTAAGAGGCTGCATTTTAGTTGAAACAATGGATAAGAGAAGCAGCCATAATATTTTGTCATTTTATACATTTCAGAAAAAATGTTAGTCTGGCAGATTTTTCTGACTTACAACAATACATTATCAATTGTTTGAGAGAGAGCAAGATTTTTTTTTCTTTCTTTTTATGATGACCAGAATATTACTCATTAATAGGATAAGAGTTGCAATCATCCCGACAATGGCAAGTGGATCGGACCCGCCCGCAACCCAGCCCGCCATGCCCGTAAAAATCTGGCCCATCAATGAACCCGCATAAACCCGGTCCGCCCCACGAGTCAAGTGGGTTCTTCTCCCAGGCCGGGTCAAATTTCTTGCAATTTTGGAACCGCCATGCAACAAACCCACGACCACACCCCGCCACATCAAAAGCCCGCTACCCACCCCGCCCCGTGCAGAAATGTTACTAAAGTTTGAAAAGTACTATTTCAATATTTCTATGTTGTATCACATATCTAATCAATTAGATTCTAGATACAAGACGAAAAATTGTGAAGAATATTTTGTTTTTCTATACAAAAGCATGGTTGCTACTAGTGATGAAAAGGAAAAGGTTGAAAAAAGAACAAAACAACATATAACAGATACAACATAAGTTCTTTTAAACTTTTCTTCATTTATAATAATGAATTTTATGGAGCATCTACATCTTCTACTTGTTGGAGAATTTAGTTTTAATATAGATATCAATTATAATTAAAGCGTCGTGAGGACAGTTTTGAGCCAATTTTATTACGTGTTACACTGCTACATTTTGAATGTTATTGAGATTATCATGAAGTGAGTTGCGCAAGCTTCGCGATGATATATAATATGTAAAAAAACTAATTCTTGGTGTGAATGATAAATTGATATAAAATGGTGTGGTTCTAAGGTGGTGAGTTAAATATTAAAACCACATTTCACATGGGTTTCCTATGAAAGTGAGAATATTCACCCCAAAAAAAAAAAAAAAAAAGAGAACCACTTTATATGTAAAAGTGATTTACATGGGTTTAAAATATCTTACTAAGATTATGCCCCATATTAGAAGGTTGTGCGCGCCCGCACAGGGGATGCACGAATCCAAGGCTCGTCGAAAATAACATAGTTTGAACTTGTATGTGGGCGCGTAATTCTGCAGACTGTAATAGTCCAGAGTTATGGAAGGGTTATTGATGGACTGTTACACTTCCTGCAATTCACTTCAAATTAATGTGGTTGACCGTAACAGTCAACATTATGTCAGGGTTATTACAAAGCAGTTACAATTCTGGTTTGCAGGATATAAAAGGATGCCTTTCCCTACCAGAAAACAGCCACTCAAAATTTCTATTTCTTCTCTCTCGCTGCATAGCATTCTTTTGTCTTCTTCTTTTCTGCATTTTTTTAATATCATTATGTTTGGGAGTTCCACTGTTGCCAAGCGATTCGAAGGTTCTACTTTCGTTTTCTTCAAAGAAATAGAGAGTTTGGGCGTTGTACCTTCAAAGTTCAGTGTTCCAGAGGGCTGAAGCGATAAAGGCGAGTATATTAAACTTAAGGGGAAGCGATGTACTTCTATCTCACCCATGATCAAATTCAAAGATCGGTTAAGGTTCTGCTTTATTCTTGTATACTGTTTTGCTAAAAAGTTAAACAGTAGCATACTTATTTTTCAGTAAATCCGAAAAATTATCCAACATTACTAACACTCCCCCACCACCTCAAGTGACACATGAAATTCGCAATGGAAGACCCATTCGTCCAAACTCTAAGATCTCAGACACTTTAAACAAAATTATAAAGAGGCAAAGACATCATCCACCAGTTCATCGTTCGCGAATGAACTAAACTTATATGTGATTGCTCCATGCATTGAAACAGATGACACACAGTTTGACATTCTTGAATGAGGGAAATTAAATGCAACACAATATTCGGTTTTGTCTAGAATTACTCGTGATATTTTGACAATACAGGAATTTCAACTGTTGCTTCGGAACAAACTTTTAGTTTAAGGAAGGATTTTGGATGAATCTTGGAGTCAGTTGGCACCTAATAGTTTAGAGGAATGTATGTGCTCAAATGATTGGTTTGATGTGGAGTTGAGGGAGATGGGAGTATATCTTTACACTGTTGAAGGTTACTATGCAATAGTTAATGAGGACGACGGTAAAGATGAAGATTTGAGGTAAGTTGAATAAATTGTAATATTTACTTTATTATGTACTTTTCATTTTAAATGGTAAATTTATTTTGTACTTTTCATTGAAGTTTAGTACTTAGTAATATTAGATTGTGCCATGTAATTTTAATTGGGAGGTTTAGGCTTAAGTTCCCCTCCTATGTAATTCTAATTTTTTTATTAATAAAACCGGTAGGGGTTCATGCCAAACACCCACCACTACAAGATGACTTTCTCTATATTTATTTTCAACTTATACTTATTTACAAAAAATTACAAAAAAAAAACCCGATCAATCCCATAAGGCCCGACCCGGGTTACAGGTTCAACTTGCGGGGCGAGAGTTGGATCCAGTCCGCCTCGCCCCATTGACCGGTCAACACCGCCCGCCCCACTACTGAAGTGAACCCGCGGGTTGGACCCGTTTGCCATTGCTAATCCGGATATGTTCAACAAAAATGCATCGAGTATCACAAAGAAATTAACCGGGATAAAACCCGCCTTACGACTAGTTTTAGCCATCTAGCAAAATTATGATCAGTCATATTACAATGTCTAACAAAAAAAAAATAAGTATCCAATTATGGTTTTCCATTCTAACTCTACAGCTCTTAATGACATTTTGTCCCTGCCATTCCATATCTTCCTCGTGACCTTGTAGTAAAGAGAGAACCTTTGCCGCATCCCAATATCACATCCCCTTGTAGAATGACATTTTGTAGCTTGAAGAAAGCAGCCAAATCCAGAACTAAAAGAGCAGCTTTGGACTCGGCAGTAACTGAATCCGGGTCAAAACCCGATTCAGCCAAATTTACTTTAATAGCTTCATATTCATCTCTTAAGATTGCAGTCTCTTAAATAAAACTTGAATACGGTTAATTTTATTTTAATGAGTAATATTGATATTTTGATGATAAAATACATTATTATTATTTTTAATTTTCATAACTTGTACTAAACAACTTATATTAATTATTAAAGAATAAAAAAAGTACTCGGTTAGAAAAATCCGCATCAAATTTAACTTTACTCCATCCCGGTGGTGATCTAGCTAGTCCAATGTAAAAGAGGAGGAAAAGAAATTTTCATCCTTCTCCGAATCCCAGCAGCTGTGTATTCCTTGGCAAGAGAAAAAATCTGGTCACTAAGGAATACAAATTTCACTAAATCACGTTGTCTTATAATATAGGATCTTGTAGGAGCTTATTCATTATCAAACCATTTATTTAATTATTTTTGTAGGTCAAATGTGGAACATTCAATTAAGAGGTAAAGTGTAATTTTAATGTTAAACAAGAAATAAACCATTAAAAATTATTAAGGAAAACACAATTAAAACGAAACCAAGTCGAATTATCATATGGAATAAATTTTGATATGAAGTAGAATTACATAGATTTTTTATAATTCAAAATTGTCCACATTTTTACTTTAATAATAGTAAAGATAATCTTACAATACAATGATGTGTTAGTTTTGTACACTAGGTAATTAGACCTTGACACCGGTCCATATTATAATTATTCATCGTGCGTTACGGCTCCAGTGTGAAACGAGGTTAAGTTCCGCACTTGCGTGACTTAACCTCATCTGTCAGATTGAAATTTTGACGGTTAAAATTGATTTAAAACGTACACTTGTCATGATTTTACGATACACGTCGTGTTTTTTTAAGGACACATATCATGTTTTTGTGTCTAATGACACATGTCCTGAGGTATTCCATACATATTTTGACTGTTCCGCATAGGGATCCAGCGTGTGGTGGCACTACGGCTCCAGTGATGAATGAATGTAAATTTCGCATATGCGGAACTTTCCTCGTCCGTTGGATTAAAATTTTGATAATTAAGATTGATTTTAAAACGATCACATATTTTGAGTTTTGAAACACCTGTTCTGTTTTTACTGCACGAAATATCTACTTTGAGGCGTTTTGTATATACCGAAAAAAACTGTTACGTATAAGATCCGGACGGATGGGTGGTGAATGGGCACAAAATGAGAGGAAGTGCACGTGTTTTCCAGGAGAATTCACGCGATCTTACTTGGAAATCGTGTTAAATGCCTGGAGAGGTCGGTGGGGCTCGGACGCGTCAACATACCGTCAAGAATAACGACGCTGCGGCCGTCCAAAATTCATTTGGGCTTTCCTAATAAATATGGGTCGGTTTATATCTTCTGTCAGTTTTTAATGATTTTTCTTAAAAAAGAAAAAGACATCTTCAGATTAAATCAATTAATAAAAAGTAGTAAAAAAATTCATTCTGTTTCAAATTCACTCATCAGAACCGAGTTACTACTTCAACAATTTAGAATAGAATTGGATCATTCAGTGTCAGTTCCCGACTTAAATGACTTTTTTTTTCTTCTTATTCTATACCCCACCGACCTAATTGACTAATAAAGAGAGATTAAAATTTTAGTAAATTAAATGTCTAAAATATCTTTAATTAATATTTTTTCAACATAAAAACTTTAATTCAAACTCGAAATCATACGACGAAAGGCCATGGAATAATCGTAAGATGGTAGGATCGTATCTCAAATTGTAAATCCTACTTAATTTAAAAAATAATAATTAATTTCAGTACTCTCATAATTCTTTAGATAAAATCTAAAAAATTTCAGAATTTTATGATATTTCCTAGTATTAAACAAATATTCCTCACATAACGAGCCATAGGAAAGTAGTATTATGTATTATGTTTTATATCTCGAAATTCTGAAACACAATATCTTCTATCAAATTTCTTACATGAAAAAAAATAAAAATCTACTCCTACCTTGGCGAACTGGAGCAATCTAAATTCAATAACATTGATTATTTAATTCAATTAAATTAGAGTTTAGGGTTTCGAATTACGTTTTCATTTTTTTTGGCAATAGAGGAGGAGGATGTCGGAGAAAAAAAAGCTGAGGAAAAAATGGAAATTGAAATCTAGGAAGAGAAGAAATTTGTTGGTAGTTGAAGATTGAAGATTTATAGGCTTGAAAATATTGAAGAAGTAGTAGAATTGAAAATAGGAGATTGAATTGTAGAGTTTGAATTGATATAGATTTTTTTGGTCTCAAATGTAGTTTTTTTTTTAATTATTTTCTGTCTGTGTTTTAGCTCAATCCGACCTGAAAGGGGAAACCGTTAATTCAGACAGATTGTAAGATCCTACATTACCGAGTCTGATCCCACGAATTTACACCGATCCTACTTGTTCACCGATCATGAATTTGACTATATTGATAATGACATTCCATTTTCCCCTTTTTTGAGATTCTCCTCCCCTCCATTTTTGAAGTTCATATTCTTTACCAACTCATCTTCTCTAAAATATTGGAACATAGATTTTTTTTTTTTACGCCCGAAGGGGAAGAGCGGAGAGTACCCTAGATAGGGAGATTGTAGCATGCCCCCATGTTTGGGGAGGGAGCTTGGCCTCACAACGAGGAGAATTTATTACCCCACTAGGGGAGATACAGGAATCGACCTCCGTCCCGTGACCGGGTAGTCTTACCACTTGGGTTACCTGATTCCTATGGAACATAGATTAAGAAAAATCTTAATGTAATAGGCATAAATTAAGGAGATTGAAACATATTGAACACATTTTAAATGTGATTTGTTTTTTGTTTTTGTAATTGACACTAATAGGCATAAATAAGGTATATTTCAAAAAAAAAAAAAGCATAAATAAGGTAATTAATTAGATTGATAAAGAAAAAAAAAGATAGAACAACCTCTCGCGTCCTTACCCGTCGACCTCCCGAGTTTCTTGCTCCCCACGCACTACCAACATGCGATCACCTGAGCCCCCTGCCTTTAGACCCCCTGCCCTTGACCATGCCTTCGCGACCCCTCGAGTCATGTTTCCGATCATATTCATGTTTGAGAGTTAAAAAAATAAAGGGAGTGTCATTATAGTTCCCCCTTTTTTAGTTCGCAAATGACCTCTTGAATAATTTTCAAGAGGCTTGTATTGGAAATTGTCAATTTAATATTACCTAGCAGCATTAAATACGCTGAGGTAAGAGTAAAATTAAAAAAATTAACATAAATAGTAATTTGATTTAGAAAGAAGACAATTAATTTGAAATATACTAAAAAATATTACTACAATTAATTTAAAATGGAGAGAGAGTATGTTGCTGCAATTTTGTGATTTTTTATGACTCAACTAAAAGAGTTTTAATTTTGTGGTTGGCTTGCTAACATAAATTTATCAAAAAATCAATAGCATAGATTATGAGGGGGTGAAAATCCTCTATCCCATTTCTTTCTCCATCCCTGTCTCCAACCTATCAGAATTTATTATATAATTTTTTTTTCAATTATATATACACATTGTGAATTGTGATTGGTTTGGGAAAGGAATGGGGACAGAGGATTTTTTGCCGATTATGAGTGCCACCAAAATCTAATTTTGTTAAATGTACGAATTTGTCCTCCTAATTAAACTACTTCATGAGCTCAGGTAAAAAACTAATTAAAACTATCGTGTAATTATTATGCTTCTCTTATTGTAAAAAAGTATTTCTGACGTAACATTATAGCAAGGTAATAACCCAATGAATCAAAACAATTTTCATAGAATGATAAATTTTTAAAATGATTCACATATCCCTCCTCATATGTAAATTAACCACATTTGAGGCATGACTTTTCAAATATATAATTTTTTTTTCAGCAACCTTAATTCTTTCCTCACCAGAGGAGGAGAATTTTATTGCCCCACGTAGGGGAGAGTGTCGAACCCGAAACCTCTTGGTCACGGGTAGAGGCTTGTCCCACTGGACTACGGCCTCCTTGACGACTTTTCAAATATATGATCATGGCGATAATCATAATTTAAAGCTCTAATTTGGCCTTTGAAAATTCTAATATCACAAGTTTACTGATGAGGAACAAGAAGCAAAGGAAGGGTTTAATCGTATATTTTGAATGGTAAAAGGAAATAAGCAAAAGTTACAAGGACTGGGAATATAGTATTATTATTATTATTATCCTTTTTGTCTAATTTCTGAAATATTGGTCTTTAATATGTGGTTATTTTTATAGGTCAAAATGCACACCTAGTGGATTTTAAATACTAGTTTGTTTAGAAATTTATGATTTTTTTTAATAGAGGAATTTAGGATGAATAAAAAATTTAAACAGGTACAACTCCACTTATTAGTGCCAAAACATCATGAATAAATAAATATTATAAAGCAGGTGCATTTAGCATACTTGATCATGACGTGCTTTGATTCTTGATTGTCCTATTACTAATTTGTCAATTGATTTTTGGTATTTCTACTGGTAGAAGTCCCATCATGATGTTTTCCCTTGTTTCCTGATTTTGTTTTTTAATTTTCATTTTATCTACACCAAAAAATACTAGCAAAAGCTATTTTTTCCTCGATGTTTGGTATTGATGTTCTCAAAATTGCAGAACAGAAAATCAAATTATTTCAAACTACAAGGCTTTCGGTTAATGGTATTTGGTTATTTGACGCAATTAATTTTGTTGCGGTCTAAGGTAACATGTCAAGAGGATTTTTTTTTTAAGCCCGATTGAGCGGTTGCCACATATAGGGGAGGGAGAACTGCCTCAGACGAGTAGAAGATAGCCTTTAGAAAGGGAGATTAAAGTTTGCCGCACGCAGGCGGAGGGTATCGAACCCACGACCTGAAGGTCGTGGGCAGACGCTTGCCCCACTGGGTTAGGACACCTTTTGATAATTCTGTAACATTAATTGCTTATAATATATTTTGAACTTTTAATCTTGTCCTGAAAATTTTAAAGAGTCGCATGTATAACCGACTAAACTAGCATTACATTAACTATTAGACTACTAATTCATTCATTGAGTTAATAACAATATTTCCCCTATGGAGATAAAATTTTATATATTTATAAAAAAAGATTAATGAATATTGGATTTAATATTTTGTTATCAGATAAAATATCAAATTTTAACCGAACTCTCCCGAAATATATATAAAGAAACAGAAAAGAGACCATCCGAATTCTATGTGGAATATTTTTTTTTCCAGTATATACAAAACGTCTCAGAACAACTGTTATGAGACCTAAAACAGGTGTTCCACGCAGAAAAAACAGAACAGGTGTTATGAGGGTCAGAACATGAATTTATTTTAAATTAATTTTAACCGTTAAAACTTTAATTCAACGGACGATGAAAGCTCTGCACGTGCAGAATTTAATCATGTTCTACACTGGAGCCGTGGTGGAAAAGAGAAGACTAGCCGAAAAATGTAGAAAGGCCCTTTTCAAAAGTCCTTTCCACTTTTATATATACTCTTATATTAGTAGAAAGTTACTTTTCCAAAATAGTTTCCACTTTTTATATTTATATATAGAACACTTCTGATATGGATCGGGTCCACTGGACCATTCGATGCAGATTTGACCACATCACTGCATTTCCTTGTCTCTCCTCATTCTGCAGGGATGTGGCTAAATCTGTACTACATGATCCACATGGACCCAATCTCTATATCAGAATTTTCCTTATATATACACTTATATTAGTAGAAAGTTACTTTTCCAAAACAGATTCCAGTTTTATTTATCCTCTTATACAATTGAAAATATCTCAAGATCAAATACAGAAATTCATGCAATTTTTTGGGCTTTCTTTTTGGTAGGCCATTTTAGAATGCAGATAAATGAAACTTTATTCTTATTCCAAACACTCTTCTCTATCCTAATGCTACTTTGCTAATGTTAAACTTTTTTCAGTTGCCCACTTCCCATATACTTATTATATATGAAAGGTTCCCTTTTTACCTTTTAGGCTTTGCAATATGCCATCTAGTGGAATAATCTGAAGATGTTGGATGGAGAAGATCAAACTTATAAAGATCAAGGAAATAAAGTGCAAAAGTGTAATGTGCAAAGATGAAGAATGTAATACAAGCTGGAATGAGGACTTGGACCGTTGTCTAATTACACTAAAGGAGACTGGACTGCTCTGGAATGAAATGGATAGAGTAGTATGAATTTTTTTTTTTTTTTTGATGAAAAGTGAGTTACTTGTATATATCATTCAAAACATCATCAGGAAGAATAACATCCAACAAACCACTTGTTTGTTGGTCACAGAAAACCTCCTGGGGGAGGGAGGACAAGGAAATCCCTCCCTTTACACAGTTTTTCTTGCCCCAAAAAGCTAGGTTATGCACAGCTTGATTACATAATCTAGGGATTGGATTAATAACCCAATCCTTAATTCTAGACAACCTAGTTTTACAATGATCAGTAACCGACTTTCCTAGCCATTCTTCACTACTTTTATGGCCTCTAATTGTGAAAATCACATTTGTTGCATCCCCCTCAAAAATAATTTTATTCAACTTGCATACCTCAGCCACCTTGATAGCCAGTAATACTGCCTGGCCTTCAGCAGCAAATGCATCTGGTGTATATCCTGAATCAGCCATTGCATTGTTGATTACTCCCTTCTCATTTCTTACCAAGGCTACAACTGAATATTGTCCATCCTTAAAAGATGCATCAAAGTTGATTTTCTTCCAATTAGGAGGGGGTCTAACCCAACAAGAATTGGGAGGATTCCATTCCACTCTTTTCCTTCTCCTTAAACTGGCTTCCACATACCTCGACAGACTCTGGTTTACACCTTCACTGATTTCCATCCAGTTTTTCTTCTTCCTAGTGAATACAATAGAATTCCTCTCCATCCAGCAGACTTCCATTACCAATACATCAAAGTGTGTTATTTCTTGACCTTTCTGCTCCAGGTTAGGCCAGAGATCTCCAGGTTTTAACATAACCTGGATCCAGGCTAACCTTTCCCAATTCATATAACAGTCCACATTAATATTCCACTTAGACCTCAACCACAATAATTTAACCAGGGGGCATCTAATAAACATATGCTTCAGATTTTCCAGTTGATTTCCACATATAACACAGAAACTATCTTCCACTTCCATGAATCTTCCTATTTTTACCTTGGTTGGAAGTATATCTGAGAGGATTCTCCACACCAAGTGCTTATGCCTGGGATGTAAATTAGACTTCCACAACCTTTTCCAATCACATCTAGATATATTTGAGTCAGTATGATACCTCCATTGTTGGTCTTCTCTATAGGCTGCCCTAACAGAGAATTTCCCTAACTTGGAGGGAGCCCAAACAATGGAACTTTGTTCCACCTGTTGTGGAATTTGTATTTTTAGAATTTCTAAAGCTACTTCATCAGATAATAATTCTTTTACTAACATCTCATTCCAACTTCTTCTGTCCTCATTGAACAACTGATATACCCAAAATAAATCATCCCTAGAATTTGAGGAGTTTGGAGGCCCACACATTTGTAACCCACCGATATCCTTACCTAATGAATCACTCAAAGGTAAACCCACTGTTCCTTCAGTCACAACTAGACCAGAAGTGACAACATGATTGAAATATTTTTTAATGCTCCCTGCAACAGCCGTCATATTGTCACTTCCTTCTGTAACTTCACCCACCTCTGACCGTCCTCTAACTAGCAAGACTTCTACCTCCTCGGTTGATCCCTCAATTCCGGTAGCTTCTCCATGATCTTCTCCACTCTACACCATTCCTTCACTTACTTCAGTTATAACTCCCTTATTCCTCACCTCCAAACCTTTAGGCTTCCATAGATTAACGATCTTATCAGAATAAGAGGCTTTTAAATATTCATCAAAAATACTTTCTTCTAATCCCTCTGAAATTGATCCTAATCTCCTGAATTTGCACCCAAAGCGAATATGTCCTATCCGACCACATTCATAGCAGAACTCCCCTAATCTCTCATACCTGAAACTCACCCTCCTGGAGCCACCCCTTCCACTCCTTTATTCATATTGAAACCCGTTTTGAGGGGCTCTTTAACCAAGATCTCCACCTTAATTCTCATAAAACATTTTCTAATCAGCCCAGATCCCTCATCCATATCTGTTTCCAAAAAATCCCCAATAAAATTTCCCATATTCTCAGCATTCTTATGATTCATATAGTCAGGAGGTGATTATGTACCTGAACCCAAAATGGAGATTTTTCAAAGCTTAGTTCACTCAGGGTAATTCTAGAGTTCCAAATTTTTAGAATGATATGAGCCCCTCTGAAGGTCCACGACGACCTTTTCATAATACGAAGAAGATCCCTTTTATCTCTGAACGAACACAAAAAAACATTGTCTTGAAGAGGCTTAATATTTACTCTGTTCGGAACATTCCAAGCATCTAACATCGTAGATATAAAGGCTTTACTATTTTGTTTTTTTTTTTCTGACATAATTTTTGCCACTAAGGCATTCTCATCAATACTAGTATATAAAGCACTAAGATTTGAGACAAATAACTCGGGATTGAAAGCCATTAAGACTAGGAGGAAAGAAGAAAAAGAAAATCAAAAACTAAAAAGGAAAAGGACAACAAAGAAACCAGAGAAAAGTAACCTATAAGAAGAAGAAGGTCACTCCTAAAGAACGGAATCTTCTTAAACAATAAAAGAGGTCCCAGATGAACCAGATAAAAAAGGCCTTTCTCTAGAGAGAATGAGGAGGAATTCTCATTTTAGAGAGAGAAAGTTTGACTACAGCATGAAACACGATAAAGTAGTATGAAATGGGCTTAGACATACTGAATGAGTAAATAGGCCCACGTGTACACATTAGTTAGTTGGGCTTTGCATGGGCCTAGCCCAGCTTTTTCATTTCGCTCATGACATGGCACCCAAAACTAAGGAGAAACATTTGTGTCCAGGACAGAAGTCCTCAACCCAGACTTCCGTCCTTACCCAGCAGAAATAACCCTACAAACCCTAACTTGGTCCCGTGACCTTGAGGACGGAATTGCCAATCCTGTCCTCAAGTTGCAGGCAATTTGCAGTGTGTAGTCACTTCTCACTTTTGCTTTTTTGACCATGCAAAATTCCTGAACGGTTCTGGCACTTTCGTTCGTATTTCTGACCGATTTGCAGAGACTTGTCCAATTCGAAAATTAATTTTAGAATTTCCCACTACATCTATAAATACCCCTCAAAACCTCTCCACAATCTACCACATTCTCAAACCCATAAAAACCTTATCCTCTTCACAATTCTTTTTTTCCAGATTTATGGTAAACTTTCCCGTATTTATTCAAAAAGAAATGCGCAAAAAATTCAGGGATGTTGATTTTACAAGAGAATGGCTTGCCGAATACGAGGAGGTTTTAATAGAAATTTGTTATGATTTTAGTACACAGGGTTACCCTGGTGAAAAACGTTGGTCCGATTGCTATAATAAAATTGTTTACGTAATGAATTATGTGACCGGGGGACAACTCACAATTGCGATGATCGACGCAGGCCTAGCAAAATTGCGTAGGCGATTTTGGGATTTCGAGGCAATTACTCACAAATCTTGGTTCAGGTACGACGGTAGGACTAACATTGTTGATTTGGACGGTGCTGAGGGCTAGTGGGAGGAATACGTTGCGGTAAGTTGCATGTAATTACGGCACGCTGTATTAATTCAATGTTTTCATAACTAAATGTTTTGTTTATATTACTCTGTCTTAGGCTAATCCAAGGGCTAAGCGGTACAGAAGGACTGAAGAATTTTTGTTTATCCATCTCTGCCATATTTTTGGGTACGAAGGAAGAGGATTTGTGGACGAAACCGGACAATGTTCAAGATCACCTGAAGAGGTAACTGTGGAGGCTCCCCCTGACTACCCGATGTCGGATGCATCGTGCAGCAACACTTGTTCTTGGAAAATGATTGAGCCAAAGTTTCGAAAAAATTAGGGTTTGAAGAATCGGGACTTTGTTTTATTATATGTTGGATGTAAATTTGTTTCTCAGAATTTAATGGAATTCTCAGTTTTTCGATATTAGAAAGTTCCGAAATGATTAATATTTAAAAAATACTGAAAATAATAATTATAATGGACTTTATCGGAATGGGTATAAAATGCATTGGACAAGTCTCTGAAAATCGGTCAGTAATGCGAACGAAAGTGCCAAAACCGTTCAGAAATTTCCGGCGAGGTTGCATGGTCAAAAAAGCAAAAGTGCGAAAAAACTAGACACTGCAAATAGCCTGCAATTTGAGCAATTCCGTCCTCAAAGTCACGGGGCCATGTTAGGGTTTTTGGCACAAAGTTTTTGCCGGTGACTTCCGTCCTCAACCGGCAGAAAATTTTTCCCCAGCAAACATTTGTGGCCTGATTTCTCAATAAAATCCAATACCCTCCCATCCATTTTTCCTACCCCAAACTACATTCCCCAATCAATTTGTTACAAGCAAACCCGTCATTCCTCAATCCCATATTTTGTTTTTATAAAAAATGGCACTTGAATGTCCGATGAGATTGTATTTACATTTCGACCACAATATCGTGTACGAAAATGGTAGTTATCCCCGTTTTGCGGAGCCAAGCGAAAGAAGTTTGGAAGTTATACAAAGGCTTTCATTCCGACAACTTTGCCATAGAATATGTCGGCGCAAAGGAGTCTAGCTTTCTAGTGTCACTGTTCGGCTAATAATGATTCTTCCATTCTTCATGCCGACGTACAACATGGTGACGTACGATGTTGTAAACCTTAACGCCGAAGAAGGTTTAGACGCTTTGTGGGAAATCCAAACGGATTTCAAACTACAAGGGATTCATGTTGGTGCCTTGTTAGAACCTGTGCAGAGACATGTAGATAGCTTTGTAATACCGACAACAGAATTTGCTCCGGAAGCACAATTTGTTCAGAAACCATTTTTTTCGAAGCCAAATCCAATACCAAGTATACCCCCACCGTCTTCTTACGAACCATGTATAGATAATTCGGTCATGGATTCCTTGGGTCCAATATCCGACAATGACGGCGTTCCGGAAACGGAAGACACCTTCGCCGACGATAGTGTCGGTGATCACGAGGACGACGGGGTCGAGGAAGATGCACAGGCGGTAGCGGAAGATGCTAACCCTGAAATCACACAACAAACCGCTGGACCGAGTACTGAAGAGACGGTCCAAGAGCCTGAACCAACTACATCTACCTCCGCCCCTGCCATTCCAGAATGGAATTTGCCATCATACGGTAACTATGCTAATTTTGCCTGTTGGAATGATATGGGTTCCATGGAACCTATCCCTGAACTAACATACGGGGGAGAAAGATTTAAAACATTGAATCCCAATATTCCCGAAATATGCTTGGGGATGCAATTCAAGGATAAACGCAAGGCAATGTTGGCAGTTAACGTGTGGCATGACAAGGTGGCCTTGAGAGAATGGATGAGAGAGATGAGCAACAAACAATGGTTCAGCGGGGTGTGTAGAAATTCAACCGAAAATAGCCGATGCAGTTGGTACATTCGCATAAACCATAGCAGGGTGGATGGAATGTGGAAGGTTACCAAGCTAAACCAGGCCCACTACTGCTTGATGGACCAGAACAAAAAGCGCAACATGTCCTCTGATGCGAAACCGTGATGTTTTATATCAAGGTTCGACTTTTTAGCAGATCTTTCTCTATCTCGAAATAGTTTCTATGGGAATATACTCAACACAACCCCGGGCAGGCTAAGTATCAATGGAGACTGAAACACCACAACTAGAGAAACAAGCTAGTTGATACAGCTTTGTCTCCTCTTTGTGCTTTAGCTCTCGGTTCAATGTAGATAATTGTTGATTAACTTGCTTAGTTCTTGATCTAGTCATTGGTCTTATGATGTTGGATAAGGGATGCCTTATATGAGGCAGCCCTCTAGATGGTCCCGCATCATCCCCTCCGTCTTGAAAAGGATTCGACCTCGAATCATCATCGTGATCAACATAATCTGAATCAAAATCAAAAGGAGATAAATCAGTAACATTAAAAGTGGAATGAACTCCATACTTACCTTCCAAGTTGATTTTGTATGCGTTGTCATTAATCTTGGCTACGACTTGAAAAGGTCCATCTCCTCGGGGATGGAGTTTACTTTTTCTCTCTTTAGGAAATCTATCCTTCCTAAAATGTATCCAAACCCAATCACCCGGTTCAAATGTAATTGGCTTGCGGCCTTTATTGGCTTGTATGGCAATACACTCATTCTTCTTTTTGATGTTGGCGGCAACTTCAAGATGTAGTCTTTGGACGAAATCAGCCCTTGAATCACCTTCTATATTATAGTACTCATCAATAGGAAGAGGGGTTAGATCTAAAGGGGTTAGGGGGTTAAAACCGTAAACAACATCAAAAGGTGAATTATTAGCAGTTGAATGTAAATTACGATTATATGCAAATTCAGCAATAGGTCAACATTCTTCCCACCTTTTTAAGTTCTTTTGAATAAGTGCCCTAAGTAAAACCCCTAGAGTTCGATTGGTTACCTCGGTTTGTCCATCGGTTTGGGGGTGACTTGATGTAGAAAATAGTAATTTAGTCCCCAATTTACTCCATAAGGTTTTCCAAAAATAACTTAGGAACTTTACGTCCCTATCACTTACGATTGTTTTTGGAACACCATGCAACCGAATGACTTCTTTGAAGAATAGATCCGAAACATGGCTTGCATCATTTGTTTTCCTACAAGGTATAAAATGAGCCATTTTAGAAAATCTATCAACAACAACCATTATACTATCATTACCTCTTCTAGACGTTGGTAAACCAAGAATAAAATCCATGGAAAGATCTATCCATGGTGAAGATGGAATTGGTAAAGGCATGAGCAATCCGTGAGCCTTGGATTTACTTTTTGCCTGTTTGCACTTAAAACAAAGATCACAAATTTTCATCACATCCTTTTTCATTTTAGGCCAATAAAAGTGTTCTTGTAAAATATCTAATGTTTTAACAACACCAAAATGTCCCATTAAGCCGCCAATATGTGCCTCTCTTACCAATAATTCTCTCATAGAACAAGATGGTACACATAATCTATTGCCTTTAAACAAGAAATCTTCAAATATATAAAAATCCTTTTTAGCCGAGACATGACATGCTGAGTATAAATCAGAAAAATCGTTATCATCGTTGTACAATACTTTCAAATGTTCAAAACCAAGTAATTTAGTTTGCAAAATTGAAAGTAAAGTGTACCTTCTAGATAGAGCATCCGCAACAACGTTTTCCTTACCTTTTTTGTATTTTATGACATAAGGAAAGGTATCAATGAAAGAAACCCACCTTGCGTGTCTCTTGTTTAGCTTACTCTGCCCTTTGAGATACTTGATTGATTCATGATCCGTGTGGATTACAAACTCCTTTGCAATCAAGTAATGCTGCCATGTTTCCAAAGCTCTCACAATAGCGTACAAATCTTTATCATATGTAGGATAATTAAGTGAAGCGCCACTTAATTTCTCACTAAAATATGCCAAAGGTTTTCCTTGTTGTTGTAAAACAGCCCCAATACCTATACCTGAAGCATCACATTCAACTTTAAAAGTTAGATTAAATTGAGGTAAAGATAAAATAGGGGAAGAAGTAAGTAATTGCTTAAGCTTTATGAAGCTTTCTTCTTGCGGCTTATCCCAAAAAAATGATACATCTTTCTTCACAACTTCATTCAATGGTGCGGCTATTGAGCTAAAATCACGAACAACTCGCCTATAAAAGCTTGCTAGACCATAGAATGAACGAACTTGTGTTGCTGATGTTGGTCTCGGCCAACTTATGATTGACTCAATTTTGGCCGGATCAACCTGAATACCACTTGAATTAACAATGTATCCTAGAAAGTTAATAGAATTAGTGCAAAAAATGCATTTTTCAAGCTTGGCATACAATGTTTGTTATCTTAATATAGTAAAAACAACCTTAAGATGTTGAACATGCTCTTCTAAGGTTTTACTATAAACAAGAATATCATCAAAATAAACTACAACAAATTTACCAAAACAATGACGGAATATGTAGTTCATTAATCTCATGAAAGTACTAGGTGCATTACTTAGACCAAAAGGCATTACAATCCATTCATATAATCCATATTTAGTCTTAAAAGCAGTTTTCCATTCATCACCTTCTTTCATTCTAATTTGGTGATAGCCTTGAGTTAAATCAATTTTAGAAAAGATTAAAGCACCACTTAACTCATCTAGCATATCATCTAAGCGAGGTATAGGATGTCTATATTTAATAGTTATCTTATTAATATCGCGACAATCCGTACATAATCTGAAAGTGCCTTCTCTTTTAGGTACCAAAATAACCGGACTAGCACAAGGACTTAAAGATTCACGTACCTGCTCTTTTTCTAAGAGTAAATCGACTTGCCTTTGGATTTCTCGGGTCTCATCTGGATTTGCTCTATAGGCTGCCCTATTTGGAAGATTTGATCCCGGAATGAAGTCGATTTGATGTTCGATGCCTCGGATTGGAGGTAGACCTCTCGGCAACTCCTTTGGAAATAGCTCCTTGAATTCCTTCAAAACATCAATACATACACTAGGAAGAGAAGAAGTTAAATCATCAAAATTGAAAGTGTTAAGGAGAGTTAACCTCTCGGTTTCTCTGAAAACAAGTAAAACAAGGGGTTTATTTGCACGTAAAGCCCTTTCTACCTTTGCAAAATTGATAAATAAACACTATTTCTTCTCTCTTTGCGAGTATGCCTTTTTTCTTGTCATACTCTCGGCTTTTTCAGGCCCTTTTACCTCGGTTGTTACCTTTTGGGTAGGGATGCTTGGTTTGTTCAACTCACGCTCTTGTCTTCTTTTCTCTCTACCCTCGGCTAATCTTTTGTTGCATCTCACAAACTTGAATGGGTGACATAGGATGTAAAGTATAGCGAATTGTATCCATTGTCACCATGTAAACATTCCTTCGACCAATATGATCTACACATCTATCATATTGCCAAAGTCTTCCCAAAATGATGTGACTTGCGGTCATCGGGACCACATCACAAGTGACCGAATCTTGATAGTTTCCAATGCTGAAATTAAGTTCCACTTGTTTATCAACTTTAATCTCGCCGCTATCATTTAACCAAGAAATGCTTATAGGGCATTGGATGTGCTTTCAAGGGTAAATCTAAAGCAGTAGCCATCTCAAAAGAACAAACGTTAGTACAACTACCGCTATCAATAATAAGTAAACAAATCTTTGAAGGGATTCATGGGCGGAAACTCGTTCCAAACACCCATGAGTCCTCCCCTGAAGGATCCGCTCATACAAAACGAATCGAAAAACAGCAAGAAAAGACTTGCAATTTCGTGTTCAAGAATCCGATTCTTGAATGGAAGATGTTGTTTCTTGGATACATTGTTTCCACCAACGGAATTCCCTTTGCAGAATATCCCTCTACCGGTATCCACGCGATGAAACGGGCGGCGAGTGCTAGCTCTTCGTCTTTCTGAGTTTCGAAAAATATACACGGTCAACTTATCAGCTCGTGCGTGTACCTGTGATAAGTGGTCTACTTATTCAACTCCATGCTCCCATGTCATTGCTGTGTGTAAATCCACGAGGGATGATGCTTCTAAATATATCCACCATGTTTATTTTCTCGATCATTATAGGAATACGTACAAGTCCATTTTATATCATGTACTTGATCCCATTCATTGGAGACCTCCCCCTTTTGATATGACATATCACCCTCCTAACATGAAAGCTACGCAGGTGGGTCGACCTCAAAGGCGGAGATATCAAATGCCTATGGACACAGAGAACAGAGGCACTCAAAGGGAAAAGAAGTGCGGCCACTGTAAGCGAGTCGGCCACAACCGGAAGACTTGCCCCATGTTAGCACATCTTCACCAACCACCTCCTCCACAGTAATTGTATTTAAATTCTACTAAATTGTTATAGTTTAGAATGTATAAAGTTGTTTTAAATGTGCTCGATTTTTTTCATTCAATATCCGAAAATTGCTTACATTACAATTACATATTATTAAAGTTGACGTAATAAATTGTCAAAATCATCATTCCCTGCCCTATAATCAAGGATATCGTAAGGGGTTGGATGAATTTGTACATGGTCACCGCGGTGTAATCTTGAAAACACAACAAACTCATCCCACCCAAAAAAAAAAGGAATCGTCTCCGCCTTCGTCTCTAGTCACTTGCAGTGTCAATTTGTTACCGTGAAGATTGCGCATGTGTAGTACTTCGGGGATTCCAAGCTGCATTCTAACACACCATTTCATGTATTGCCTACATATCCACTGTACACGGGAAACAACATTACAACACATAATTGTAAAATGAACGATTTTATTACTAAAATTTTAATATTACTAAACGAATCGGTTTAGAAAGTCCCGAATATGTTTTGTTAATGTTTATTCGAAAACTCTGCCGGAAAAATGCCCCGTCTGAGGGATACGATAATTCGCCCTTCAAGTAACCTATCCCGGGCCCTCCCTTAACATAAATATCTAATACATTCATTGGAGATGGTATAAAATGAACTTTATTTGTGGGACGAAGATTGTTGTCACGCAAAAATTGTTGCAATCCTCCGTCTAGGTAGTACGTGTCATCTATTTTGGTTACATAGACGCACCATTGATTCCCAAAGTCGTCCTTCAGGTAGACACAACTAGCTAACCCGAGACCAGTTTGCTCCAACCAACTTGTGTACTTCGATAGAAGACGCTACAAATCGAAAATGATGAGTTAGACAGCTAAACAAATTTCATACAAGAAAAACTTACTCAGTACTAAATAGAATACTACCATTTTTCCATCGGTTTGATTTCCGACCACAATTCTAAATTGGTGTCTGAAATACTCTTCCAGGGCGGGATCCATTTCGCTATTCATTTTGAAATAATATTAAGGAGGATAGGGTTTTTGTAGAAATATATCTGGAAAAAAGGAATTGTGAAGACGATAGGGTTTTTATGGGTTTGAGAATGTGGTAGATTGTGATGAGGTTTTGAGGGGGTATTTATAGATGTAATGGGAAATTCTAAAATTAAGTATTTGAATTGGACAAGTCTCTGAAAATTTGTCAGAAATGCGAACGAAAGTGCCAAAACCGTTTAGAAATTTTGCATGGTAAAAAAAGCAAAAGTGAGAAGTGACTACACACTGCAAATTGCCTGCAACTTGAGGACGGAAGTGGCAATTCCGTTCTCAAAGTCACGGGACCAAGTTAGGGTTTGTAGGGTTTTTTCTGCTGGGACTTCTGTCCTTAACCCAGGACGGACCCGTCCTGGACACAAATGTTTCTCCTCCAATTTTGGGTGCCATGTCATGACCGAAATGGAAAAGCTGGGCCAGGCCCATGAAATTCCCTAGTTAGTTTTTAGTCCTTTTTGTACATATACTTTTTTCTTTCTTCGTCTCTTTAGTTAGAATGCACGTGTGTGTATATATAGAAGAAGAGATGTAACTAATTTCCAATTTTAATACAACAACAAGATATTTCCCCATAACTTCCTTCTCTCATTTTCTTGTTTCAACATGGTATCAGAGCAGTAATTGCTTAATTTTCGCATTTCTTTTTATCATCAATCACAAAATTGTGCTTTAATTATGATGTTTCTTGATTTCTGATTGATAATAGTCGGTTTGATTTTCCTTTTTGGTGCAGAAATTCCATTTTCTGTTTGATTTCTCTACTGATTTCTGATTCAGTATACTTTTGTGCATTCTTGAATTCCAAAACCTAATTCATCATGAGTGCTACATAAATCACTTAATCTCATCCATTTTATCTTCATCCGAATGAAAATCCAGCTTTGATGTTAGTAACTTCACCTCTGTTAGGACCTAATTACTACAATTGGTTCAAAGAAGTTAGAAGAGTGCTAATCACAAAGAACAAGTTATGTTTCATTGAGTCCTGTCCAGGAGTTGTTATTCCAAAACCAGGAGATAGTCTTTATGGATATTGGCAGTAGGCTGATCAAATTGTCCTAACTTGGATCCTGAATTCTATGTCAAGCACAAGGTGTGATGTATTTGAACACAGCTATGATAGTTTGGTTAAATTTGGCAGACAGGTACACTAATACCAATGCTTATAGGTTATCTGATTTACTTGAGGAATTTCATGCACTAAAACAAGGTAATATGACTGTGGATGAGAATTATACTCATATGAAGATACTTTGAGATGAATTTCTAGCTCTTAGGCCTTTACCTTCTTGTAGTTGTGTGCTTGCATGTTCATGTGGTGCTATAAAAGCTCATTCAAGATTACTATGACTCATATTATGTTATCAGGTTTTTAAAAGGTCTAAATGAAGAATTTAGCAATGTTAAGTCTAAGGTCTTAATGAAAATGAAGATGCCTTTGATTGATACTGTTTTGAAAATGACTATACAACATCAAAACCAAAGTAGTTATTTTGCTAATCAAATGAGGCACAAGTACTGTATGCTCAAGGTACTAGCTATGGAAATAGCCAACAAATTAGTAGCAAAGAGAGTTATAGTACTAACATAGGAACATATCTCACCTATGCAATGCAAGATGTATGATTAGTAAATGATGTTAATAGTGGTTATAAGAAAGGTTATAACCAAAATTTTGGAAATCAGAGGAAAACTCTTGTTTGTACCTTATAAATTCATGGCATAGAAAAAATCAATTTACCTAGGTAAAAAATATCTTCCCAAACCTATATCCGGGAGCAAAATAAGAGGCGATATAGAAACCTCATTCAAGGAATAAGCGTTAGATTTTCTGGGGATTCATGGAGAATTTCCCAGAACATGATAAGCTACCGATACCTTCAAAGTGTAATACCCCACTAGGACTAACAAGAATTGGAGAGGGATAAAGGAATGCGAGGCTTCGGGTATTTCATCCAATATTGACAAGAATAAATTGGCCAAATTTTGGGATAACAATCCAATCCCTCTTCAGTTCAAATATCTCATCCCCGGACCTAAAGGTAGAGATTGTTCCTCTCAAGAAGGTTGTGGCATCATCTACTTTGAACAACTTGGGAGGGGGGGAGGGGGGGGGGGGTAGATGACAATCCCACCTCATAAGCTTTTCTTGGACCTCAACACTTTCTACAAAATTAACTTTGGTCAATTAAGCCCAAGCATAGTATGGTTTATATTGTGTTTCATTCTTTTGTGTTATGTGTTCAGGGTACCCTCACCAACCTAGATTTTTTCAGACGATTCTTTCAGATAGCCCCATAGGCAATGTGAAAAATAATACACATGCTTGTGAAAAGAAGGGGCTTGGTTGGTTTATGCATGAGCACAAAGTTATGGGCTAGGGAAAGAAGTTGACCGATAGCGTTCCTTCTCTTTTAAACACTGGAATGAATCATTATTTTTTGTTCAACCCGCGCCCACAGGTTTTTCTTGAGACTGGAACCTAGCCACTTTGATCTCGAACCCCCTGTGATTCTGACTTCGACGTCGAGGGTTTCAAAGTTTCATTAGCTTTAAAAAGTATGCTTTCGAAATGCTTCTAAAAGAATCACGGAGTCCTGTATTTTTGGAATTTTGTATAAGAACAACCATGCTTATTCTGCCTTACGTTAGTGCATTTTCTTTCATTTATATTCGTATTTTCTCTTAATCTTTACGAAGTACTGATAGTTGTGTTGTATACTTTGTACATGAGCTGCCTTCGTTAATTCGTTGTTAAGCAACTTTAAAGTAGGCGAGAAAAGGTTGTCAGGCTCGGGCAGGTGTCCCAGCCCCAAGTGCCTGGAAGATATTCTTCCTCAAGGAGTCAAATCCTGGCTCGCGAGGATGTGCCTGCAGAGATTGATCCCGAAATTGAAGAGATCGAGCATAGAGACTATGGTCTTTCAGGTACAACTTTGCCTGATATTTTAGCTTAGTATGGCTCATTATACTGCATGTACTTACATTGAATAATTGTTTTAGTTAATGGAAAAGTTGTGGAAGAATTGAATTAAAGGGATAGTTCCCCCGCATTAGCTGGTTTAAAAAAACGCAAAAGGTCGGGTGTTTTTCCCTTTGCTGTTCAGGTAAAGAGAACGACTACTCGCGCTCACTAGTTGGGTTTGAAAGACCCATTTGAGGGTATTGAACCTAAGACGCGGGGGGAGGGAGGGGTTCAATTAGGTTCTTAAAAATTTCTATAGCTTTTCTAAAACTTCTTTGCCTATGTGTTCACCTTAACAACAAGTATGTTGTTTAAGAACATAAGATGATTCAATTATGTTCAAGGAAACTTAGATGACTAAGTCAATTATATAAAGCAAGGAAGCATGTGTAGTTTTCTATCCTAAGCACATATGTTCATATAGTCAAGTAGACAAGTTATAGCATGTGCATGAACAATACTTCCATCTCCAAGTTTAACTCAGACGCAAGTGCCTTCTTTTTGGGTGTGAAGTAGTGTCAAACCCCGCCGTGTCCTGTATATGGACATCCGAGGCCAGGGGGCCATTTCCCTAACTCGTATTGTTCTTTGATAAATCTGGAAAAAAGACTAGGAATCTTTGAAAAAGAGGATCAAGAATCATTAATCTTTCACAACCCCTTTTTTGTGCTGAAAACTAGGAAAGTAAAGAGGTAAGGTATAGAGAAAACTGCACAAGGATTTATAGTGGTTCGATTCACAAAGAATCTACATCCAATACCTTAGGACAAACCCAAGCATTTCAACATCCACTAATGGATAACCTTTGCAACAAATGCAAGGTGAGTTCTACTTTTTACAATTGCCCCAACAAATGAGGACTTGTGCTTCACAAAGAAGACTCCACTCACAAAGAGTGTTAAGCTCACAAAGATCCTATATCACCAATGCGATACTTGCCTCACAAAGAGGACTTTTGCCTAACAAATAGGACTTGCAAACACTCACAAGGAGCTTTTTGCTAGTTCACAGAGAAATAGTTCTCAACAAATGAGAAAGGGTAACTAGTCTCTTTCAAAGGAGACTTTACAATTTAGCTCTCTTACACACAAATCTCTCTTGGATTGAATATTACAAATATAAGCTCTAACCACTCTTGAGAATATAAAGATAGATGAAGTTTATATCTCAACACAAATGCTTTTGAATGATATGGTAATTAAGCTAAAAAATGTTTGCTTATTTGTTTATGAAGTGTATATGTCTATGCCCTCTTATGGCTTGATTCGTTATCAAAATTTAGCTTTAGAAGTTTTATATAAGGCAAGCATACACAAGCAAAGTATGTCACAACGGCTATAATTTTGGCTTCTATTAGACAGTTTTGGTCGACCACTACTAGACAGTAGGTTGACCGGAGTGCCTTAAAGTAAGGATTAAATGACCCTCTATCTTCATCTCGGTCGACCACATTGATGGGGTCGGTCTTTAGAAGCAATGTTGGTAGACCTAACTATTTCAAAGTCCTCCGAAAGAATATAGTCGTTGGAGCATTGGAACATTCCAAATCTGACTAAGGACAAAAATAGTCTCGGTTGACCTGATAGCAGAGGTCTTCCGAGGCCAAGCCTAGATCGACCAGAATGCAGTCCCAAAGTTGTTTTTCCACTTAGTCAAGTTTCCAATGTTCTCATGCACATGCCTAAGTGGTTTGTAAAGATATAAAACACATTATAAAGTACTTAGGCTTTGACCAACACTTAAACTAGTTTTCAAAAACCTTTTCAAAGAATTTAAACAATGTAAAACATGAGGTTTTGAAAACATGCATAGTTGAGCTTTAAACATTATGTTCTAGTATTCTCAAAGGAAAGATTAGTCACAAAGGATTGCCTATAAAGCATAGACTAATCTTCCTAAGGTCTTCAAGTTGATTCTTCTTTGAGCTTGGACTTGAAGCCTTTGATCAACATCTTCTTGAGTGATGAAGTCCTCTAGCAATCTTGAGTTGTAGTGTATTGGACTTCACACTTCTTCTTGTCAAGGAGTCTACCACTTGATTCTACTCTTGTTGGAATGAGTAGCGCTTGACATGTTGATCTTCCTTCTTTATGACTTTGCAAGTACTTCCGTAGCGTGTGGATTGATGTCATGCTTGTGCTATGGAGTCTTGCAAAGTGTAGCTTCCTTGTGTTTATGATAATACCTCTGATGTACAGAATGTGCTAACCTACCATTTTCATCAATGTTGATGTGAGTTCTAAGGATCTTATTATTAACAACATGCTCACACAAACATTAGAACTATCAATGGTTTGTTATCATCAAAACAAGATTGATCACATTTCCCTTAGGGCTAACAATCTCCCCTTTTTTTTTTATGAAGACAAAACATTGATGCAAATGGGAATAATATATAAAAGATAAGGCATTAAAGCATATAAAATGTATGCATGAGATAAGGGTATTAAGGATCTAGGCAAGTAGATATTTTGAAAAAAAATATTATACCCCCCCTCCCCCCCCCCCCTAATTTTAAAGAATCCCTTATCTCTCCCATTTTGTAAAGTTCTTTAGCTTTCTCCTTTTGTAAATTACTTTTTTTGGCACATTTGCAAAGCTAAGATTTCTCCCCCTTTTTTTTTTATGAAAAGCATTTTCTCCTCTTTTTTATTGAAAAAGAATCCATTTGAAAAACAAATATCCAAAGGATCAAAAGTGAAAACATTTTAAGGAGAGATTAAGTTTAAATTGTGGAGAAGCTTGATGGTCTAATAGATTGATAAGATAAAAATTAAAGGATCATATCTAGAGACCAAAGATAATTGAAGAATGAACAGTTTTGAATAAGCTTGGTTGATTTCAAAATACCAAGAGTCCATAATGACACATAAAGTTAAAGATGGTCATATATGACTCAAAAAATGAATACATCAACCTAAGCTAAAATCAAAGGAGATAAGGAATAAAAATTTTAAGCACAATCTCCCCGTTTATTAAAACACAGTGTTAGCTATTTAAGATGAAAACAAGTTTTAAAACATAGCTAACAAAGTAAGAATGAAAATGATATCATGAATGTATAAGTTAAGTACATGCATCATTAAAATTCCTCTAATCAAGTTAATGGTTAGCTAAATGAGTATAACAACTCTTAAAGCATGACTAACCAAACATTGTATATGAGAAAAAAAATAAGGAAATGAAGAATATGATCTCACAAGTTATAAGGGAGAGTATATGCAAGAGATAAACATATATAGCTTATATAACTCCCAAATAACTTACACAAGTTGGCTAATAGAGATTAAAATATGAAAACAAGCCAACAAGTGACGTGATGATGTAAAAACTTGAACAAGTGAGCATACATCACATATTTTGAGGGGTTATATGATGAAATCATTTGAAAGTCCCCCCCTAAGGTTGTGCCTATATGAATAAAACATCAAAACTTACAAATAACTGAAGTTGAAGTTCACATTTTGCTGAGTTTTGGCTGTCCCGGTCGACTGCACAGGGTACCTTTGGTGGATCGCAATAGGTAAAACCTGCAATTCAGTTCAAAATACTACCAAACAACCAAATAAGCACACCTAAGGCATATTCAATGCCACACACAATTTATATTCTAAGTCAAGCATCTAGACGATCAACCACATAAGATTCATGTTATATACTTGAATATAAACATCAAAATAACCCCAAAATGCTATATAGATAAAGTTAAATCAAAACATAGCATTTAAGAATCCCCCCAAAACACTACACTAAGAATAGAAGGGATGGGGTTCAAATTGAGCTTTCATCACAAGGATCAAATCATTAAGCTCTCTAAGTATAACATGCTCAAAGGATCAAAACATTATAGAACAAAGCATGCTATAAACATCAAGGTATCCCTTTAAAACAGGCAATTCATACAAGGAATGTGAATGATAAAGTTCAACAATTGCTATTCTAAGGGTACACATGGGATAACAAAGGGGTAAACTACATATAAATGAAATGAAATACAAGGGAATTTAAAGAGCTTGAGTTTAGAAATTCTCATTGAGATTTCCTTGATCTTGCTTCAATCATCTTGAGGATCTTCATCAATTTGTGAAGCTTCATCATCTTTCTTGGTTGAAACTTCCTCAATGTCTTGATCTAAATCCGTGTCATCTTCTTGATCAATTTCCTTGTTGACTCCTTCCCCTTTTTCATTTTCTTGATCATTCCCAACATTTAATCCCAAATCTTCTTCATCTTCAAGATTGACAATCTCTTTAGGCTCTTCATCCCTTTTATCTTCTTCCTCATTTCCATCATCCCCATTGATGGAGTCTTCATCATTGTCATCTTCTTCTTCTCCTTCTTTCTCCTCATCATTCTCTTCCTCTTCATTTTCTACTAAGGTTGATTTCCTTGATTTTGTATTTCTATTTATGTCATCAACCTTGTAGTCCATCTCATCAAACCTAGTCTTTAACTTCCCAACATGCTCTTTTAAGTCCATTACATCAACTTCCAAACTTGACAATTTATGAAATACCATTTTCATGTCTCCATTTATGATTACTTGAAATTCTTGTAGGTTTGTCAAGATTTGATTAAGAATGTCATCTCTAGCTTCATTTCTTGGTGGAGAAGGTATTTTATCAATGTTTTCCCTTGGAATATCCTCTAGAGATAAAATATTTTCTTGGACATTCCCTTCTTCATTCACTTCAAAGTGAATATCATCAAATTCATCACCTTGACCTTCTTGTCTTGGCATATCTTCATTTTGTGGCTCATCTTGCACATTTGGCCTTTGGAGTCCTATTTTCTCC
This sequence comes from Vinca minor, assembly GCA_026122235.1. Taxonomy (NCBI): domain Eukaryota; kingdom Viridiplantae; phylum Streptophyta; class Magnoliopsida; order Gentianales; family Apocynaceae; genus Vinca; species Vinca minor. Next base: position 283,698 of record JAOCZM010000256.1, on the reverse strand, counting down.
ATTTCTTTCTTCAATGTTTCACACACTTTTGGAGATTTGTTGTGTGCTATCATTGCGGCCAATAACTCCTTATTTGTGCACCTAGTATGTAATTCCATTTCTTATTGACAATGATCATGATCATCCTATGGAATATCCATCATTGTACATATTGTACCTATCACTTCTTGGAGTGGGAGTTGTGAGCTTGAGCTTGAATCTCTTGAATAGTAAGGTTTACAAACTCCCATAAGGCAAGAACATGGTGCCTTGATTCATGCTATTGATGAAGTTTTTCATTGCCAAAAATGCAAAGCTTGCCTTCCTCCTTTCAACCAACCATTGCATTATGGTCATTTGGAGATAGGTGGTTGAATTCTTGTGGCCGGAAATGGGGACAACAATATTGGATACTATGTAATGTAGAATACGACCATATTCATCTAACTTGTTGGTCTCTCTTTCTTTAGACTTATTGAAAGGTCCTTCGATATTGAAATAGAGTTTGAACCTTTCAATGTCCAATTCTTCATCACTTGGCACATTCCCAAAATTGTTGAAATACCTAATTGAGTCCAACTCAAATCTAATCCCAAGTATTTCACTAAACATAGCCAACGAGAAACTATACTCCAAGTTTCCTACCCTTGATGTCCACCTATATATCACAACCTCCTTCAATCCATATTCTCTTAAATTGGCTACAATTTCCTGTATGTTCAATGGGTAAATTTCACAGGCATTATCCCATATCTATGAAGTATTATACTACTTCTTCTAGAGCCCCATGGTACATATCACTATCCATTGTATGCCCATGGATTATACCCCTCCTATCTTTAACTAAATTCTAAAAAATAGGTATAACTTCCTCCTTATAGAATATATGATTTACCTTCTTAGTAGTATATGAGGAGGATTCACCTTGGAATTGAGAAGGAAAAGGTGGAATTGGGCGATTGTCATCTGACTCTGTGTCTTCGTCGGAGTAGCTTGTCCTTTTTGCCTTTCCTTTGCTCCAATCAACCATTTTCTTTTTGTTTGCTCTCTTCGGAGTGGGTTTAACCGAATCTCTAATAGTTAAAGACTTTTCAAGTGGTTTTTTGGTGTGAGGTATCTTCTTTGAGGAATTGTCCTTGTATTTTCCTTTGGAAGGATTTGGTTTTGGATTTTGATCAATGATTGTAGGAATTTGATGTTTGTGGAAGGAATTGATATAAGGATAGGTGTAGGTTTCGAATTTTAGAGAATTTGGTGAAAGGGTTTGAAAGTATTTGAGGAGGGAATATCAAGAGTTTGAAATTCTGAACTGAAACCCCGTTAATTTCTGCTGTATCGCGATTGTTCGGTCGACCGGAGGACCTTTCCGGTCGTTCGACCTTGTCCAATTAAAAACTGAATTTCTTTCTGTCTCTATTTCGGACGACCGGGCAGGGAGTTCAGTCGACCGGGATACCCAATTACTGAAATGCCTTAAGTTGTGGTCGACCGGGAGTCTGTTGAGGTCGACCGAGATATCATGTCTTTGACTGAGGCATTTTTACCATATCTGCGGTCGACCAGTGCCTGTTCCTAGTATTGTCAAAGTGGGCCGAAGCCCGCGGGCCGGTCCGCTCCGCCAATGAGCGGACCGGGTATGGGCTTAGGAAATACTGATCCGCAAAAATGCGGGCTTTTTAACCCGCGTCCGTTTAGCTCGCGTGCCGTGCATGGCGGATCCAGTGGATCGCGAGTCGCCTGCGGGCTTTTGTTTTTAAATATATATATATATATATATATATATATATATATATATATATTTATATAATATGTTTTGGAAAAGTCAAAAACTCTAAATTGAAACCCTAAAATTAAAGAGGCGATTCCTCTCTTCTTCCGCCGTTCCTCTTCTTCCGACGTTCCTCTTCCCATCGCTTCGTCGTCAGTCTTCAGTCTTCACCACCATCTCGGCTCGGCACCACTGCCCCTCTTTCCCTCCACTCACCACAATGGTCACAGCTTATTGACTTGTTGATTTTGACGAGATTTCTTGGAGAAATTTAAATATTTTTGTCCGTTTTGCTTAGTGGGTTTCTTCTGGCAGATTTTATATATTGGTAATAATAGAGAGAGAGAGAGAGAGAGAGAGAGAGAGAGAGAGAGAGAGAGAGAGAGAATAGTTATTGGATTTTTGCTGCTGATTCATACTCCATAAAATCTTCATGTCCGATTTATGCTCTTGATTGTTTTTTTTTTTTTGGATATTAATCTTTCAAAAATACCATCTTTTGGTGGGTTTCTCTTTTGGTCACGATTCTCCTTCCAATTTATGGAGTTATGCTTGTTCTTTTGAAGGAAATTATTAAAAAATATATAGTAAGAACTTGCTGGGTTTTCTTTTTCTCAATAAAGGAGTTTCACACCATCGCGGCTCGGCAGTCGGTGGCACAACAGCAAATTTGGTTGGGCCCGCGGGTTTTTTGCGGTGCGGTTATGGATATGAGTTTTGCTGATCCGCAAAAAATGGGCCCGCCCCGTTTTGATTTTGGCCAGCGCGGGCCGGCCCGTTTCATAGTACTACCTGTTCCGGTCGATCAAATTTCCCCCGTTTCCTGCAATAACATGCAATTTTGGTACCCATTTTCTTATGGGTCCTTGGGGGTTAGTTTTGGGGTTCTTTTCAACCCAAATAGACTTATCACCTCTTTTATTTTCTTCTTATTAATGTAACGAGTAGCACGATGACCACATTTACCACAATATGAGCAATTAACATTTAGGAAAGTGGTATGTGATGTTCTAGCATTAAAAGAAGTAGAGTGTGCAAGCTTTTGTGTGTGCTTGTGCTCTAGGAAATTATAGCAATATGAGTCATTTAGGAGCAACAAGTTTATTACCAAGGATATCTTTAGCACATGTACAATTATTCACATAAGCAGTTAATACATTAAATTTGTGCCTTAAGATATCATGCTAAAAAGGTTTAGATTATACAATTTTCACCTTGTCAAGCAACTCTTGGTTTTCAAGAGACATAGCATTTAGGGATAAAATCACATTCTCTTTTTCATTTGATATGATGTGAAAAGAGGTAAGAAGACTATCATATTCCACTTGCATTTTAGATCTTTCATTTAATGAACATACAAGTTCATTACGATTGATCTTGTTCTTCTTAGACAATCTTTTCAATTCATCGTATAAATCATTTAAAAATACACAAGGATCTCCAAATTATCATATCCAAGATCAAGGGAATGATTTGAGCATTGTACCTTATTGCCTATAGATTTAGGACTTTGAATTTCATTTTGATCTTCATCAATGAGACCAAAAAGTCATAATGTTTGACCTTGATCTTGACCTTTTCTTTCTTGGGAAGAGCTTGTCCTCTGATTGCTTCTTCTTTTCATTTTAGCATTGGTTGCACTATAAGAAATCTTCTCGTGGTTTGTGGAGTCATCTTTAATGATAACTTTGTTGTTCCTTGTTGAATTATCCACAAATATGTTGTCCTTGGCACTTGACTCTTTTCTTGGAGTCTTAGCTTGTTTTTGCCATTCCTTGAGGTTCCTTTCTTCATCATGAGAGATAGATATTTTGGAACTTACAAGTGAAGCTTGAGAATATATAGGTACCTCTTGTGAAGGTCCTTGTAGGTTAATTTCATTTCTCAAGTGGCAAGTTTGTGCATTTGGATCAACATTTTCATTATTAGAGCAACAAGAATGATTCCTAGATATGTTGTGCAAATAAGAGAAAGAATCATTCAAGTGTGTGACATTGCATATACTAGATAACTTAGCAATTGATGAATAAAGCCAATCAAGTTCATGCTTCAAGTTGTCTATTCAGATATGATCATTTAAAAGGAGAGATGCAATGTCAATAAGGTTAAAAACATATAAATCAAAATTACTTCTCAATTTATTGATAACATCAAATGAGGAGTTGAGAGAAAGTGAATTTAATACCTTTGCTTTATTACCAAGTGGTGATGATTGTAGATCAAGACTTCAATGAAGTCTTGATCATAACTTGTGTGTGGGCATATTTATTTCTTGAGTGTATTTGCCATGAATCTTTGAGGAAACCAAGTGATATGGAGTGGTTGTGATTTCTTTCTCTTTGAACATCTTCATTTCAAATCTTCATCATTCTCCTTGGAATGATTGAGTCCAAAGGCACTTCTTTTTGGATGTCTATCTTTGAAGCTTAGTGGCAAGATTTTTCTTTTCCTTTTGCAAGATGGTTGATCTTCATTATCTCCGTCATAGTTTATGTCCATGTGAAGATCATCATGGGGTTCCTCTATCTCTTCTATCTCATCTTGTGAAGGCTCAAATTGTATAACTTTTGAGCTCATTGAGGATTTATCATTATTTTCTCGTTTACCACACTTCTTGAATCTATCAAGATTTTCTTGAAGTGTGACTGAGGTGTCCTCTAAACCTTCACAAGATTGAGTCCCCAATCCTAGACTTGCCACATTTGGCTCTTGCACTTCAACTTCTCCTTTGTAGGATGCTTCAAGTACATTCATCATGAAATTAGCATATACACATTCATGCACTTTGTTGAGAGCTTCTTCATTTAATGCACAACAAAGAGCATTTAAGGCTTTGAAGTTGAGTGTCATCCTCTTGTGGTCTTCTTTATTGTAGTATTTCTTAGACTTTGGCACCATGACACCTTGTGTATAGATTGCAGGAATAAAAGTACCTTCTTCCATAATGCTCAACAAGGAAATGTCATTAGAAGATAAAACAATTTAAACGCACATTGCCAACTACAAGAGTTGGAGCCATCAAATAGAGGTGGTCGAGATGGGGATTGGTCATCTATGTTAGAAAAGCTATAAGTCACGGATCCTCCTAGGATGTAAGTCCAATAAAAAGAAGACTAGTCTCTGATACCAATTGAAAGACCCATTTGAGGGTATTGAACCTAAGAGGAGGGGGAGGGGTAGGGGTGGGGGTGAATTAGGTTCTTAAAATTTTCTATAGCTTTTCTAAAACTTCTTTGCCTAAGTGTTCACCTTAACACCAAGTATGTTGTTTAAGCACATAAGGTGATTCAATTATCTTAAGGCAACTTAGATTACTAAATGAAGCAATTGTATAAAGCAAGGAAGCATGTGTAGTTTTCTATCCTAAGCACATATATTCATGTAATCAACTAGACAAGTTATAGCATGTATATGAACAATGAAGTAAAGAGGTAAGGGATATAGAAAACTAACACAAGGATATATAGTGGTTCGATTCACAAAGAATCTACATCTACTACCTTAGGACAAACCCAAGGATTTCAACATCCGCTAATGTATACCCTTTGCAACAAGTGCAAGGTGGGTTCTACCTTTTACAATTGCCCTAACAAATGAGGACTTGTGCTTCACAAAGAAGACTCCACTCACAAATAGTGTTAAGCTCGCTAAGAGCCAATATCACCAATGCGATACTTGCCTCACAGAGAGGAATTTTGACTAACAAACAGGACTTGCAAACACTCACCAAGAGTGATGCTCACAAAGAGCTTTTTTCTAGTTCACTAAGAACTAGTTCTCAACAAATGAGAAAGGGTAACTAGTATCTTTCAAAGGAGACTTTACAATTTAGCTCTCTTACATACAAATCTCTCTTGGATTGAATGTTACAAATATAAGCTCTAATCACTCTTGAGAATATAAAGATAGATGGAGTTTATAGCTCAACACAAATGATTTTGAATGATATGGAAATTAAGCTCAAAAGTGTTTGCTTGTGTTTTTATGAAGTGAATATGCCTATGCCCTCTTATGGCTTGATTCGTTATGAAAATTCAGCTTTAGAAGCTTTATATAGGGTAAGAATACACAAGAAAATAGGTCACAACGGCTATAATGTTTTCTCTGATTAAACAGCTTCGGTCGATCACTACTAGACAATATGTTGATTGGATTGCCTTAAAGTAAAGATTAAATGGCCCTCTGTCTTAATTTAACTAAAGAGGTGGTCGAGCTGAAAGATAGATGGCGGCCACTGAGGTTCAATGCTCACGCCTAGAATCGGAAGTGGCTTCCGCCGAGCGTTTTAAGACCGAGCTTTTCCAGGCTAATAAGCACTTCAGGTCTGATCTGGTCAAAGCTCGTATGTGGTAAAGTTTTCCTGAATACAAGGCTCAGGATGCTCAGTACACATCTAGGATGGCCTAGGAGAAAGTGTTCGCTGCAACAACCATCGAGTTAAACTGGCTGCCGAAAGTGATCAGATTATCAACGCACTACGGGAAGATCTAACGACCTTAATACAACAACAACAACAACAATAGCATAACCCATTAAGTCCCCAATAATTGGGGGTATGGGCGGGGATGGACGGGATACAGACCTAACCTTTGTCAAACAAAGTGGCTGATCCCAGGATACCACTGAAACAGATGTATTGGAGACTAACCTAACCTTTGGCAACAAGTGCACAAAGTGGTTGCTCATATAATACACATGTAACAATGGTCCCCTATGCCGTCGCGTTTGCTACAGAATCATGCCCTCAAATCAAAGCCAAAAGGCATCAGAGAAGGCAGATCTAACGACCTTAATGGAGGTAAATAAAAATCTAAAGGAGCAAGTTCACAATCATAATGAGGTTAACAAAGTTGTGTGCAGGGGTAGAGCATCTTCCCAAGCCTATATTTCGTAATGTAGTGAAGAAGTACATACATTGTGATGAAGTTCGTGCCAGTATCAACCGTACAAAATCCTTTATTCTCTCTACTACCGTTAAGGTTATAATGGCCCAAGCACGAGAGTAATATGATGGAATTTTGTTTGAAAAGGCCTTCACCGATCTTGTCAGCATGGCTGGTGGTTCTACTTCATTCTTTTGAGATGAAGAGCCACTGCTTTCGATTGAAGAGTGCCTGAGCGAAGTGAGGCATCAGCAGGGTAATGCAACCCTTTCAGATTCTCTCGAGGCTAGCTCGCCAGTACCCGAAGTGGAGTTTGTTAAGACCATGTTGGCTCAATTTTCTGGGCTGAGTCGCGGCTTGATGAAAGGACTCTTGGGCGACCTGGTCATTGTTAATGTCACAAGCTTACTTCCATAAGAACTGGGGACTCAAGACTACGAGGCGCAGGTGCTTGATTCAGGAGCTCAGACTTGGTTCTTTTTATGTGTCGGGACATTTGTAATCCTTTGAAGATTTAATGAAGTATTGTTTCGGGGAAATCTTTACTTTTTTTCTTCTTCCATATTCCCGTAGATTACATGCTTTTCTTTGCTTTCATGCAAAAGATTGCACTTTGCGATTTTTACCTAAACTGCGCATGATTTGGATTTTTCTTAAGGTTTGGGATTTTCCATTTACCTTAGATTCGTGCATGATATTGACCTTATATTTTTTACCCAAACCTCTCATGGGTTGAGTTTTTCTTAAAGGTTGGGCTTCTCACTCTCAGAGGTCCCGCGCGCGCGCACACACACACATATATATACACCTGAACGTAGGGGTGTGCATTCGATATTCGGTTTGATTTTTTGTACAAATTTTGGAAATTCGGTTCGGTTTTTTAACGTTTTATGAAAACCGAACCGAACCAAAATTTTATGAAAATCGTATACCGAATACCGAAATTATTTCAGTATGGTTCGGTTCGGTTCGGTTTGTACCGAAATTTTATTTTTTTTCTTGTGGAGCTCAACTTAATAAAAAATAGACAACGATAAAATTATAATGCACAATTAAATAAAAACAATAAATTAAGAATTGAGAATAAAAATACAACTTTACAACAATAATATAACTCATTAAGTCCCCCAATCATTCGGGGTATTGTCGGTAACATTTGACAATAAATGTACAAAGTATCTACTCACTGAATATCACTGAAACAGATGGATTGAAGACAGATCTAAGTAATATTAATAATAAGTATAAGTATAATACATTTTTTAATAATAATAATAATTGGTCTATTAGGTAATTCGGTAATTCGATTTTTAAAATTTGAAAACCGAATACCAAACCGAAGTATTTTGATTTTTTCAAACCGAACCGAATAAACCAAAATACCGAATAAACCGAACCATATAGCATAATACGGTTCTGTTCTGTTCGGAATTTCAGTTTAACCGAATAGTGAACACCCCTACCTGAACGGGTAGAGTTTTTATTATGGTTTTTCACTTCACATTAGATTCATGCCAGAGGTCACACTAATATTTTTTGCTCGAACCTCTTTGGGGTTGGGGTTTTCACACATTAGTATTAAACTTGAGGATCTTAAACTTGCTTATGAAGTATAAGAAAACCTTGTTTATTTATTCAAAATTGGGTTCATTCTTAAGGAAGAACGAATTGAACGTAATTACAGGCACGTAGTAGCCATATTAAAATATTACTAAGGAAAAAACATTTTCAGATGTTTCTCATTCCATGTTTTTGCCAAAATAGTTTTGTTTGCATCTTGAAGTTTGAAACTTCCATTGCCTAGAACTTTGACAATCACTTATGGGTCTTCCCAGTTCGCATCCAGCTTTAGATTTGGCCTTTGCCTACGAACCTCGTTATTCCGTAGGACTAAGTATCATTTCTTCAAGGTCGAAAGTTTTACACGAGCATTGTGATACCAAGCAATGGTCCTTTGTACTTCTGCTCTTTGAGGTCCGCTTTTTTCCTTAAGAAATCATGTATGACCGAGGTTTCCTACAACCTGAGTTCATTTTCCTCATTTGAAAGTAAGATCTCTAAATGACGGCTCATATACCTCCATTGGGATTCTATATTTTGTCTTGAAGCACATGCTAAATGGGCTTTCGCCCGTTCCTCTTTGGGAGGTGGTTATGTACGACCAAAGAACTTTGGTGAGCTCGTCCAACGACGACCCCTTCTTTTCATGCAACCTCTTCCCGAGTCTCTGTAATACTTGTCTTGTTGGTGACATCAGATAAACCATTACATTCAGGGTAGGCCATTGAAGCAACCCTATGTTAGATTTGTTGGAGAATTAATTAATTAAGTGGACAAATTTGATCAAATTTAATTGTGTGTTCCACCGCTTAGTTTTAAAGTGTTTTGAATTCATCGCGTAGTGGGTTGCGCAAGCTTCGCGATGATATATAACACGTGAGGAAACTAATTCTCGGTGTGAATAATAAATTTGGTTAAAGTGGAGAGGTTATTGATGGAGGTGTGATGGTATATCCCACATCGGTTGTGAGAATCGATTAAAACTAGTTTATAAGCACTAGCTGGACTAGTGATCTTAAACAAGTGGGTAAGGGGGTACCCCTCGCGCGCTGTCCGTCCGTCTGTCTCGACTCGCCACGCCACGCCTCGCCTCGCGTCGCGTCCCTGCCGTGAAGGCAGTAATATCTTTTTGGACAAAATTACCGTAATAGTCCCTAAAGTATTGAGTAACTGCAAACGAGTCACATAACCTTTGTGTAATTGCAGAATGGTCCTTCCACGATTTCTCCAACAGTTTTGAGAACTGCCACATTACCCCACTACGGGAAGTGGGAGTTACCCACGTTCTCCACTACGAGGTGAGGGAGAAAGGGCTACCTTGCAGTTCCGACTGCTATAAAAGGCAGTCTCCCCTCTCATAATTCACTGCTACGAAATAATTCTCCCTTCTACATTTCTGCATTCCATACATACTAGTTAAGAGAGTTCTGACACAGAAAGGTTCGAAGTTCTGCTACTAAGCTTCTGGTAAGCAGAGTGTATGGGCGTTGTACCTTGGGAACTCGTTGCTCTTGTAGGCCTGAAGCAAATAGGCGAGCAAATAGAGTTTAAGGGCAATTGGTTTAACTACTGCCTCGTCCAGGATTAAATCCGAAATCATTTCTGTTTATATTTTAGTTCTGTTTAATTTTATATTCGTAACAGAAGGACTAACAATCTTAAACTCTATTTTTTTATTCTTCTGTTCTGGTTTAATAAATTAAAACAGAAACTTAAACAGCAGTACTGGAAAATCAGAATATTTATTCAGTTTATTTTCTTATCTGGTTTTTGTTTTATATTGCTACTAACTGTTTGTTTTGCAATATATAGAGAAACAAAAATGGCTGCAAATGATTCAAACGCTATTGGTACTGGAACTGGAACTGTTCCTTCAACTGAGACTCCGGCAAACGGAGTTAATCTGAATGCTGGTCAGACAAGCGGTATTGAGGCTGCTATGTCTAAGCTGCCTGCCTTTGTGCCTCCAATGGCTTCTCGTCCTATTCAGTTTGGACAGTTTGCACAACCCGAGAAGTTTAAAGGGGGTTGCAATTTCAAAATGTGGAAGGAAAGGATGATGTTCTATCTTACTACGCTGAATTTAATTCGCTATGTAAAAGAGGACACTCCTGTGGAGGATAAATCTTATCCTCAATATGTAATAGCTTATAATGCTTGGATTAGTAATGCTTATATGTGTCGTCATACTATACTTACTAGTTTAGATGATTCATTGTACCAAATTAACTATCAAAAGAATAGTGCAAAAGAATTGTGGGAATCACTAACTAAGAAATATACAGTAGATGATGCAGGTGCTAAGAAGTTCATTGCTGCTCGCTTTCACGACTTTAAAATGGTCGATGGAAAATCTGTCCTCGAGCAAAGTGAAGAGCTGCAGAAGATTTATCACGATCTTGCCGCTGAGGGCATGGGAATCAACGACTCGCTGCAGGTGGCGTTGATGATTGAGAAATTACCCCCTTCTTGGGATGACTTCAAGCACTACCTTAAGCATAAAAAGAAGGAAATGACACTTGAGGATCTAATTTTGAAGTTGAGAATTGAATAGGATGTGAGGAAGACAACAAAAAGGCCTTATACTTCTGTCTCAAAGGAAAATGTTGTCGAAGCTGCTGGAAAGAGAAAGCGCCTGACTGATTCAAAGGCGCCGAACTTCAACAAGAGGTTCACGGGAAGCTGCTTCGTATGTGGTAAGCAAAATCACAAAGCAAAGGACTGTCGAAGTCGTGTAGACGGTCAAACTAATAACTATAACAAGAACAAGAGGTTCAATGGGAATGGGAACAAGAACAAGTACCAAAGGGATGGCCAAGCTCATATATCAGAGGCCGGTAAGCTGAACTCTGGAATGGAGGACATGCACCTAGTTGCTGTTATTTCAGAGGTGAATATGATAGGGGGAAATCCAAAGGAATGGTTTGTGGACACGGGGGCCACTCGCCATATTTGTATCAATAAATGGATGTTCAAATCGTATGAAACTGTTAAGGATGAAGTATGCTACATGGGGAACTCTACATTCTCCAAAGTTGAAGGAAAGGGCAGTATTGTCCTAAAGATGACTTCTGGGAAGGAGCTGACTCTCACCGAAGTGCTCCATGTGCCCGACATTCGAAGGAATCTTATTTACAGGGATTGTGCTAAACAATAAAGGATTCGAGCTTGTGTTTGAGGCAAACAAATTTATTCGACAAAGAATGGAATGTATGTAGGAAAGGGGTACTTAGGCGATAGTACTGTTTAAAGTTAACGTAATGATTGTACTCCCGAGAACCGAGCCTACGGGCGTGAATGTAACCGAGGCTTCTACTAGCTCAATTTGGAAAGAATGTTGCCCAAGAGGCTAATGAATTTAAACAAGTTGCTTATTTGGTGAGTCTTTTAATTTATGGCATGATAGATTAGGTCATGTGAATATTAAAAGTATACAAAAATTAATTTCATTAAACCTATTGCCAAAATTTAATGTTGATAAAAACTACAAGTGTGAGACTTGTGTAGAAGCTAAGTTATCTAAGTCATCTTTCCGATCAATTGAGAGAAGTTCGGAACCTTTAGATTTAATACACACTGATGTATGTGATCTAAAGTATGTACAATCAAGTGGCGGTAAGAAGTATTTTATTACTTTTATCGAGGATTAATTGCCATTTGGGTCCCCAACATATTTGCGCGCAGCCAATTTCATCCTTTTTCTTTTTTTTTTTTAACTTTTCACATCCCCAATATATTTTCAAACAGCCACTTTCATCCTTTTTAACTTTTTTCACTATCTTCATCCCCAATATATTTTTCTAGCAGTACTTTCATCCCAATATATTTTCAAACGACCAATTTCATCCTTTTTAAAGTGGCTATTTGAAAAAATTTTTGGGGATGAAAGTGGCTGCTAGAAAATATATTGAGGGATGAAGATGGCACTTTGAAAATATATTGGGGATGAATTGGTGAAAAAAAAGTTTAAAGGGATGAAAGTGGTACGTTTGAAAATAAATTGATGACCGAAAAAGTTAAAAAAAAAGAAAAAAGTCGCGTTTACTTTCATCCTGCACGGGAAGGCAGTAATATCTTTTTGGACAAAATTACCGTAATAGTCCCTAAAGTATTGAGTAAATCGCAAACGAGTCACATAACCTTTGTGTAATTGCGGAATGGTCCTTCCACGATTTCTCCAGCAGCTTTTGAGAATCGCCACATTACCCCACTACGGGAAGTGGGAGTTACCCACGTTCTCCACTACGAGGTGAGGGAGAAAGGGCTACCTTGCGCTTCGATCGCTATAAAAGCGATCTCCCTCTCATAATTCACTGCTACTGAAATTATTCTCCCTTCTACATTTCCCGCATTCCATACATACTAGTTAAGAGAGTTCGACACGTAAAGGTTCGAAGTTACGCTACTAAGCTTCTAGTAGCGAGTGTATGGGCGTTGTACCTTGGGAACTCGTTGCTCTTGTAGGCTCGAAGCAAATAGGCGAGCAAATAGAGTTTAAGGGCAATTGGTTTAACTACTGCCTCGTCCAGGATTAAATCCGAAATCATTTCTGTTTATATTTTAGTTCTGTTTAATTTTATATTCGTAACAGAAGGACTAACAAGATTCTTAATTTTTCACAGAATTTTTTGAATTCCCTTCAGTTGAATTGTTTCCCATTATCCATAACCAGGACCATTGGTATCCATAATCGACATATTACTTCGTCCATAAAACATTCTTTGTTTTTTCTAGAAGTTTTGTTGTTTAAAGCTTTCACTTAAACCCACTTAGTAAAGTAATCGATGTCAACCATAAGGTTATCCTTTCCTCACACGACATTCAAATGATCCAAGGAGGTCTATCCCCCATCGTGCAAAGGGGATTAATTCCCCAAAGATGTGATATATGTCCAGGGTATGTAGTGGACATCAGCATGAAGCTGTCACTTCTCGCATTTGCGCACCAGTGCCTATGCATCTTCTTTCATGGTTGTCCAGTAATAGCCACATCGCATGATCTTCCTTACCTGAGCGTTCATTCTTATGTGTGCTCCGCATATTCCCTCGTGTATCTCGTGCAACACACAGTCTTCATCCTCTGCCGCCACGCATTTGGGCAGCGACCCTTACCCCATTGTTCTAAATAGTTGTCCTTCCAAGAAGATGCATTTGGCTACTACGACTAGGGGTGTCAATCGAGCTATGTGAGCTGAGCTTGGCATAGCTCACGCTCAGCTCACATAAAAATTGAAAAGCTCACACTCACGCTCAGCCCGGAAAAGCTCATAAACCTTGAGCTCACGCTCAGCTCACATTTTAACACGAGCTCGAGCTTAGCTCACGAGCTTCCCAAGCTCATTTATATCAGCGGAAAAAACGAAAATCTTGTCTCAAGAATAGTATAATACAATGAGCCTTAAAATCAAATTTGGACAAGAATATAAAAAAAGAAGCAAAAGGGACAAAACGACATAAAATATTAAGATATTTTTGTATATTTTAATGATAATCAATATATTATTATCAATATATTATAATAATAATAATAATAATAATAATAATAATATTATTATTTTATATATTTATATATATATATAATATTTTAATTATATTAATCTTATTCGGGTTCGAGCTTTTTTCGGGCTGAGCGGGGTCAAGCTCACGCTCAGCTCACATAAGAAGCGAGCTTGAATATTAAGCTCAGGCTCAGCTCACACTCACATCACCTCAGCTCACGCTCACATTTTTTCGAGCTATGTGAGCCGGCCCGAACCCGTTGACATCCCTAACTACGACCCTAAGCCTCTATGCCTCTTTCTCGGTTTTGAGCAGTATTTCATTCAAAATCTACTCTTGGATATGTATCATCCATTTTTCGACCTCATCTATGATCATGACATCTTGCTATATATTTTTTCTTTCTACGGGCTTTACCCATACACCCTTAAAAAAATGAGCTCGAGGAGATATCTGAGAGGATAGATGCCTGGACATTGCTTTTCCCTATAATTTTTTTTTCTTCAAATTGGATAATTCAAAGCGAGTGAGTATTTACTGGACCAATTCCTGATAATGCTGCACATTGACCTCCCGAGCTTCAAAACTGCATGTGACTTGCCCGAGAACGACTTACGAATCACCCCACACTAGGTGTTGTTTGATTTCCAACTTTTTGGCGATTCTTAATCCCGCAATTAACGCTTCATACTGCGTCACATTGTTTGTGTCATTGCACTTGTATTTTAAGGGATAAGAGAAACTCTTTCCCTCGAGATTTCCAAGTAGAATACCCGCACCTTTATTGTGAAACCCGTTTGTTTTTCTAAATAAATTAAAAAAAATTAAAATGGAATTTATCCTAGGAATTTTGGTTAAAATAAGATTAGTTTTAAGTTGAGTTTGAAACCTAGGGATCAGGATATTGGGAGTTCTATTGTGATAGAAGTCTATCCTAAGAGAGGTATAGAGTAAATAAAACCCCCAATATATTATGTTAAAAACAAAATGTACTTTCTGAGAGTCTCCTAATACTCACAGACGCTAGAGAGACTGAAGCACCATTAAGGTCATGAAGGCTTTAGGATTTTTTACGCTTAGGAAGATATCGCAATTTCGAGGTAAGATATCATATTTCTTGTTTTTAAGTCTACGATATTATCAAAAGTTAAGTATTGATGGAAAAGATTATATTTTTATGTCAAAAATGTATTGATGAAAATATTACGTTTTTATGTCGAAAATTATATTTTTTCGTATGAAATAAAAAGGAATCAAGCACATAACTAATTTGAAGTAAGGTGTCTATATATTGATGAAACGAATTTTGTTTTGCGGCTCTTAAATTGATGGTAACAATTAAAGTCGACTGAAGACGATTGATCGAAATACTAACCCCAGTTAAAGGACCTTATGGTCAAGTCCTAATTGATATTATTAATATTGAGCGAGGTTAAATTTATGTGAAGTGTATGAAAAGAATACATTGATATGTATTTATAGGGTGAATTTCATTTTGGTCCCTGGAAATGGCTCGAAATGTCAAGTTCATCCCTGTAATTTCATAAATGTCAACCTTGTCCCTAGAAATGGCTCCCCAGTTCCAAAAAAGCCCTTATGTCGTTAACTAACTCTAGACTAACAGAGACTAAGTTAAAGTGGAGCGAAATGCAAAATTTTAAAACTTGTGGGGGTGTATGCAAACTGTATAAAACTTGTAGTGTGTTTGTGTGTGAAATTAAAATAATTTGCATCATTTCTTTCCCCAAAAGGAACGATGATTTGTTTTTTGTTTTTTTTGAGAAACAGAATAGCAGAGAAATTGTGAGCGAGAAGGAGAATGTCCCAACTTACTGCAAATCGAAGCGGATTGGTGATGAAGAGAATACTTGTGAATGGATGGTTCCTCCGAGAGAATACAATTGGTGTTGATCCCGCGATGTTGAACTCCATTTATGGTAAAACCCTAATTTTTTTAGACAAAATTTGGATGTTATTTGTGGATAGTCTCTTGATACATGAGGGTTCATTTGTGATAATTATGATATTGAGAACGTTATCTGGTAATTTGAGTTACAACTTTAATTGTGATTAATAATACTATTTTTTGAATTTGAGTTTTCTGTCATATTGTTTTTGATAATATGAATTGGGTTTTAATGTTAATAGTAACGTAAAATCCTAAACGTTTGGATGATTAGATTTATAAACTATATAAAAGTGGTGAGAATTGTAATTTGTCATTTAAAATATAGTTAGTGTTGTGGGAAGGAATTTGGCTGAAAGCCAAAGGTTTAATCACTACATATGGAATTATGATGTAGATTCAGTATATGTTTGATTATCAATCAGTAGCTTAATCAACTCATGGCTCCACAACACTTTCTTCTAATTATTCATCATTCCCACTCCATGTTTTAGATTCATTAGCTAATTGATTTGATGATAGAATTAGGTACTTTTTCTGGGAGAAATGTTCTTATTTTGATATTGAAATTGCTCTTTTTTTTCCTGCTAGTTCAAGAATTGTGATTTGCAATGTTGCATATTAAATGCTAATTCTGCGAATATAATTAATTTTTTTCTGCTAATTCTGCGAATATAATTAATGAATTTCTTAAAATACTTTTTTTTTTAGCAGATGGTTCCACAAAATTTGCTATTTGACTGCGTCACTGAGGTACTTTCATGGGTAACGCATATAAGACTTATGTTAGTGGGTCTGTGAATCACTTTGATAATTGTGATAAAGATGAGATGTCCATCAATGAACTTAATGCAATGACTAAGGAATTAGGATACAATGGATTGCAAAAAAAATTATTTTCAAACCAAAGTCAGGTTAGAAATGTCTTGAAACTGACGTAGATGCAATGGAAATTAATAAGTTAGTAAATGAGAAGAAGATGGTGGATGTATATGTTGAGCGCCTAGATTACAATCCATTCAACTCAACCCAAATAAATTCTGCAACTGTTTGTACGAGGCAAGGTGCTATGATATGCCTAAATGACTCTGAGGATGAATTTGTGGAATTATGTGAAATGGAGGATGTGAATGATGGTCCTATTGCCGATGTAAATGATGTAGTAGATGAGCGTGTTGTGGAGGATGAGTTGTTGTACAAAATAGTTGGTGAGAGTGATGATGAAGATGGTGACTTTGCTACAAATTACATAGTTTGCAATAATATGAATTTGTTGCTTTGAACTGCCTGCAATTTGGCATTATTTTGGTGCACTTATTTTGACTAATTATTGATGCTATTTTTTGTATTTTTTGTATTTTTTATATACAAGTGACAATTGACAATTGATTGGTTTTGGGGTTTAAGAAAATGGTATTTATTTACTTAATCATATGTTATTTCCCATCTCTTTTACAGTTTTAAATGTTTAGTGAAAACTATAAAAAATATACAGGTTATTAGCACAAAAAATGCAATGTTATTTTTTTCCTCATATCTTATGGATTTGGAAGATATGAGCAAAAAAATAGTGAAAAATACACATGTTATTAGCCGGGTATGAATGGGGAAGATGATAGAGTTTTTCATAGTTCTTTTTGGGGAAGAAGGAGCCAAATTACTTTAATTTTACACAAACCCTACAAGTTTTATACAGTTTGCATACACACCCCACAAGTTTTAAAATTTTGCATTTCGCTCCACTTTAACTTAGTATCTGTTAGTCTAGAGTTAGTTAGCGACATAAGGACATTTTTGGAACTGGGGAGTCATTTTTAGAGACGAGGTTGACATTTATGAAATTAAAAGAATGAACTTGACATTTCGAGCCATTTTCAAGGATCAAAATGAAATTCACCCTGTATTTATATAGTTAATTTCTTTTATTTAAAGGGCGGGTATAATATTGTGTTTTCAAAATTCTACTGGTCATTGGGAACATGCTGGTTAAAAACAAAAGGGTGTTGGGTTGGTATAAATTGTATGTTGCTGGTTTGGTGTAAAAAAAAAAAAGAAAAAAAAGAAAGAAAAAACGTGGTTATTGCTGTGAACTGAAAGTTTTTTGGCCATATGTCCAGTGGTGGAGCCAGGTAGGGTAAGGGGGCCACGACCCGCCAAATGTTTGGTAATTTGTTTTAGTACTAGTACTAGTGTATATTCTCATATGAACTACTTATACATAGATTTTAATAAATAAAAATTGTCGTGATTTCTTGACAATTTTTAAAATTTGATAATAGAGTATCCATTATTTTTTTTTATCCAATTTGATAATAAAAAAATTGCTCAAATATTTACGGTTCTTTATGATAAAAAATGTATATTTAATTTAGTAATCCTTCTGTCCAAAATTAAATGTATATCTACAATACTATTTATTACTCACTATATTCGAATGTGAATGTACAATTATCATTTTTTATGTCAAAAATTTGATGTCTCATTTTATAAAATAGAAATATTTTTCATTTGAACTTCCGCTAGTAGTCTCATTTTAATCACTAGTAGTAATTTTTTAATCACAAGGTCCTTGGCCCAGTGGTGCAACAGCCTGCCCACGACCCTGAGGTCGTGGATTCGATACCCTTTCCGCGCATGGGGCATGCTTTAAATTGTCTCCCTTTCTAGGATTATATCCTCCTCCTCTTGTGAGGTGCTACTCTCCCCTTTGGGGTGTACGCCCGTCTGGTCTTAAAAAAAAAAGTAGTCTCATTTTAGGGAAAATGATCTAGATCGCCCTCAAATTAGTTACTAGGACACGATAAGGTCCTCAAAGTATTTCGACTTCCTATAAAGTCCTGAAATATTTTACGAGACTGATGAATAGTCCCACCACCTGTTTGACTTGTTGTTTGCAGGAAAATTCTCCCACGTCATGTTCACGTGACACCTTTTGAAGGGCATAATTGTCCAATAAACACACGTGTGCCCCAACCCAACCCACCTCACTATAAAAAATAAAAAAAAAATACCTAGAACCCATCTCCTTCCCCTAATTTCTTCTAAAATTTCAGCTAGGTAAAAATGGTTAGAAGCTTTCCATCTCAAGAGAATGATATTGTACATTGTCACAGTGGTGAACACTGTATAATTAAGATTAGCTGGATGTATTTGAACCCTAGCAAGGAAGTATTGGAAGTGTACTAGAGTTGGGGGTGAGTTAAAGACCTAATTTATATTTTGATTTTTTTTTAGTATTTCGGCTAATTTGCTTGTCAATGTGTTTATTGTTTGTTTTTTTGACATAGATTTCAGATGACTGTGGCTTCTTCGAATGTCATGACCTTTCAATGAGTGACAAGAGAACTAGGGTTGTTCGTTGGTCATTGAAAGAGTCGAGGAAGGTAAGAAGCTAAAAATGAGCAATTAAAGAGGAAGATTGTGATACCCGTAACTTTTTGCTTACGTGATATTTGACGTGTAATTAATTTTTGCATAATTTATTGGATTTTCTTGATTTTTCGTGCGATTATTTGATTTCATGTCTAATTAATTTTTATAACGTGTTACATGTTATATTGTGTACGCTTTGTTGAGGAGCGTTTTGTACGCGTATCGTAGTTTGGGGACTTAATTGTGATTCACCTAGATGAGTAGTTAATTAGATGTTGAATTGAAATTGGAATTAATTAGGAATTTTATTGAGATTAGGAAAGTCACTATAATTATAATAGTAAATAAATAAAATGAATTAAAATAAAGGAAGGGAATTAAGGTTAAAATAAAATCAGGGCATTAAAATAATAAATAAAATCAGGGCATTAAAATAATAAATAAAATCAGGGCATTAAAATAATAAAAGGAAAAAGATAAAAGATAAAAACCAAACAATCATTAGCAGAGCATGGGATCGTAGGGGTGAGCACCGAATTCGAATTGGCCAATTCGGCAATTTGAATTCGATTTTTTCATTTTTTCCTACCTCAAAAAACCGACCGAATTCGAATTAGCCGAATTGGTGATTTCGGAATTCGATTTCGACCGAATTGGCCGAATTGGAGGGTATATTTTTTATTATATAATATTTAATTATATAATAATAATATTTAATTATTAAAAATTCAATAATAATATTTAATTATATATATATTTAATTATATAATAATAATATTTAATTATTAAAAATTCAATAATAATATTGAATTATTAAAAAATTCGAATTCGAATTCGGCACACCAAATTCAAAAATAGTCAACCAAATTCGTCCCAAATTCGACCAATTCGAATTCGGTCTTGACCAAATTGCCAAATTGAATTCGAATTCGGTCGGAATTCGGCAAAAATCGAATTTGCTCACCCCTATGGGATCGGAAGGGATCGTGGGTTTTCTAGGGATACGTGCACGCACAAAGAAAAAGGGAGGAGCCGCAGTAGCCACAAAGGAGAACAGAAAGAAAAGATTTTGGGAACTCAACATTCTGCCTAGAATTTCAAGAGAATATTGGGTGGGCTACCGACGTCCAATTTCGACCCTCAACATATCAAAACGACGACCTTAAATGCTCTTTGAGTGAGCCGCAGACGGAACATGATTCGGGAATTGCAACAAAAAATTATCGCCCCGCGAGTGAATATGCTCGAGCTGGTTTCAGAATTTCCCTTGTTTTTGCTTTCGTAATGAGAAAGGACCCACTATCTATGTTATTTTCTATCCGGTATTGCGTATATACATTGGGCATTGTTATGGAATTGTTTAGGAAGTAATTGGGCATGATTAATTGCATAAACTGTTAAAAATAAAATCAATTGCAAGATATGTGCTCATCATTTGGGTTCTTGAATTTCTGCCCCAAATTGGATGAATTATGCCCTCCTATATATTATGATTTTCAATTGCTATTATCTAATTGTGATATATACATTTTGAATTGTGTATTTGTGTTGTGAATTGTGGATCGATGGGGATCGTTACTTTACTTGCCTTATTCGTTATTATTGGGCTGTCTTATTTGGTTGTCATCGTCTCAGTCCTATGTGGTTATGGTAAACCAAGTCGTCCCTCCCTATTGACCTCTTGTCTAGGAACAACTAGTTAGCAGGATCCGTTCGACTATACCTGTATATCTGTTCTGTTACGACTCTATGATCCCGAGAGATCTTCTGTTCTGTTCTATTCTGGGCCTTCACCCGATGAGGCCATTGGGACGGTAGTGGTTTTGTGGAGTCCCTGGTGGGGGATGATGATACAATGTAATTGATGAATCTTTAAAATGTGTGACCCGTCGTTTGGGGGTCCTACTAAACCCGCGTGTTATTCTGATCCGTCCTAGTTTGGACTATAACTAGGGCCATTACCGTTATTGCAGATTATAAGTGATTAGATGATTGAGCTCATGTGGTGGGATTGTCGTGTCATAGCAGTAGTGATGTTCTGAGTGTCTAAACGATGTTATGATCGTGTGTACCAGATGGGCAATGCGTGGTGCTTGTTGTGCCCTCGGTTATGAAATCATTTAGGAGCGAAAAATGTGGCTATCTAGCTTAATTGTTACTTTTCACTTCTTGTTCTTGTTTTGGTCATTATGCTACTTAGAATAAAGTCGATTTGGTCACTTTTGGGTTTGGGTGTTTTGGTGTAGAATTGGTGCATTTGTGCACAAGGTTTGCACTTGTTCTTCAAAAAATCGCAGGTCGCGGACGACCCATTCATCCTACCATTCGTCATAGTCGTCCACAGAGAGACAGTATCTACTACCTTACTGCGGACGAAGCCGCGAACTATACCGCAGACGATTCCCTTCGTCCATAGGTATCTTCGGTCGACTGGATTGGGTATTGAGGTAGACCTGAGTCTCTGTTTTCTGTCTATTGGATTCTATGAGACCACCAGTCGACCGGACCCTTTATCAGGTCGATCGGAGGGTCGCAGCGAGACTGTTATGTCCTGTTCTGCTCTGTTCTGTTCTGTTCTATTCTGCTATGTTCTATTGTTCGTGTTCTGAGTTTTGTGAAACTTGTGTAGCGTTTACAGTGTTTATCTGTCGTGTCAAGCGTGTTTTCAAAAGGGTATTTTCAGGAAACGGGAATCCGTGATGTCTTTTTTGTTATATTTGTTATGTGATTATTTGTTTCTTATTGAGCCCCGAAGCTCAGTCCAGTCGCTCTTTCTTATTTTGCAGATGATGTAGGTGATGACCATTATTATGATGACGGAACTTGGGAATGTTATTTAATTTCAATTAGATTTACTTCTCCATTAATGTATTGTTTGCCATTTTCCATTGTAGTACTTCACTTCCGCTATTTAACTTTGATTACGGATATTTCATAAATGAATTGCCATAATAGTAATATCTGATCGTGGTCTTTGATGGATCATTACCCAATAAGACACTACCATGTCTCCATTCCGATTTTCGGGTGTGACAAAAGTGGTATCAGAGCAGGTCGAACCTTAGGGATTAAAACTTGGAATGAACTTAGGAAAATAACACATAATGTGAGGTTCGTGATGGGTAGAGACCATGGACTAGGATGCTTATGTTTACTTAAACGCTTTATATCATGCTACTATATGTTATATTACATGTATATGGTAACCTTCTTATACGTGATACATGTTATGTGATTCCTCGTATTATGCTCTGCTTTACTTGTCTAAGTTTACATTGTTAATTGTTTTTATCGCATATCTTATTTGTTTGCTATATGTTATGTTACAGTATTCTATATGTTATACATGATATATGATTCCTTGTACCGTGATATACCATGTCATGCTCAAATCGTCTTTTGCTTCAAATCAAGGATAACTTCGTTCTTATCTCATTTATCCACAACAACTCCATCCTTATCATTTCCTTGTTACACGTTCACACCGATAGGGTTTGGCTGCTTTAGAGTTTTTCATGTTTAACTTCTTCACAGGATTTGTTGAATACTTGGTTTGTGGGATAAAGATCCATTCCTTCATTTATTTGAAATGTAATCCCAAAAGGAATGTCAATTAACTTACCATACTCATCTCAAATTCAGTTTGCATTAAGTTGATAAAGTGTCAACCTTTTTCGTAGCCTCTGATTGTTGATCCAGACAAAATATCATCAACTTGAATTATCATGATTTGAATTCTTCAATTCTAAATGAACATTTTTTTACCAACTCCACCTCATGTGTGTCCGTGCTTCAACAAGAACTTTGTTAGTCTCTCATACCAAGTCCACCTCGAGTTTTGCTTCAATCCACAATGAGCCTTTTTCCAATTTGTATACAGGACTTGGATGATCTGGTTTTCCCTATCCTTTAGATTGCTCCACATATACTTCTTCTTGGAATACCTCATTCAGGAAAGCACTATTGTCACCCATCTGATTAAGCTTAAAGTTCCTCGAAAATGCAATGTCAACATAAGTCTTATAGACTGAAACCTTGCTACAGGAGCAAACGTCCCACCAAAATATGTCCCATATACTGGAGTGTATCATTTCACTACCATTTTGGATTTATCTCTAGTAATATTTCTTAGCTCATTGGGATTGTTTCTAAACACACAATTAATTCCAATGATGTTCACACCATCTGCTCTTGGAACTAGTTTTTGAATATCATTTCTTTAAAACTGTTGAAGTTCTTCTTGAATCGACATGATCCAAAATTCATCCTGCAATCACTTCTTCACATTTTAGGCCCAGCAATGGAAGTATAATAATTGTACGTGATCATTTCCTTGTTGTTGACCATAGAATTCCCCACGATTTTCTTAAGTGTATCAAAACCACCAATTATCTACTCAACTGAATGATTACTTTAACTGGCCCGACTTGTACCCGTTTCGTTTGTTGCACCCCTAAATCTGAGTGAGTATCCCAATTATCATCATGTTCACTCGTATATTTGTGAGATCTTCGTGGCTCTTTGTTTATTGAGACTCTGTCAGCTCAACAAGGTCACTCTCATCAAGTCCTTTGAGACATATTTTCAACAATATTTGCAGGCACATCTTATACCACTACATTGATAGTTTCCATCTTTTCAGAGGTCCTTTTGTTGTATACCTTCTGTAGGAGTACCCAAAAATGTTCCTTCATCGGTCCTTCCATCAAACTCACTCAGCTTCTCCCAACCATTTGGGATGTAACATTATGTTTCTTCCCATTCCGGATTTTACATGCAGTTCCGCTAGAGAAAGGCATCAAATTTTTGTTGATGATGATGTGAGTGGACGTGTTGGCTGCTTTGACACTATCTACCAATCATGTTTTTAGACTTCATATAAACCTGGCCATCACATAGATTACCATATTTTTCCTTTCCACTATCCCATTCTGATGAGATGGTTTCAGTGCAGAGAATTTTTATTGAATGCCAAGCTCTACACACAAGCCACTGAATTATTTGTTCCCAAAATTACTTACATCATCACATCTCAATCAACACATGACCTTTTGATAGAAGTTGTATGTTGTTTTGGTTCCTTCAAGATTTATCCTTTCATCAATACTGACAACATGACTTTTTTTTTCTTCTACATAGTCTCTCCACTCTTGTTTCTTCACCCACACATGTTTACATTTTGCTTGTGGATGTGGATGTGGATGTCTGTTATATGATCTTCTCAGGAAACTCCCTGCCCATTTATAGGATTTCTTTTTCGGTGATGACCGTGTTCATCATAGTAAAAGTATACTCTATAAACTTTTATTGTTTTATATCCTTAATGACCATTTTCTGAGAAGCAAGATGTTTTTTGTTGAACCTCGATTATTGGCATCATATCACAAACCACGATGATCTCCACATTGTTGACCTGTTAATGACAGATCATCGAAATTGGACTTTCCATTATTCCATTTCTTGATCCACCCTTTAGCTACTTCCAGTTTCTCGTTTTGTTCGACCAATTTTTATTCACAAATTGCAATCTCCCTTCCAAGTGAATCAACTTTCGTTGCCAATTCTTGATTCGTACTCTTTAGTTTACCATTTGGTTTAACAACCTGGATCCTTATCTCATGCATTTGTTGTAGTCTTCCTTCATCTTATCATGATCCTCCTCATCATCCAAGTATTTTTTAGTGTTACTTTGTGCTAATTGACATCCTTGTCAACATGCTTCTCTTCATCAAAGTATAAAGTGGGCGTAGGAAGCCATAAATTAAGTTACTAACATGCTCA
Organism: Vinca minor; assembly: GCA_026122235.1. Lineage (NCBI taxonomy): Eukaryota > Viridiplantae > Streptophyta > Magnoliopsida > Gentianales > Apocynaceae > Vinca > Vinca minor. The sequence continues at coordinate 258,951 of JAOCZM010000256.1, read as the reverse complement.
TCCTCACTTTAATAATAATCATCTTCGCCATTCGTCTTGGAATCATCTCAGTTAGAGGAGTATGATTTATCATCCTTGCCATATCTTCCTTATTGAGTTTTGTTGTGGATAGTGATGCATCAGATTTTAAGGCCAAGCTCGTTCCCTTAGGTCTTGATTATTTTTCGACATCTCATATGTCTGCATAGAACTAACAAGTTAATCAACTATCAAGTTAGCCCAATCTTTGATTTCCTCAATGGAGCACACTTTTACTCAATTTTTTCCGGCAGAGAGATCAGAATCTTACACATCAAGTTTTTTCTAGAATATTCTCCATCTAGTTGAAAATATTGATTTCCAATACCTCTAAACTTGTTATTGAAATTAGTTATGATTTCATTCTCACCCATCCTGACGTTCTCGGATTTAGTGGTCCAACCATTCAGAATGGGAAGCCATTTAGGAGTGGAAGAAGAAGTTCGGTTGAAGTATCCTCATATTTTCAGATACCAGGGTTAGTATGTTTTGGGACGAAAATTTTGTAATGGGGGAAGGATGTGATATCCATAACTTTTTGCTTACATGATATTTGACGTGTAATTACTTTTTGCATGATTTATTGCATTTACGTGATTCACTTCGTGCGATGATTTGATTTCATGTCTAATTAATTTTTATAACGTGTTACGTGTTATATTGTGTACGTTTTGTTGAGAGGCATTTTTTACACATATCGTAGTTGGGGGACTTAATTGTGATTCACCTAGATGAGTAGTTAATTAGATGTGGAATTGGAATTTGAATTGGAATTAATTTGGAATTTTATTAGTAGGAAAGTCACCATAATTATAATTGGAAATAAACAAATTGAATTAAAATAAAGGAAGGGAATTAAGGTTAATATAAAATGAAGGAATTAAAATATTAAAAGAAAAAGAAAAGATAAAAAAAACAATCATTGGCAGATCATGGGACCAGGGGATACTGTGGGGTTTTCTAGGGAAACATACACGCACAAAAAAAAGTGGGAGGAACCGGCAGTAGTCGCAAGGGAGAACAGAAAGAAAAGATTTTAAGAACTCAACATTCTGCTCAGAACATCGAGAGGACGGCTGAGAGGGCTACCAGCGTCCAATTTCGACCCACAACATATCAAAACGAAGACCTTGGAATTCTCTTTGAGTGAGCACAGACAGAACGCGATTCGGGAATTGCTGCAGAAAGTTATAGCCCCGCGAGTGAATCTGCCAGGGGTGATTTCGGAATTTCCCTTGTTTTTGCTTTCGTGACGAGTAAGGACCCAATCTCTCTGTTATTTTCTGTTCGATATTGCATATATACATTGGGTACTGTTATGAAATTGTTTAGCAAGTAATTGGGCATGATTAGTTGCATAAACTGTTAAAAATACGATCAATTACATGATATATGCTCATCGTTTGGGTTCTTGAATTTTTGCCTTAAATTGGATGAATTATGCTTGCCTATATAATCTGATTTTCAATTGTTATTATCTAATTGTGATATATACATTCTGAATATAGTATCTATGTTGTGAATTGTTGATCGTTACTAAACTTGCCTTATTCGTTATTATTGGGCTGTCTTATTTGGTTGTCGTCATCTCAGTCCTGTGTGGTTATGGCCGACCCAGTTGTCACCCCATATTGAGCTGTTGTCTAGGAACAACCAGTTTGCACGATCCGTTCGACTTTACTTGTATGTTTGTTCTGTTATGACTCTATGATCTCGAGAGATATTCTGTTATGTTCTGTTTTGGGCCTTCACCTGATGAGGCAAACATTGGGACATTAGTGGTTTTGTGATCCATCGTTTGGGGGTCCTACCAAACCCGCGTGTTATTCTGATCCGTCTTAGTTTGGACTATAACTAGGACCATTACAGTTATTGCTCATTATAAGTGATTAGATGATTGAGCTAATGTGGTGGGATTGTCGTGTCTTAGCAGTAGTGATGTTCTGAGTATCTAAACGATATTTTGATCGTATGTACCGGATGGACAATGTGTGGTGCTTGTCGTACACTCGGTTATGAAAGTGTTTAGGTGCAAAGAAGTGACTATTTAGCTTAATTATTACTTTTCACTTGTTGTTCTTGTTTTGGTCGTTATTGCTGTTTGGAATAGAGTCTATTTGGTCACTTTTGGGTTTAGGATGTTTTGGTATAGAATTGGTGCATTTGTGCACAAGTTTTGCTGAAAATCGCAGGTTGCGGCCTATTCGTCCTACCATTCGTCCTAGGGTTCATCCGCAAAGAGACAGTAGCTACTGCCTTACCGCGGACGATTCCCTTCGTCCGCAGGTACATTCGGTCAATCAGATTGGGTATTGAGGTCGACCGGAGTCTTTGTTTTCTGTCTGTTAGATTCTGGGAGACCACTGGTCGACCAGACCCCTTCTCAGGTCGAACGGAGGGTCGCAGTTAGTCTGTTCTGTCTTGTTCTACTCTGTTATGTTCTATTTTGTTTTATTTTGTTCTGGGTTCATTTTCTGAGTTCTATAAAACTTGTGTAGCATTTATAGTGTTTATCCGTTGTGTCAAGCGAGTTTTTAAAAGGGTATTTTTGGGAAATGGGTATATGTGGTGTCTTTATTTTATATTATGTTCTGTGATTATTTGGTCGTTATTGAGCCCCGAAGTTAAGTCCATTCGCTCTTTTTCTTATTTTGCAGATGATGTAGGTGATGACTAGTATTATGATGACGAAACTTGGGAAGGGGGGATTACGAATAGTGATTATAGCCGGCTTTGTTTAAGGACTAGAATGTTATTTCATTTCAGTTAGTTTTGCTTTACCATTAATGTATTGTTGAACCCTTTCTTTTGTAGTACTTCACTTCCGCTATTTAACTCTTATTACAGTTATTTTATAAATGAATTGCCTTAATAGTAATCTCTGATCGTGTGCTTTGGTGTTTTATTACCCAATGAGACATTGTCATGTCACCATTCCGGTTTTGGGGTGTGACAAAGATGAAGTACTTATTGGCTGCAATTATACTGTCCTGGTTCATTTTTGTAAAAGTTTGGTAGTTGGAGAGGATGATGAATAATGTATTTTTGGCTGGCAAATGAATGTATTTTGGTGGCTGTAGAAAGCCTTATCTTGAATGTAATTTTTGGCATTATACAAGTAATGAAAGTTGTTGTTATATTGTTGGAGTTTACATTTGATATATGTGCCCAATTAGATTGGGTAGGCTCAATTTGATTGGGCAAAATCGGACCCGGTTGGACCGGACAACGAACAAGCTCAAGGTTGGTCGGTGTGGATACCGGTAGAGACGGTAGTTTGAAGGTTGCCGTTGGTGATTTAAAATAGTAGAATCCAGGCAATTTTGATCAGATCGGAAATGTATAATTCTTATCACAAGGTATTGGTTCTTTCTTGTGAGTAGATCCTTTAAAGGAACGAAATCCCAGTTTATTTCCGCAGCTTTTATTTGGGGATTCCGAAATTTTCCTTTCAAGTAGTATTAAAGCCTATCACGAGAACTCAATTACTTTGTTTATGTGTTATTGTGCTTTTAGTATACGGATAATGCATGTCATATGATGTTATTTGCATTAGTACATCCTCTAGGAAGTCGTTTAAGTGTTAAACGAATCCTGGAACGAATTGTAGATTCGTTTGTATGGTTGTTTTCTATTTTTTGGGAATAATTCGGTCCACTGGAAGAGGTTCGCAGCAGACCGGATATGTTCTAGAGATTTTTTTGGGAATAATTCGGTCTACTATGAGCAATCATGGGTAACGGAGGCTAGACTGTTTCAGGCCGGTCGATAAAAAATGTTCTGAGTCGACCGAGGTGTCCATTTTTACACTGTTTTGGTTACTTCCTTATCGCGGTCGACCGGGATTATTGCTTGGGTCGATCAGAAAGGAGTAGGCAATGTGTATTTGCGCTTTTAACATGATAGTCGGGTTATTTGAGCATGGTGCATAGTAATAGCCTTTGACCCAGTAGTTTTTTTTTTTATAATACGGCCTGCGTGTCGTGCCTTATCTATTAATTTCTTGTTATGAATTTAATCTCGAATGTAACTCGAAAATTCTTTCAATTCTGTAAAAGTATAGAATTTGATTTTATATTCTTCATATGTAACAAGTGATTAAGAAAGTCGTCAATCAGATGGAGGAAACCACAAGGAGACGATAGATAGGTTTTATTGCTTTTCGACCTTTATATTGACCTAGGATTTTCCGTTGGCTCGGAAAATCCGTATATGGCTATTACTATGTCACAATTTTATTTACTTCTTTTGCATGACTTGTTTTACAACTTTTATAGTGTGTTAATTCAGACGTATAATCAAATTATACACCGTTTGGTGAGACAATTTTAAAAATCCCTCAATTTTAAATATTAAGTCTATTGCCTTCCAAGCGGGGCCCTTGTCAAGGCCTAGTTCGACAGTAGTGTGAACTTCCGAGTGGAATAAGAGCATGTCTATTCGGGTGAGACACAAAGGATAAGTTAGCGATATCCGCCGGTCAACCTTGGGTCATACTTAACCGGATTACCTCAATGGTTGAGCATCTGGAGTCAAAAGGGTTAAGATGTGCATTTATGTACTGAGGGTAATCGTTACCTACTTAACCAACCAATAGTTACATAATTGATGTGATTAGCAAGTGTTTCTTACCTAAAGCTTCTTCTTGAGTATAGTAGACAAATCTACCTTGAGAATGATGAATTATGGATCTTGATCCTACTAGAAAGTTTTGAACTTTCCGAATTAATACTTGAAGGTTATTCATTTGAAGAAAATAGTGGGAGAATCATTAAATAAAGTTCTTTTAATGATTTTAAAATATGACAACTAAAATTTTGCAAACTCTTCTAAGTAGATATAATGGCAAATGCAATCGTTGCGTCAAACTTTTATCATTGTGATCCGTCCTTGAGAAGGACATACTTGAGGGAGGAAACTTCCTCGACTAGTACAGGAACTTGAGAATCGTTCTCAAGTAAGAGAAAATGTTGTATGTTCTCGAGACTCCTATTCTTGATCCACCAGCCGCTGAAAGAAATGCTTATCGTAAGCACTTAGATGAAGCATTAGATGTGTCTAGTCTTATGTTAGTGACCATTACCTCTGAGCTTCAGAAGCAATATGAGGAAATGAGAGCTTTCGATATGATTAATATTCTAAGGCAACTCGTTCAGGGTCAAGTCCGCCAAGATAGATTCGATGTGCCGAAGACTCTATTTCAATGCAAAATGGCAGAGGGAACGCCAGTTGACAATCACGTTCTGGAGATGATAGGCTATATTGAGAGCCTCGAAAGACTAGATTTCCTCTGGGGCCAAGAACTATCCACGGACTTGATTCTTCAATCGTTTCTTGAATCATTCAGTCATGTTGTATTAAACTACAAATAGACAAACCTCTCCCAGAATTTTTGAACCTGTTGAGGAATGTCGAGAAGGAAATAGGCAAGTCCAAAGCAATTTATATGGTCAACAACAGGGGCAAGGATTTTGGTAAGCCTAAAGGTAAGCCTTCTGGAAAGCCTAACCATTCTGAGAAAACACTGAAACCCAAGGCTGCTGTGGCTAAGGATGAAAATTGTTTCCATTGTGGATAGAAAGGACACTGGAAGAGAACCTGCCTTTGTTTTCTTGCAGAAAAAAGCTTGGAAAGGGAACACGTGTTTCTTTTGGCTCAGATATTTATGTTATTGAGATCAACTTGTCTACTACTAATTCCTCATGGGTATTAGATACCGGATGTGGTTCTCACATTTGCATGAATGTGCAGAGAATATAAATGAGTAGAGAGCTGTAAAAAGACAACGTGGACCTACGTGTTGGCAATGGAGCAAGAGTTGCTGCATTAGTTGTAGGAACATATAGTCTGAGTTTGCCTTCTAGAATTGTTCTAGATTTAGACAGTTGTCTTTATGTACATACATTAACTAACAATATTATTTCAATATCTTGTTTGGACAAGATTGGTTTTGATATATTCATATTAAAAACTAACGAATATCATTATCGTTAAATGATATCTTTTATTGTAGTGCTACTTTGGTGAATGGTTTATACTTGTTCGATCTAGATTCACTGATTTATAACATAAATACAAAGAGGATAAAGACTAAAGAGTCTAATGCCACATACCTCTGACATTGTCGTTTAGGCCATATAAACGAAAACCGCATTTTCAAACTCCATAAAGATGGATTGTTGGAATCATTTGATTTTGAATCATATCATACATGCAAGCCTTGTTTAATGGGTAAGATGAATGCTTCTCTTTTTATTAGAACTGGAGAACGAGCAAAGGATTTGTTGGAACTAATACATAGTGATGTATGTGGTCCATTCAATATCCATGCAAGAGGAGGTTATCTACATTTCATTACTTTTACTGACGATTTTAGTCTTTTTGGATACGTGTTTCTTATGAAATACAAGTCTGAGGCCTTTGAAAAGTTCAAAGAGTATTAAAATGAAGTAGAAACCCATCTTGGCAAAAGTATTAAGATGCTTCGATTCCAATCGAGGTGGGGAATACTTAAGTCAAGAATTTTGTGACTATCTAAAAAGTTGTGGAATTGTTTCACAACTTTCTCCTCTGGCTACTCCTCAATGGAATGGTGTATCCGATAGGAGAAATCGAACTATATTAGATATTGTTCGATCAATGATGAGTCACGCTAGCCTTCCAAACTCATTTTGTGGATATGCTTTGGAAGCAGCAGCTTTAACACTAAATAGAATTCCATCTAAATCTGTTAAAACGACATCATATAAGATATTCACTGGGAGGCGTCCTAGTATGTCTTTCTTAAATATTTGGGGTTGTGAGGCGTTTTTTTGAAACGTCCAGCTCGGACAAACTCAGCCCAAAGTCGGTCAAGTGCACATTTGTGGGGTATCATAAGGAAACTAAAGGGTACTACTTTTACTTCCCGAACCAGAACAAAGTATTTGTTGCTCGTAACAGATTTTTTCTAGAAGAGGAATTCTTTTTTGGGAAAACAAGTGGGAGCCATGTGGAATTTAATGAAGTTCCGGAGCTTGGTGAAGTTCCAGGCACAAGTGACTAGGTGGAATTGGAACAAGCTGTTGTGGAGCCAGTTCCGGAAATACAAGAATTGCGTAGGTCTAGTAGAGTTTGTAGATCACCCGAAAATTTTGGATTTTTTGTAACAGAACATGGAGATGTTATGTTTATTCATCACGATGAACCTACAAACAAGCAATCTTCTAGAAGCTGGAATCGACGTTTTGACGAAGTCGTACGCGAGTTCGGTTTTATCAAGAATGTTGATGAACCTTGTGTTTACAAAAAGTTTCGTGGAAACTCGGTGGTATTCCTATTTTTGTATGTAGATGACATACTACTTATAGGGAATGACATTCCAACCTGGGAATATGTAAAAGTCTGGTTGGGGAAATATTTCTCTATGAAGGACTTATGTGAAGCAAACTTTATCTTAGGAGTCAAGATCTATAAAGATAGATCACGTAGACTTCTTGGCCTAAGTCAGAGTACATATATAGACAAAGTGCTAAATCGGTTTAGCATGCAAGATTCCAAAAATGGTCTTTATAGCACTTGGTACGGTTCTTTCAAGACAACAGTGTGCTAAGACACTAGATGAGAAATAACGCATGGGTGAGATTCCATATGCTTCGGCAATTGGATCTATCATGTATGTCATGTTGTGTACCCGCCCAGATGTCTCGTATACTTTGAGTATAACGAGTAGATACCAGTCTAGTTATGGTGAATGTCACTGGATAGCCGTCAAGAACATCCTTAAGTACTTATGAAGGACTAAGAATACAATCTTAATCTATGGTGGGAAGACGAGCTCATTGTAAGTGGTTACACTGATGCTAGTTTCCAAACCGATATAGACAACTCTAGATCGCAATCGGGATATGTATCTTGCCTAAACTACAATCTAAGCCGAGTATATACCTCCATCAGATGTTGCTAAGGTAGGAGATTTGGATCTGAAAGTTTGTTTGATGAACTTGGTGTGGTATACCTAGCATTGTGAATGTGATTACTCTCCATTATGAATGGATCCATCTATCAAAGAAACCACAGTCTCACCAAATGTCCAAACATATATTGCGGCGGTATCACCTGATCGTTGAGATCATTGATAGAGAAGATGTGAAGATTTGCAAAGTTCATATGGATGATAACATCGCCCACCCATTGACGAAGCCGCTAAAACGACAACAACATGATCACCATACATGTAGCATGGGTAATAGATGCCAAAAGAACGTGTTTAGAGATAGTTCTTATGTACAATATATACTAAAAGGCAAGGTTGTTGTCTTTAGTGTAAGTGGGAGATTGTTGTATTTTCTTTCATGTGATGAAATATTAAGACATGAATTCCATTATTAGTATTTTAATTACGGTTGTGCAAATGTAATAAAACATAATAACGTCCTTAGATAGTTAAGTAATTGTTACATTGAACTATTCTAAAATGTCCATAGTCAATCATTATTGTGGAATTTTGAGGACAACAATAATGTGTTGAGACTAGTATGTGTTGTGATTAAATATGGTGATATAAAGTCAAACACGTGGGTATTTGACACGGGACAGGCCCGCTTATAAGAACATATCATGGATTGTTGTATAAATGTAAAAAATGTTCTTATAATGATTTTGTTTGCATATAAATCTTTCGACTTGAGATCACACAAGATTTCCTACATGGAAAATGGTATACTTTGATGGTGTCAAACGCTGTCTGCAACTAGATGGGCTATAAAGGTATTTGTTGAGTGTATTTATGAACAATGTGCAGGATGATGTGTGATAGATAGAGGATTTGTCCCTCATATACAACATCAGTGATATCTTGGGCCCTTTGATGAAGTGAGACTAATTCATGGCCATGAACAACTGAATTAATATGTGATATTAATGTCATTTGATTAGTCTACACGGGAATCAAGAAACTAATTGATTGAACTATATAAGTGCGACATTCTCCATGACTTGTGTTCAATCTAGATATCGAGGACAAAAGGATTAATACAAAAAGATCATATTTGTATTTACTTGAATCACCAGACTATTTGTGAATGAGGAGTAATGATGTGTTGCTAGATACCTCTCATTACTGTTGACAATTGTTGTCACGACTAACATAGCAAATACCTAAATGGTCGCACACTATAATCAACTGTATTGGTTTGTTGGAGTTTACCTTTGATATATGTTCTCAATTATATTGGGCAGGCTCAATTTGATTAGGCGTTTGATTGGATTGGGCAAAATCGGACCCGGTTGACCGAAAGCTATCTTGGGTCGACTGAACCGGTTTGTCACTCCGATCGGTCGAGAACCATTTCTCTGGTCGACCGGACCAGTTGGACCAAGTCAAAATCAGCACATGTCTTGTGTGTGTGTGTGTGTGTGTGTGTGTGTGAGAGAGAGAGAGAGAGAGAGAGAGAGAGAGAGAGAGAGTAGTGTGTGTGTGTGTGTGTGTGTGTGTGTGTGTGTAGTGATGAGTGAAAAGTGGGGATGTGGAGTTAGTGGGTAGTTCCACTAACACCACATGATGATGAAATGTTCACCATTCTCCACATTCATGTGATAGTTGGAACTCTCTTTTTCTCTCTAATTTCTAGCCGAGCCAAATGAGAATAAAAATACTGAATTTTCATTTATCTCAAAACACACTTCCAAGAACACAAAAGAGAGGAAAATTTGTTTTCTTTTCTTTGATATTTTGGTTTTTTTATTTCTATATCGACGAAGCTTACGAAGATCGTCTTTAACGTTCGTACCTTTCGTGACTAGCATCACAAGCACAATGAACAAGCTCAAGGATAGTCGGTGTGGATACCGGTAGAGACAGGAGTTTGAAGGCTGTCGTTAGTGATTTAAAGTAGAAGAATCTAGACAATTCCATCAGATCGAAAATGTATAATTCCTATCAAAAGGTACTGGTTGTTTATCGCGAGTAGATCCTTTAAAGGAACGTAATCCCAGTTGATTTTCGCTGCTTTTATTTGGGGATTTCAAATTTTTCCTTTCAGTTTTATCTTACTAGAATCCCTGGTTTATGTGGCAAATGGTAGTAATAAAATAGCCATTACCATGATAAAATGACATCTAAAATCTGAACAAATAACCATACCAAAATACCATATTCTGAAAGAATAACAATACCAAAATACCATATTCTTACATACAAATATACCAGAATTCCAGCAATATACAAATGACAAAACAAGAAAAATATCATTTAAAGACTAGAGTTTTTCTGGATTCTGGAAAAAAATTGCAAAAAAAATAATCATTTTTTTTTCAATTCTTCCTAAGTGATCTTCTTAGCCTCACTCTCTTAGATTGACACTGGTTCTTGTTGTGGCCTGTGTTTTTGCATGTTGAACACCTTCTTTGGCTATTAGACATACCAATAACCTACATAAATATCATAATTAGGTTGGGTTAAAATTTGAATCTTAACCATCTAAGCAAATTATTAACTTATATTAAGTTGCAATACTTGAGAAGGTTGGGTTGGCTGTGATGAGTTGACTTCTTGAGGAAGTTCTTGATTTCCTAATTGCTCTTGTGCCACACTCTGAATTCTTTGACAAGTTCTTTTATTGATTATGGCCCATGTCCCCTTTGCTAAGTAGTGAACAAACCATTTCCAAGTATCCTTATTTTCTCCTTCTACAATTGCATACGCAACAACAATTGGGTAGATTCAATTATTTTCATCTATTCCTACTACAGTTAACATAATTCCAAGGTGTGGACCTTTTAAAAACATCCATCCATCCATACATACAATCCTCCTACAACCCTCTAAGAGCCCTTTTTTCAGACCATCAAACATATATAAATTATGTTAAATATTGTCTCTCCACTTTCAGGATCTTCATAAGTTAAGAGCTCAACTGTAGAATCATGATTTGTTCTCAGCAAATCTTCAAGTCTCTTATATTGGTCTTTGTATTTGCCTGCCAGTAATGTCTTCGCATAACATCGAGCCTTCCATACTACATTCTTTCTGATGTCAACTTGCAACTCTTTTCTTACCCTACCCTTAAACTTCCTTGAACTAAAATATTTGTTGTTCTTGAATTCATCCAAATACAAGCTTGCAATAACCTTATATGTTGCCTTTTTGTGGTTATATGTTCTTCCACAATTGTGTTTTGGAACTACAGTTCTTACTTGAAAGGTGTTGGTTTCACCAAGCTTTATAGCATAGACCTCCCAAGTACAAACAACCTTTACTCGAATCAGATAATTCTTTTCTACCTTCATTGGTCTACCCCCTTCATTCCGTGATCTGCAATATTCCCTTTTCAAAACATCATTGGAGGTAAATAAAATACCTGATTTGAATTTTGGATCATTGATTATTCCATCAGTTGGTTTGTATGTTTCAAAATGTGGTTTGTTAGGATTAGAAGAATCCTCATCAGAAGTCTCATTGAGTGGTACCAGTAATCAACCACATCAATGGAATTATCTTCATTATCTGATTTGTCCACTTGCATTTCATTCCCAGCAAAAACATCGAAATCACCTCATTTTGGAACTAAATATTCATTCCTTGGTTTTTTTCCTGCCAATGTTTTTTCCTTTATGCTGGTCCCATCAGTTTTGTTTCCATTTTCTGATAGCTCTTTTTCAACATATGCCTTATGAACTTCATTAGGTACATACTCTGGTGAATCAGGATCATGAAATACAGCTTCCTCCACATTCATTTCAGGCCTTTCAAGATTAGGTATCTCAATATTCTCAAAATCAAACTCAGGGTACTGATCAACATTTATCTCATCTTCACTCAGACCATCATAATTATTGTCAACCCATATTTATCATATAATTATGCTCTGCTGATTAAGGCCCCAAAAGAGTTTCATCAAATGTAGGTTCTTCTTCAACAACTGACTCACTAACAAGTACTCTAGTTCTTTGCTTCTTTTTAATGCTCATCCCAGAACTACTTGTAGGCCTTTTTTATTTGAGAAAATCACCATTTATGCCCTTTAAGTAACTTTGAAAGGCAAGTTATGACCTTTAATTTTTTTAGGTGCCATTAATACCCCTGAAATACTTATCTCAAAACACAATAAATAGTAAATAAAGGACAGTTTTAGAAAAAGGACCATACCTAACAAATTATAGTCCAATAACAAACAAAAAAATTGGCCCCAATCATATAAACAAATCATAGTGTGCGCCAAAATAGCAGACAATTCTTTTTAAAAGAAGACAAAATTATGAAATAAAAAAGCATCAAAATTTTACAAAATAAACATAGTTTTTAGAGAGTTACCATTAGGAGTATTTTCCATGACATCCTTCAACGCCTCTAACACCTGAAAGCTTAAAGTAATTTAGAATTCTTGTTTTGTATTGCACTAAATTTTGAAACTAGATTTAACTGGCAGTTGTATAAAAGACACATAGATGTATATTCTCTGTATTCTTTTTCAATCAAAATATAGATTCAATCTTTCTCTCTCTATGTTTTTGTTCCTTCTTTACTTTTTGATATGGTGTCCGAGCTAAAAGCTCACTTCCACGATCTCTGTTTTTCATGGTAGATTGTTCTGAATTTTTTAGCAAAGTTATATTTTGTACTCTAATCAAGTTCTATCGATTTAGATTTTTCAATCAATTCCAAATTTTCTGTTTTTCCTATAACTTGTTTTCCTAGGGCATACTACCTTCAAATTTGTTATGTTTTTCTTCAAAACTTTGTTGTTCTTTCAATTCAAATTGAATTGAGTTGTTTTTGTGTTGATTTCATTTAACATTAAGTTATGAAGTTTTTTGGCATGTCGAATGTGAGTAATATGAAAATTGATGTTTGACATCCACCTTATCTTCATCACAAGGACAATGCACCCATGATCTTGATCCAAAAGACTAACATGATCTAATTACCAATCATAACGTCGAGCAATGAGAAGAGCGTTAGTTATCAAAGATAAACTATGTTTCATAGAGGAGATTCATGGATTTGCACCGCCTAAAAAAAGAAACATAATGTATACTACTTGAGAAAGATCATATCAGACAACGATTACTTGGATGACGAACACCATGACTTCTACCATAGCTCAGAGTGTGGAGTTTTTCAATACAACTATGGAAGTGTGGAGATACTTGAAAAATATATACTAACTCTAATGTTTTTCATTTAACTGATTTACTAGAAGAGATTCATGCTCTAAAGTAAGGGACACAGACTATAGAGGAGTATTATACTCGGTTAAAATGTTTGTGGGATGACTTGATTGTTGGAGTACATTTAATCTAAGGTGCGCCAATTCGATTGGGCCGGGCCGGGCTTCGGGCCGGGATTGGATTGGGCCCTTAATCGGGTTGGGCCGACCAATATGATTGGGCCGACCGACCCGTTTGGACCGACCTTATGGCTGGAATGTTAGACATAAATTCAGCCCTCTTGATGGTGGTTGAAGTGGTGGAGAGAGTGGAGGAGTAATTCTCTCCATGATCTCCCACTTCCCCCATTATCTCACCCCACTCTCTCTTGATAGACTAGAGGAAAAATTCAGATTTTTCCTATCATTCTAATCAGTTTTCTCCAGCCTTTTGAAGCTAAGAGAATAGAGAGAAAAAGTGAGTTTTAGAGAGAAAAAGACAAGACAAATTTCTGGATTTTTTTCTTGCATTTTTGCTAATAGAAAAGAAGTTAGAAAGCTTGTTTCTTGTTCTTGAAAAGGTCGTTCATACTCCATCCATTGAAGAGTGTCTTCAAAGCTTCTACAAGGCGTTGGCTAGCACCAAGCAGTAGAAGACCATCTCCGAAGATCGAGTGGATACCGAAGAGACGTAGCTCGCAAGCGTGGTGTTCCGTTCGTTACAACAAACCGCTGAAAGCGTTTCAGCCATTCTAGCATCCATATAAGGTAAAACACTATCCCATAGTCGTAGGTACTTACTCGTGAAAGATCCTGATAGAGGCGGGTCAAAGTTATTTCCGCTGCGCTTATGTGTATGACCCGGTTATTCCTCTAACAGTGGTATCAGAGCCACTCACGAGTACCCTATTGACTTTAATGTGCTATAGTGTTTTTATAGATTTTGAATCTATGTTATGCATGCCTTAGGATTGCTAGAAATGTTGTTAAAAGCATGTATGACATGCTTTTCCAGCTTTTTTTGTAAGTATATTCAGTTGAGAATTTCCATTTTTGAAGTCATTCAAAAGTCGGAAAAACTCTCGGTTGTCACTTCGGTCGACCGGGACTCATCTTCGGTCGACCGAGGCAAGACAATAGCTAAATGGTATTAGGTTCGGATCAACCGAGTTGGTCTTCGGTCGATCCGAGTTGGTCTTCGGTCGACCGAAGTGCCTGTTTGGTCGACCGAGTACTCTCAGTACTTTTTCGGTCGATCGAGCTTTGTGGCCGGGTCAACCGAACCCGAGCGTAATATGAAATGTTCATTTTATTGCTTTTGCTCATTATTTTTCATAAGTTGTTATGTTAATTGAGCATGATGCATAGTAATCGCCTTTTACCCCTGTTGGTTTTATTTTATAATACGATCCGCAGTATCGTGCCTTTTTAAATATCAAAAGTTGTAATTTTTCCTTTGAATATCCCCTCGAATGTAACTCGAGGTTTCCTTAGAAATTTTGTAATTCTAGATTAGGAGAAGGTACAGCTGAGGTGATGAAGATATGGAGGCAACCAACTGAAGGTCAAGACGGTGTAGAATAGATGTTTTTCTTTTCACACCTTAGATTGACTTCACGGTTTTTCCATTGGCTTGGAAAAACCGAATAGGATCTTGGCGATTACTATTGCATTTTTACTTTTATGTATTGGATGCATATGTATATAAGCATAAACTGTTTTATTTATGCTTTCTGGTGAGATTGTTAAAAACAAAATCCCTCATTTAAAATATTAATTAGTGCCTTCCCTAAGTTTGGCCCTCGTCAAGGCCTAGATCGACATAAGTATGGGACATGCCAAAGTCGTGCATACATGTCTATCCGGGTGAGGCGCGAAGGATAAGTTGTGATATCCGCCGGCTAAAACTTAGGGTACTAATTAACTGGATTATCTCAATAAATGGATTGAGGATCTAGAGGCAAAAGAGTTGAGAAAAGTGTATAATGATACGCTTGAATAAATGTTATTCACTCAACTAACCAAGAATTGCATAATTTGATGTAATTGGCAAATGTTGCCTACCTAAATAACTAAGTTTTGGGCGATCAGCCAAAGTCGACTCGTAACGAGGTGAAATATGGATCTTGGCCCGCTAGAAAGTTAACGAACTTTCCGAGTTGATATTGTGGGTTATTCACTCGAAGAAAATAGTGGGAGAAATCATTAAAAGATAAAGACCTAATAATGATTTTAATCGGTACTTACTTTTGTATATGCATATTTTTGTTGTAGAAAAAATGGCAAATTCAAACCAAACACTATCATCGCGTTCGTCCCTTGAGAAGGACAAATTAGAGGGAGTTAACTTCCTCGATCGGGTTCGAGAACTTGAGAATCGTTCTCAAGCATGAAAGAAAGTTGTATGTCTTGGGAATGCACTTTATTCTCGTTATACTAGAGGCTCGCGCTTCGGCCGCTGATAGGACTCGCTTATCGAAGCATGTTAGTGATGCTTTAGATGTGTCTAGCCTCATGCTTGTCACCATGAACTCGAGCTTCGAAGCAACATGAGGACATGGGGGGCTTATGAGATGCTCGGCTCATCCCGAAGCAACTATATCAGGGGACAAGCGCGCCGGGGAGAGATTCGATGTGTCAAAATCTCTTTCAAAGTGCAAAATGTCCGAGGGAATGCCGGTAGGAACTCACGCTCTTAAGATGATAGGTTATGTTCAAAACCTTGAAAAACCCGGGGTTTCCTTTGGGACAAGAGTCGTCGATCGATTTGATCTTGCAATCGTTGCTCGAATCATTCGAGTAAGTTCATTCTAAATTATCATATGAATGAAATTGACAAGCCATTGCTCGAGTTGTTGAATATGCTAAGGACTCGCCGAGAAGGAAATAGGCAAGTCCAAGCCCAACACCATACCGATGGTGCAAAAGGGCAAAGGCAAAGGTTTTGTGAGATCCAAAGGCAAACCGAAAGGTAAGCCCAAGGGCAAGCAAACCACTTTCAACAATGCACTCGAAACCTAAGGGTGGTGTAGCCAAGGACTCTATATGTCATCACCGTGGTGAGAAGGGTCACTGAAAAGGAACTGCAAGAGCTATCTTGCAACAAAAAAGGCTGGAAAAGGAGAAGGCAATTGTTGCTTCGGCTCGGTATTTATGTTATTGATGTTAATATGATTGATATCATTTTAAATACAACTACTTCTTGGGTATTTGATACCGGATGTGGTTCTCACATTTGTACTAATGTGCGAGGACCGCAAAGGAGTAGAGAGTTGGCAAAGGGTGAAGTGGAACTACGAGTAGGCAACGGAGCACGTGTTGCGATTCTCAGCTGTAGGGACTTGTACTTTTACTTTGCCTTCGTGGGCTTGTTTTGGGTTTAGAAAGTCTGTTTCTATGTACCTAGTTTAATTAAAAATATTATTTCAGTTTCTTGTTTGGACAAGAACGGTTTTGAGATTTCGATCAAAAACCAACGATTGTCGTTATTTCCCGGATAATATGTTTTATGCAAGCGCCTCTTTAATTAATGGTCTATATATTTTAGACCTTGATATGCCAATTTTAAACATAAATACCAAAAGGATTAAGACTAATGATTCTAATCCGACATACCTCTGGCATTGTCGCTTAGGCCACATAAACGAAGATCGCATATCCAAACTCCATAAAGATGGGCCGTTGGAATCATTTGACTTCGAGTCTTATGATCGATGTGAATCTTGTTTGTTGGGTAAGATGACAGCATCACCTTTCACTAAGCTAGGTGAGAGAGCCGATGCTTTATTAGGACTAATACATAGTGATGTATGTGGCCCTTTTAATAAACATGCAAGGGGTGGTTACCTCTACTTCATTACCTTTACTGATGACTTCAGTAGGTATGTATATGTGTTCTTGATGAAACACAAATCCGAAGCATTTGCTAAGTTTAAAGAGTTTAAACTTGAAGTAGAAAACCAACTTGGCAAGAGTATTAAGATTCTTCGATCTGATCGAGGAGGAGAATACTTGAGTCAAGAATTCTGTGACTATCTAAAAGCTTGTGGAATCGCTTTCACAACTTTCTCCTCCAGCCTACTCCACAATGGAATGGTGTATTCGAAAGGAGGAACAGTAACCTTATTAGATATGGTTCGCTCTATGATGAGTCACACGAGCCTCGCCCAATTCCTTTTGGGGGACACGCACTAGAGACAAGCAGCCTTTAACACTTAACCGCTGCTCCATCTAAATCGGCTGCAAAGACGCCATACGAGTTATGGGATCGGGAAGCGTCCCCAGTTTGTCTTTCCTCAAGATTTGGGGGTCGTGAAGCGTTTGTGAAACGCTCAGCTTCTGATAAGCTGGCTCCGAAATCTGAAAAGTGCATATTTGTAGGTTATCCTAAGGAAACTAAAGGATACTACTTTTATATCCCTAACGAGAACAAAGTGTTTGTTGCTCGCACGGGAGTCTTTCTAGAAAAAGAATTTGTTTCTAGAAACACAAGTGGGAGTAGCGTAGAACTTACTGAAGTTCCAGACTCTCAAACTAGCACTAATGATGAGATGGAAATTGAACAGACTCCACAAGTTGTTGTGCAGCAGGTGCCACAAACAGTTGTGCAGCCAGCACCAGTTCAAGAAACACAAGAATTGCGTAGAGTCCGGTAGAGTTCGTTGTCCACCTCCGGAAAAAATTTGGATTTTTTCATAACAGTAACATGGTGATGTTATGTTTGTGGATCACGATGAACCTTCAACCTACAAACAGGCAATTAATAGCCCGGATTCGAGAAATGGCTTGAGGCCATGAGATCCGAAATGGACTCCATGTACACAAACCAAGTCCGGATCTTGGTTGATCCACCCTGAAGGGGTAACTCCCATAGGGTGCAAATGGGTTTTTAAGATTAAAACCGACATGGAAGGGAATGTACAAACGCATGCGGGCGACCGGTCGCGAAAGGTTTCAAACAAATTCATGGTATTGACTATGATGAGACTTTTTCCCTCGTAGTTATGTTCAAATCCATTCGGATTTTGCTTGCTATTGCAGCTTACTATGACTACGAAATCGGCAAATGGATGTCAAAACCGCTTCCCTTAATGGAAAACTTGATGAGGATGTGTATATGACACAGCTCAAGGTTTTGTCACTCCGGGAGAATGCTCGAAAAGTATGTAAGCTTCAGAGATCCATTTATGGACTCAAGCGAAAGCTTCTCGAAGTCGGAACATCCGCTTTTAATGATGCCGTCCAGTGAGTTTGGCTTCATTAGAAATGAGGATGAGCCTTGTGTTTACAAAAAGGTTAGTGGGAGCTCAATTGTATTCCCGGTTTTGTATGTAGATGACATACTACTCATTGGAAACGACATACCAACCTTAAAGTCTGCAGAAAGGCTTGGTTGAGTACGTGTTTCTCTATGAAAGACTTAGGCGGCTTGACTATATTCTCGGGGAGTCAAGATCTATAAAGATAGATCCAGGAGACTCATTAGCCTAAGTCGAGTACATATATAGACAAGGTGCTAAAGCGGTTTAGCATGCAAGAGTCTAAGAAAGGACTTTGTCCTATGGCACATGGTACTGCTTTCGTCGAAGGAACAAGTGTTCTAAAACGCTCGCCGAATTAGAACGCATGAAAGAGATCCCTTATGCTTCGCCATAGGATCCATCATGTACGCCATGATTTGTACTCGCCCAGATGTCTCGTTTGCCTTAAGAATTACGAGCGGATACCAGCCTAATTACGGTGAACGCCATCGGATCTCGATCAAGAATATCCTCAAGTACTTACGAAGGACTAAGGATACATTCTTGATTTATGGAGAGGGCGGATGAGCTCGTTGTAATCGGGTTACACCGATGCTAGTTTCCAAACCGACAGAGATGATTTCCGATCGCAATCGGGATATGTGTTTAACTTGAATGGAGGTGCTTGTGAGTCGGGCGCAGCTTCAAAGCAATCAACCATAGCAGATTCTACGACAGAGGCCAAGTACATAGCAGCTTGTGAAGCAGCTAAGAAGGCAGTTTGGATCAGGAAATTTATTTCCGACCTCGATGTGGTTCCTAGTATTGCGAACCCGATAGACCTCTATTGTGACAACAATGGGGCTATTTCACAATCTAGGGAACCTAGATCTCACCAGAGGTCCAAACATGTACTACGGCGATTTCACCTAATCCGCAAGATTATAGAGAGAGGTGATGTGCATATATGTAGAGTAGATTCGGCAGACAATGTCGCCGATCCACCGACGAAGCCACCTGTCGCAGCAGCGAGCATGATCGTCACACTAACTCCATGGGTATCCGATATCCGGAGGACTGATCTTTAGAGACAGTCATTAGTATGCCCTAAAGACCATTTATTGTAATTTGGGTCTTTAGTGCAAGTGGGAGATTATTGTACCGTATTTAATGTAATTTTCATTTTGATGAATAAAAGGCAATTAATTCCAGTATTATTCATTATGTTTCATGCGTTCTTAACAACATAAATAAATAATATGTCCTTAGAATAGTATTTATAATTGTTATGAGATACTATTCTAAACGTCCCCTAGTCGAACATTATTTTGGAATCTTCGAGGACAATAATAATGCGCAAGACTAGTATGTGCGATGATTGATATAAGATATCGGATCGTCACATAGGTATATATGATTAGAGAATCATTATACTCGAGCAGACTCGACATGAGAAACACACCATGGGTTGTTATATAATAGTCAACGGTGTTTCTCAAAATTTTGACAGGGTTGTATATGAGATCCTTCGACTTGAGGTCTCACAAGAGTTCTTGCATGGCTAGTGTTATGCTTTGATAATGTTAAATGCTATCCGTAACTGGGTGAGCAATAAAGGCATTTATTGGGTATATCACGAATCTTGTTCAGGATGAGTGGGATGCAGAAAGGATTTGTCCCTCCTATATAGCAGGAGCGATATCTTGGGCCCCTTGATGGAGTCTGACTAATTCATGGCCATGAACAAGTGAATCAGTATATGATATTGATGTCATTTGATTAGTCTACTCGCGAATCAAGAAACTAAAAGATTGGACAATACAAGTGTGACTTTTCCATGACTTGTGTTCAATCTAGATATCAAGGACAAAAGGATTTAACTACAAATGTCAAATGTTGTGATTATGATAAATCACCAGATATTTATGAATTGGGGGTAATGATGCGTTGCTAGATACCTCTCATTACCTGTGACATATGATGTCACGGCCAACATCATGGATACCTCTTGGGTCGCACTCATAGATCAACTGGATTGGGCTTGTTGGAGTACATTTAATCTAAGGTGCGCCAATTCGATTGGGCCGGGCCGGGCTTCGGGCCGGGATTGGATTGGGCCCTTAATCGGGTTGGGCCGACCAATATGATTGGGCCGACCGACCCGTTTGGACCGACCTTATGGCTGGAATGTTAGACATAAATTCAGCCCTCTTGATGGTGGTTGAAGTGGTGGAGAGAGTGGAGGAGTAATTCTCTCCATGATCTCCCACTTCCCCCATTATCTCACCCCACTCTCTCTTGATAGACTAGAGGAAAAAATTCAGATTTTTTCCTATCATTCTAATCAGTTTTCTCCAGCCTTTTGAAGCTAAGAGAATAGAGAGAAAAAAGTGAGTTTTAGAGAGAAAAAGACAAGACAAATTTCTGGATTTTTTTCTTGCATTTTTGCTAATAGAAAAGAAGTTAGAAAGCTTGTTTCTTGTTCTTGAAAAGGTCGTTCATACTCCATCCATTGAAGAGTGTCTTCAAAGCTTCTACAAGGCGTTGGCTAGCACCAAGCGAGTAGAAGACCATCTCCCGGAAGATCGAGTGGATACCGGAAGAGACGGAGCTCGCAAGCGTGGTGTTCCGTTCGTTACAACAAACCGCTGAAAGCGTTTCAGCCATTCTAGCATCCATATAAGGTAAAACACTATCCCATAGTCGTAGGTACTTACTCGTGAAAGATCTTGATAGAGGCGGGTCAAAGTTATTTCCGCTGCGCTTATGTGTATGACCCGGTTATTCCTCTAACATTGATAGCACTAAGCCCATTGCTAAATTGTACTTATGGCAGATTAACTGCTATGCAACAGTATGTTGAGTAAAAATATGTAGAAGGGTTTGAATGAAAAATTTGGTGATGTTAAGTTACATGTGCTGTTGACAAAACCTACACCCGGAATTGAAGAGGATTTTAGTTTGGTAAGCAACATGGAAATCACTTGAACTATAAAATTCTCCCTATTCATATTTACTTCCACTTTCAACTTCCCCTCCAACCAAACGATTTACCTCCACATAAACTTTTCCTCCCATTTACTTCATTTTCCCACTCCAACCAAACTAGGCATGAGTTTCAAACAAGATCATACTCAAATTAGACTCAATTCAAGTACACTCAGATATTATTCCCTTCGTCCAGATTAGATGTACGCATTTGAACAAGAACTAAGAAGAGTATTTTGACCATGAGTAAGCTACCATAAGATATAGGAACTTAGTGGAACTTAAATCTCTTAAATACAAGAAGTTAGTCATGAGAAATTATAGAGAAAATACGTTTTCGCACATTCATTTTTACAAACAAACTATACATAATGTAAACATCTAATATTGAAGATTTGCAGAGAGAATTTTAGAAGAATGAGTTTCTTCTGAGGATTTATTATTTGACTTAATGATGTTTACAAGAATGGAAATGGCTATTTAAAGATATCTATTTTGGTAACTGCTCCTAACAACCTGTTGAGCTGTAAAGTGATTACCAAAATAGAGAAAATATCCTAAAGCTTAATACGTACACTGAAGGAAATAACCAAAATGTAAATCTACTGGGCTACTAGGCTGGATTAATTACCACAGCCTTATTTAACAATAATAGTGGGCCTACTATGTAACCCAATTACATAGCCCAAATCTTTGTTCATTCTATCCAACCCAAAGGTATAAAATCCTTAACTTTAGTCTGTCTTCTTCCACGTTTTCTCTAAGCTGAGAACATCAAATTTAACTGCAACTTTGCCTCTGATTTCTCCATGGAATGATTGTCTGATATAGTCTTCAAACCCCCTCCCCCCACAAGGTGGACCCTTGTAGAGATTTACCAGACCAAGATGCTTCACTAAGAACTAAAACCTAGCAGTTGATAATGGCTTGGTAAAAATGTCAGCTAATTGCCTTACTGAAGCAATTGGTAATGGCCTAAAAACACCTTCAAGCAGCCTTTCACGAACCACATGACAATCAATCTCAATATGTTTTGTACGGTTATGAAAGACCGGATTCTCGGCAATGTGAAGGGCAGTTTGGCTGTCACAAAACAAGGGGAAAGCTTGATGTTGAGTCACTCCAAAGTCTTCTAAAATATGAGTTAACCATTGTATTTCACAGGCTGTTATAGCCATTGCACGATACTCAGCCTCAGCTGAGCTGCGAGATACTGTGTGTTGTTTCTTGGATCTCCAAGAAATCAAAGAATCTCCTAGAAATAAACAAAAACCAGTAACAGATCTACAAGTCTCAGAACAACCAGCCCAATCACTGTCAGTGAAACCCCTTAGCTAAAACTTGGACTGATATGAAAAGAATAGCCCTTGTCCAGGTGCTGTCTTGATGTATCTGAGAATTCTATGAGTGGCTTTATGATGCATAATGGTAGGAGAGTCAAGAAACTGACTTAATTGTTGCACACAATAAGATAAATCTGGTCTTGTCACTGTTAAGTAGAGCAATTTACCAATAATTATTCTATAGCCAGAAACATCACCATATAATTCAGAGTCTTGATGAGTAAACTTAGCATTATAATCTATAAGATTAAAAATAAACTTATAGTCTAACATACCTTCATCAGATAATAACTCCAATGCATATTTTCTCTGTGAAAGAAATATTCCAGCCTCATTTCTAATAACTTCCAATCCTAAAAAGAAACTTAAGGCACCAAGATCCTTAATCCTGAATTGTGAGTGTAATATGCTTTTAATGTCAACAATAGAATCTGTAAAACACAAGGGGGGGGGAGGGGTGAATTGGGTTTTAATCAATCTTGGAAACTTTTTCTATTCTTTGCAATGCTAGTGTAAGTTTGAGCAAGATGAATAAAAGCAATGCAAAACCCAACAACAAGACAAAGGATTTATAGTGGTTCGACTCACTCAGAATCTACATCCACTACCTTGAGCCGCACCCAAGGATTTTAAACAACTTCACTAAGAAGAATGTTTACACTTGTGGCTAACTCACTAAGAGTTTTACAACACAACCACACAAGAAAAACTCACTAAGAGCTTGCCCACACTAAGTATGACTTTTACAACAATTACCCAATCACTAAGAAAGGGAATAAGAATGTTTAATACAAAGATTGTTCACTCTTCTAAGTGAAAGATATTACCTTTGAAGTACAACAATGATAAGCTCTTTGAACATAAGTAGCACACACTTTGTCTTGCTTTTGAAAGAACACTCTTTGAACATAAGTAGCACACACTTTGTCTTGCTCTTTGAAAATGTTATGTCCATGGTCTCATCATCAAAGTTGATGTCTTCTTCATCACTTGAATCATTGGATTCATCAAGATCAAGAATAGCCTTTAAAGCACTACTCATTTTTGCCTTTTCAAGATGCTCATCCTTTTTGTGTGTGAGCTCATAAGTGAGAAGAGAACCGATGAGCTCCTCTGTGGGAAAAGTCTTCAAGTTCTTTGCTTCTTCAATAACAAGAGCTTTTCCTTCCCAACTTTTAGGAAGTGAGTTGAGAATCTTCCTATTCTTTCACCCATAGTGTATTCCTTTCCATAAGATCTCAACCCATTGACAACATTTGTGAACCTAGTGTTCATCTCATTTATAGTTTCATTTGTCTTCATAGAGAAAAGCTCATATTCCCTCACAAGCATGTTGAGCTTTGATTCTTTGACTTGATTAGTCCCCTCATGGGTGACTTCTAAGGATTTCCACATCTTGTGAGCGGATTTGCTTCCACGTACCCGATTGTACTCATCCGGATTAAGAGCACAACTAATGATGTTCATAGCTCGATAATTGAGAGTCATTTTCTTGGACTCATCTTGATTAAACTCATTGTCCAATTTTGGAACTTGAACACCATCTACCTCTTTCATAGGAACATAAGGACCTTCTTCAAAAATTTTCCATAAGGAGTAGTCTATAGAGCACACATAGATTTTGAAACGGTCTTTCCAAGCATTGAAATTATTACCATCAAAGAGAGGTGGTCTATTTGTGGAAGATCCTTCTTGGTAGGCTAAAGCGGAATAACCGGCCATTAATCTTTTCTTCAAGCGATTAAGCTAAAGATGAAGACGATGCTCTGATACCAATTGTAAAACACAAGAGGGGGTGGGGGGTGAATTGAGTTTTAATCAATCTTGGAAACTTTTTCTATTCTTTGCAATGCTAGTGTAAGTTTGAGCAAGATGAATAAAAGCAATGCAACACCCAACAACAAGACAAAGGATTTATAGTGGTTCGACTCACTCAGAATCTACATCCACTACCTTGAGCCGCACCCAATGATTTTAAACAACTTCACTAAGAAGAATGTTTACACTTGTGGCTAACTCACTAAGAGTTTTACAACACAACCACACAAGAAAAACTCACTAAGAGCTTGCCCACACTAAGTAGGACTTTTACAACAATTACCCAATCACTAAGAAAGGGAATAAGAATGTTTAATACAAAGATTGTTCACTCTTCTAAGTGAAAGATATTACCTTTGAAGTACAACAATGATAAGCTCTTTGAACAAAAGTAGCACACACTTTGTCTTGCTTTTGAAAGAACACTCTTCAATGATTTAGATCATAAGGATGAAGTGTATTTGCTTTGAGAGTGTTTAGACTTGATAAGAAATCAATGTAAATGTTATGTGCAAGTCTTAGAGTCATTCTCTAGCTTTGGAGTATTTATACATTTCAAAATAGGCTGAAAAACGACTCTATAACGGTTAGAAATCGCAGAGTTCGGTTGACCGAACAGAGCACCTCGGATGGCCGAAATCAACCTCGGTTGAGCCGAGCCTAGGTCGGTCGACCGACCCTGACCTTAGGTCACCGAAGCCACTTTTTACACCTCTCAGTTTCTCTTCGGTTGATCCGAGGAAAGCTCGGATGATCCGACCTTCTGAGCTTTGAGAGATGTTGATTTTTCACACGTTTTAAAATCTTTTGAAGTCTAAAAGGTTTTCCCAAAAGGTAACATGTAAGAACATTTGGAAAACCATTTTAAAAGACTTATACTTTGAAATCAAAGGCTTTCGAAATACGAACACATGTAAGGATCATTTTGAAACTTTAGCCTTTTGAAAACGTGTTTATGAAAACATGCAAGACTTGAGTGTAGAGCTTATGTTCATGAGAGCTTTGGTTAGAGCGTTATAAGATAACGACTTATGACGACAAAGCTAAACTAACCAAACCTAAGTCTTCAATCTTCAATCTTGATAAATGAGCCTTGCATAACTTTGAATCTTGATACCAATGGCTTGATTGAAGTACTTAGAGCTTCCATAATGAGTTCCGATATTCTATCACAAAGATTAAGATCATTAGACACAACATCAAAAGTTTGTCCAATATCAAAAACTGAGTTTGTTCGCCCTTAGGGCTTACAGAATCCATAGAATCACTGGCCAATATGATATCATCCACATAAACTAGTAATACTAGAAAAGAAGTTTCAGTTTGCTTCACAAACAAGCTGTAATCATGCCAACTTTGAATAAAACCAAGTGCAAGAAGAGTTTGAGTGAGTTTCAGGTTCCATTCTCTACTAGATTGTTTGAGGTCATATAGAGATTTAACAACTTGCAAACTTTATTAGGACCAACATCATACCAGGAGGAGGTAGCATATATATCTCTTCATGTAATTCACCATGCAAAAATGCATTATTTACATCTAATTGATGAAGAAACCAACATTTACTTGCTGCAATGGCTAACAAAGCTCTTACTATTGTCATCTTGGCAACAGGAGAAAAAGTGCTAAGGTAAATCCACACCTGGCTGTTGTGTACCCTTTTACAACTAGCCTTGCTTTATATCTCTCAATTGTCCCATTAGCACTGAGCTTAATTATGTATACCCATTTGTTACCTATGGGTATCTTTCTTGAAGGTAAGAATGTTAAAATCCAAGTATTGTTTGCTACCAAAGCATCCAACTCCTCTTTCATAGCTTGTCTCCATTTGTCATGTTTGACTGCTTCTTTATATGATGTAGGTTCCTATGTGACATCAAGAACATTTACAAAGCGTTTTTTATTCTGGTATAACCTATCATATGACAATACCTGATGAAGTGAATGAGGTGAAGTAATTATGTTATTGCAGTCATAATCTTGAAGATAGATAGGAGAATTTTTAGTTCTAACTGGCCTACTAGACAAAGAATCAGACCTTTGATCATCTGAAATGTCTAAGGTAGTATCATTAGCACAGTTATTACTAAGATCAGTAGCAACAAAAGGAAAAGTGTGAGAAATGGGAGGAATGGAATTGTTATCAAGGGAAGGACTAATAACAGATTCATTACTAGAGTCAAACAGTTCATCAAAAGAAGTAATAGAACCTGAGGCTAGAGATGATTTAGGACTAGAACCTGAATCAGAATCAATGAAGGGAAAAACATGTTCTTGAAATAGAACATGTCTAGAAATGAAAATAGATTCAGTGTCACAATCAAGCAGTATAAAACCTTTAGAGACAGCTGATTGCCCTAGATAAACACATCTCTTCCCTTTAGGATTAAACTTCCCTCTCTCATGCTCAATAGTACAAGCATAACTCAAACACCCAAACACTTTCAGATTTGCATAACTAGGAGGTTGTGCATATAGCTTCTCATAAGGTGTTAAATTCTGGATAATGGGTGAAGGAGTCAAATTAATGAGATAGGTTGCATGTTTAATATAGAATCCCCAATATGACAAAGGAACATTGGATTGAAATCTTAATGACCTAGCTACATTTAATAGATGTTGATGCTTTCTTTCAACTAGGCCATTTTGTTCATGGGTATAAGGACATGATGTTTGATGGAGAATGCCTTTTTTTGCATAAAATTTTGTCATAAAAAATTCACTGCCATTATCAGTTCTCATGATTTTTATTTTGACAGAGAATTGTGTTAATATGAACTCATAGAAGGAACTGACTGTACTAGTTACATCAGATTTGGATTTAAGCAAAAATATCCAAACAAACCTAGTAAAGTCATCCACAATAGTCCAGAAGAATCTCTGGTCATATATGGTAGGTTCTTTGTAAGGACCCCACACATCCATATGTACTAAATCAAAAGCCTTATGTACAATAGATGTTCTAAGAGAAAAAGGCAATTTGTGTTGCTTTGCAATAGGGCAAACAGTAGATGATTTTTAATCTTTACAAGAAGTGATTCCTTTTATGTTTCTAATCAATCTAGGAAATGACAAATGTCCAAGTCTGTAATGCCACAATAGATCTTTCACTTCTTCATCATTGTGACAAACAGAATTATTGATATGTGCAAATTGTTTGAATATGGATGAAACCTTTTTATCAGTAGAAGAAATTGAAATGGGAGGAGGTAAGAAGTATAAACCCTGCCATCCTTTAGCTGTCAAAATCCTCTGAGAGGTTGACAGGTCCTGGACAACACAATAGTCATGAAAAGACAATACAGAACAAGAGTTAAGTAAAATGAGCTTAAAAATAGATACCACATTCAGATTGAAGACAGGAACATAAAGAACATCCTTAAGGACCAAACTAGATGCCAACTAAAACTAAATGCCAACTGAATTGTTCCTTTCATGATGACAGGAATAGAACATCTATTTGGCAACTTAATGAAAAGATTAGACACATGTTTAGAATCCACAAAAAAAATTATCAGTGCATGCCACATGATCAGTGGCACCAGAATCAAGAATCCAAGTAAAAGTTTTAGAGTCATTAAGGATGCATGTTGGTGCATTGAAATCACCACAATCATTGGCTTGCAAAATTGCTTGGTTGATTCTTAGATTTATTGTAGTTCCTACACTGCTTGAACCACTATCCATGCTTTAAGAAGCTCCTGTATTCATGCTTTGAAACAGGCTGCTCAATTTCTGTTGTTGCTCAGAATTAAAGCCAGTGAGGCCACCTTGGAGGGAACTATGCCTTGATTCATGAGAACTTTCAGCATTGTTTCTATCACCATTGTGTCCAAGCATGTGATTGATAGTTTTGAAGCAATTTTGATTACCATTGATTCCATTATTTGATCATCTTGAGCTGTATCCAACATTGTTGTAGTTATTAGCACCATTCCAACTACCACTCCTTCCTCTTCCTCTATTTTCATTAAATCCAGTTGGATAGCCATATTTCTTATAGCATTTGTCCACTGAATGGCCTAAACCACCACAGTAAGTACAAGATAAAGGCCTTATACCAGAAAATCTACCTCATCCTCTATAATTTCCACTCACAACATTTACTGAAACCATCTCATTGTTTTTTATGTTAGCAGAAAGATGTTGAGTACTCTCATTACTTGTATTCTGTGTGTAAGACTAAGAGTGCATGACTTGCATAAGCACATGAGTATTATTATAATTGAGTTGATTCTTATGTTGTTTGGCTAAGCCAAATGCCTCTTCTATACCTGGCATATGCTTAGTCATCAAAACATGTGACTTCACCTCTGCATATTCACTACAAGAAAAATGATATTTATTGACGACTTCAATTTTAGGTCACTATTATCGCTTGTGACCATTTTTTGAAGTCGTCACTTGTCGTCACAAATACCTCCGTCACTGATGAAATTGTTACAATATTTTGTGATTGGTCACAATTACTCAATACTTCTGTGACTAAATTCTCGACTCAAAAAACTTTAGAATAAGTGAAACAAGTGGTCACAACAAATATAAATATATGTGACAATAGTTTTGACACAAAAAAGAAGTCAATTGTGACGAACTAAGTCATCGAATATTTATATTTATAGTGACGACATCGTTGACACAAAAATACTCGTTAATAGTGGCCAAGTGTTTGTCACACATACTACTTATATCAGTGGCAACTACTTCGTAACTAATTATTTTGAAATAGTATCGACCGAGTTTAGTCACAAAAAAATTTAATTATTTTTACAAATATTTTGTCACTTGTATATTTATTACGACCGAGTCGACCCACTCCCCACGCAGAGCTGGGCCGAGCCAAGTCGAGCCGATTCGCCGCCAAGTCAACACCTTTGAATAATGTAGAATAAAGTCTCTCCCTTAGCCTCCAAGTCAAGCCACCTTTGAATAATTGGAATAAAGTATCTCCATTCTCAATGGGATAAGAATTGAACCTGCGACCTCCCGCATGTATGTCGTACGCTGGGTCGTCAGGCTAGCTGATCATTTGTTAATTTTTGTTTCTCCTATTATATTTATCATAATGGAGTTTTTATTTTTTATTTTTAACCTTTACTTATTTAAATTTATGTTTTTTTTTTTTTATTTCCTTTTCTTCATGAATCAAAATTAATACACTCTTATTAAATTTTAAATAATTAAATGTATTTAATTTTTCTTTCAAAATACATTTCAGAAATGTAATCTATATTTTTTGTATGAAATTGTTATCAAAATATGAATAAATTTATTGTACATGGATATTAGTTTTTAGTAATAAATTTAATGTATTACTAAAAAATATAAAAAATAAAATTATATTCTAAAGTATAGCATATATACTTGTATATTTATACTCTTTTTGTTTTTCAAAAACAAAAAATATTTATACTTTCACTCAGTTTTCGTTGCTCCATTTTCCCTTTTTCGTTTTAAAAGAAATATACATTCAACGTGAGAGGAGAATAACACTATAACCACATCATATACAAACTACATATTATCAAAGAAAAAATACTAGATTTTCTAAGAAAATGTCTGTAAGCCCTAAGGGCGAACAAACTCAGTTTTTGATATTGGACAAACTTTTAATGTTGTGTCTAATGATCTTAATCTTTGTGATAGAATATCGGAACTCATTATGGAAGCTCTAAGTACTTCAATCAAGCCATTGGTATCAAGATTCAAAGTTATATTCAAGGCTTATCTTTCAAGATTGAAGATTGAAGACTTAGGTTTGGTTAGATTAGCTTTGCCGTTATTAGTCGTTATCTTATAAAGCTCTAACCAAAGCTCTCATGAATATAAGCTCTACACTTTAGTCTTGCATGTTTTCCTAAACACGTTTTCAAAAGGCTAAGTTTCAAAATGATCCTTACAAGTGTTCGTATTTCAAAAGCCTTTGTTTTCTAAGTCTAAGTCCTTTAAAATGGTTTTCCAAGTGTTCTTACTTGTTAGCTTTTGGGAAAACCTTTTAGACTTCTAAAGACTTCAAAAGATTTCAAAACGTGTGAAAAATCAGCTCAGAGGTCGGATCATCCGAGTTTACCTCGGATCAACCGAGCACAAACAGAGACTTGGAAGATTGGACTTCGGTCGACCTAGGGCTAGGGTCGGTCGACCGACCTGGTGCTCGGTCATCCGAGGTGCCTTGTTCGGTCCACCGAACTCTGTTTTTCTAGTCGTTATTTGACCGTTGGAGAGTCATTTTCAGCCAATTTTGAAATGTATATATACTCCAAAGCTAGAGAATGACTCCAAGACTTGAACATACAATTTACATTGATTTCTTATCAAGTCTAAACACTCACAAAGTAAATGCTCTTCATTTCTATGATATAAATCATTCAAGAGCAATCTTTCAAAAGCAAGACAAAGAGTGTGCATCATATGTTCAAAGAGCTTAATATTCTTGTACTTCAAAGGTATATCTTTCTCACTTAGAAGAGTGAATTATCTTGTTCTTTATTCATCTTAATTCCCTTTCTTAGTGATAGGGTAATTCTTGTAAAAGTCCTACTTAGTGTGGGCAAGTAACTCTTAGTGAGTTTTGTATTGTGGTTGTTGTGTAAAACTCTTAGTGAGTTGTCCACAAGTGTAAAGTTCTTCTTAGTGAAGTTGTTGAAATCCTTGGGTGCGGCTCAAGGTAGTGGATGTAGATTCTAAGTGAATCGAACCACTATAAATCCTTTGTCTTGTTATTGGGTTTTACTTTGCTTTTAATCATCTTGCTCAAACTTACAATAGCATTGCTTAGAGATTCGAAAAAGTTTACAAGATTAGTTAAAATCCAATTCATCCCCCCCCCCCCCTCTCTTGTGTTTTACAATTGGTATCAGAGCCTCGTCTTCATCTTTAGCTTAATAGCTTGAAGAAAAGATTAATGGCCGAATATTCCGCTTTAGCATACCAAGAGGGGTCTTCCACCAATAGGCCACCACTTTTTGATGGAAATAATTATGAGGCTTGGAAAGACCGTTTCAAGATATATGTGTGCTCAATAGATTATTCTTTATGGCATATATTTAAAGATGGTCCATATGTGCCTATGAAAATGGTGGATGATGTTCAAGTGCCAAAGCTGGACAATGAGTTAAATGAGTTTGAGTCCAAGAAGAAGACTCAAAATTACAAGGCAATGAACATTCTTAGTTGTGCCTTGAATCCGGATGAGTACAATCGTGTGCTTGGAAGAAAATCCGCACACTCCATGTGGAAAATGCTTGAAGTTACTCATGAAGGCACAAATCAAGTCAAGGAGTCAAGGTTGAATATGCTTGTTAGAGAATTTGAGCTATTCTCCATGAAGCCTAATGAATCTATCAATGATATGAACTCAAGACTCACCAACATTGTAAATGGGTTGAGGTCTAATGGCAAGGAGTATACTACCGGAGAAATCAATAGGAAAATTCTCAACTCACTCCCAAAATGTTGTGAAACAAAAGCTCTTGCCATTGAAGAAGCCAAGGACTTAAAGACATATTCAACGGAGGAACTTATTGGCTCTCTACTCACTTTTGAGATGAAGAAAAGGAAAAATGGTTCTAATAAGAGTGATCTTGATTCTATCATCAATAATGAAGAAGTAGAGAAATTGTTCTTCAATCTCAAAAATGCAAAGTGCTTGTTAAGCCATTGGGATCAAGAAGGGAGTAGTGATGAAGAAGAAGATGAAAATGCAAATGTTTGCTTTATGGCATTTGGTAATGAGGTACATCCTTCTCCTTCTATTTCAAATTCTTATGATGATAATGATGATGATGATGAGGATGATCCTAATGAGCTTTTAATTGATATGTATGATCAATTGAAGAAATGTGCAAAGCAAAACAAAGATATGAAGCTTAAAATTGAATCTTTGCTTGATGAAAGATCTAAGTTGCTTGATGATAATAAGATGTTGTGTGATGATGTTAATTGCTTGAAATGTGAAAATGAAAGTCTTATTACTACTTGCAATACATCTTCATTACAATACATAGAAGCTTGTGATAAATTGTCATCTCTTGAAAACAAGCTTGTTGAATTTGATCTTTTGAAGAACAAAGTAAATGATCTTACCCTTCTTGTTGATAAATTTAATAAGGGTAAGAAAAATCTTGATCAAATTCTTAGTATGCAACGTGCTTCACATGATAAAAATGGTCTTGGTTATATTGCTAAACATGTTGATATTGCTAGCTCTTCTCTTAAACCTAAGAATCATGTTGTAAATGCTAGAATGTCACATAGGCCATGTAATTATCTTGTGCATACTCACAAATCTTCTAAGCCACATATTCATTGCACATATTGTGGGAAACATGGTCACTCTTGTGTTAGATGCCATGCTAAGAAGAAGATTGAAAGGGGAGTTAAAACCATTTGGAGAGTTAAGCTCACTTCAACTAACCCCCATGGACCCAAACAAAAGTGGGTACCAAAAGCTACTCTTCCCTTGATCTTATAGGTTCTTATAAGTTAGATGTATGCCACAAAGCTTCAATGGACTTGATTCGAAGAGAAGTGGCATTGGGGAGAAGTAAAAGGAGATGTGCCAAAAGAAGAAATTCAAAAGCACTCCTTAACACTTGGATTCTCAAAGCTCAAATGTTAATCAATTGGAGAACCAAGTTGCTTAGATACAAAGAGCAAAGCATCAAGTGATGACAAGAGCCAAAGTGTCAATACAATGTCTTCATCACTTGGTAAGAAAGCAAAGGTATCAAAATCACCTTCTCTTAACACTTTAATTAATGTGTTTAAGTGTTTTTTATATATATACATGCTTGCTCTTATATATGATTGCATCTCACATTCTTGAATGTTATATTCATATAGATAACCTTTAGCATGTTCTTTATTGTCCATGTTTATTTAGCTAAGGTATCTATGAGATGTAGCATATGCAACTTGATTGATTCTTGTTTTGTCATGTATTATTCAATTAAGAATCCATCTAGTTGTCTTGGTTTTTGATTTGCAATGATCCTTATGCATATATGTGTTACTTGAGATATTGAGCTAATCATGAAGGACCTTTAAAAAGATACCATATTTGTTCTCAAGAATTCCTTGTAGGTAACAAAGAGTTCTAAGCTTCAAGAAAAAAATATGAACTACAAGGAATGGCACAAGTGAGCTAAGACTCCAAGAAAAGAGTCAAATGCTAAGGATTACAAGATTGTAGAGGGTTCATCAAGAAAAGAAAAGTCACCCATCATTGATGACTCTACACTTGTCATGCAAAGAAGATTGAGTAGCTCAAGGAACTCATTGAAGGAACTCAAAGTGCAAAAGCATTCATCAAATTCAATGAGATATTGCTAAACTCAATCTCTTTCATTTCCTTAAACAATGATTGATCTTACTTTCCTTATCATGTATCAATTGTTTTTTAAATGGGCACCTTGGAGATTTTATAACATGCTTGCTCTTCATATGTTTTTGATTCTTTTGAGCATGTTATTAGTGAGCTTAATGATTTGATCTTTGTGATGAAATCTCCTTTTAAAATACCCCTCTCCCCTATTTTATTTAGTGTCTTATGCTTTGGGGGAGTTTATATATGCTATGTTTAGTTTTTACTTGATCTTTATTGCATATAGGGGTGTTGGTGTGTTTATATTCAAGTCTATAGCATTAATCTTATGTGGTTGATCGTCTAGATGCTTGACTTAGGATGTAAACTCTATATGTGATGTATGCTCAATTGTTCATATTTTACATCATCACATCACTTGTTGGCTTGCTTTTCATCTTTTAACTCTTATAGCCAACTTGTGTAAGTTATTTTGGAAGTTATATGTGTTATAAATGTTTATGTCTTCAATTGGTATCACATATACTCTCCCTTAATAACTTTGAGATCATATTCTTCATTCTCTTATCCTTTGTGATCTCATTATGGTTTTTGGTTAGTATTACTTTAAGAGTTGTTACACTCATTTAGCTAACCATTAACTTGTTAGAGGAATGTTCTCCAAGTGTTATCTTACACTTCCTCTACTTCTTTTGGTTGTGATACATGTGCTTAACTTATGAATTTATGGTATCACTTCCACTAGTACTTTGTTAGCTATATTTTCAAACGTGTGTTACAATTGGCTATATTTACAATTGGTATCATGTTTTACAATTGGTCAATTGGTATCAAACTTGGTTTTATCTCAAATAGCTAACATCGTATGTTTTATAAACGGGGAGATTGTGCTTAACGGTTATATTCCTTATCTCCTTTGTTTTTAGCTTACGTTGATATTCTTTTTGAGCCATATATAACCATCTTTATATTTATGTGTCATTATGGACTCTTTGTATTTTGAAATCAACCAAGCTTATTCAAAAAGATCATTCTTCAGAAAATTGGTGTATTAACTTTGCTTGTGCTATGAACTGTTTATGTTTTTGCAAGTACACCCTTATATCTTTGGAGTTTGAAGTCTTTTTTATTATGCCAAAGGGGGAGAAAAATAGTGTATTAATCTTGCTAAAATGGTGTATTAATCTTGGTGTATTAATCATGTTTTTTATCCTTTCCGGCATGTTTTGAGGGGGAGCTCTTTATATATCTTATGTCTCAAAACATATTAAATGGAAGGAAGGAGGAAAGGAGGTTGGTTGGGAAATAGGGCTCTTCTAAGAGTCCCTAGATTATATGGCAAAAATAAGTTATTATGACTAAGTGCTTTTGTCTTCATTGGTTTTATCTTTTAAAGCACTAGTCATTGCTCTTAATTGATCTTTAACTTTTTGCCATGCTTCCTTGTTCTTAATTTTGTCCATATTCTATCTTATTACATAAAAGTTTGTCATAATCAAAAAAGGGGGAGATTGTAAGCCCTAAGGGCGAACAAACTCAGTTTTTGATATTGGACAAACTTTTAATGTTGTGTCTAATGATCTTAATCTTTGTGATAGAATATCGGAACTCATTATGGAAGCTCTAAGTACTTCAATCAAGCCATTAGTATCAAGATTCAAAGTTATATTCAAGGCTTATCTTTCAAGATTGAAGATTGAAGACTTAGGTTTGGTTAGATTAGCTTTGCCGTTATTAGTCGTTATCTTATAAAGCTCTAACCAAAGCTCTCATGAACATAAGCTCTACACTTTAGTCTTGCATGTTTTCCTAAACACGTTTTCAAAAGGTTAAGTTTCAAAATGATCCTTACAAGTGTTCGTATTTCAAAAGCCTTTGTTTTCTAAGTCTAAGTCCTTTAAAATGGTTTTCCAAGTGTTCTTACTTGTTAGCTTTTGGGAAAACCTTTTAGACTTCTAAAGACTTCAAAAGATTTCAAAACGTGTGAAAAAATCAGCTCGGGAGGTCGGATCATCCGAGTTTACCTCGGATCAGCCGAGCACAAAGCAGAGACTTGGAAGATTGGACTTCGGTCGACCTAGGGCTAGGGTCGGTCGACCGACCTGGTGCTCGGTCATCCGAGGTGCCTTGTTCGGTCCACCGAACTCTGTGTTTTCTAGCCGTTATTTGACCGTTGGAGAGTCATTTTCAGCCAATTTTGAAATGTATATATACTCCAAAGCTAGAGAATGACTCCAAGACTTGAACATACAATTTACATTGATTTCTTATCAAGTCTAAACACTCACAAAGTAAATGCTCTTCATTTCTATGATATAAATCATTCAAGAGCAATCTTTCAAAAGCAAGACAAAGAGTGTGCATCATATGTTCAAAGAGCTTAATATTCTTGCACTTCAAAGGTATATCTTTCTCACTTAGAAGAGTGAATTATCTTGTTCTTTATTCATCTTAATTCCCTTTCTTAGTGATAGGGTAATTCTTGTAAAAGTCCTACTTAGTGTGGGCAAGTAACTCTTAGTGAGTTTTGTATTGTGGTTGTTGTGTAAAACTCTTAGTGAGTTGTCCACAAGTGTAAAGTTCTTCTTAGTGAAGTTGTTGAAATCCTTGGGTGCGGCTCAAGGTAGTGGATGTAGATTCTAAGTGAATCGAACCACTATAAATCCTTTGTCTTGTTATTGGGTTTTACTTTGCTTTTAATCATCTTGCTCAAACTTACAATAGCATTGCTTAGAGATTCGAAAAAGTTTACAAGATTAGTTAAAACCCAATTCACCCCCCCCCCCCCTCTTGTGTTTTACAATGTCATTATTTAGTGACGAAGTTGTTTTCATCAAGAAAGAAAGACCTTTCTTGACCAAAAATCTTTGTCACGAAAAGCTTCGTCCTAAAAAGTAATTTTTTTTTTTTGTAGTGTACAGATGATAATAATGATTTGTGCCTGAACATAGATCTGATTCAGACGTAATAATCGTTGAAAGAAATCCGTTTACTATTGATACAATGAGTATTTATGGAAAAAATGAATTTGATTAAGATGAAGACATTATTAATAGGACAATAGTGATACATTAATAATGACAAATTAACTGTGGAAAAGACTAATCGTCACAATTCGCGGTAGTAACAAACAAATAAATCGTCACCACTAGTACAAACAATAGTGACCATCCATGTTTTGTCACAATAAACCTCTTATTTGTGACCACATTCAGCTAACACTAAATGTATGAACTTTTAGTGTCACAAAGTTTCATCAGAGAAAGGCAAAAGTAGAGTGACAAAGTACTTTTTGTCACAATAAATTGGAATACTAGTGAGAAAATTAATTTTTGTCACAATTAAGTTTAATCCCCGCAAAAAATAATTGGTGTCAGAGCGCATATGGTATTAGTGACAAAACTTCAGTTAAAAGAAATTACGACACTATTAATATTGTAATAGTGACAACTTACTTATGAACGAGTTTAAACCATCACCATTAACACTACAACGGTGACAAACATGTAAGTTGTCACAATTAGTACCTATACTAGTGACAACAAAATATTTTGTCACAATAAATATTTTATTTGTGACAAAATGGTATATGATCACAAAACAGTTGTCACTGAATGTCTTCACTCTTGTAGTGATTTCTCCTTAATCCTTTGAGAAACCTTATAACATAATCAGAGTCACAATATTTTTGCACAGTAGTGAGACCTCCACGGGTGCAATTAGGCATAGGTCTTAAAACTAGTAACTCATTCCATAAGTATTTAAGTTGAGTATAATATGCATCAACAGTAAGGTTTCCTTGCTTTAAAGCATGTATCTCCTCAAGTAAATCAATCAACCTAAAAGCATTACTATTTGTGTACCTCTTTTCCAGATTCATCCATACCTCCATGGATGTATTGAAGAATTCAACACTTTGTACTATAGTTGATGTCATTGTGTTAGTCATCCATGTTAAATCTGTTTGATCCGCTCTTTCCCATGTTGTATGTGTTCTATTGCCTTTTCGAGGCTGAGTAAATCCAGCTACTTCTTCTATAAAATAAACTTTGTCCTTGATAATCAAAGCTCTTCTCATAGACCTTCTCCATGAATGACAATTGGATCCGGATAATACTTTTTGAGTCAAAAATCAATGAAGAACTATCTGTTTGATGCAAGTAAAAATGATGTCCAGCAACAATAATATATGTTGTATTTCATTTTGCCATTGCTCAATTTGTTCAATTGAAGAATTGAGAAAACCTAACTGAAATTTTAGGTATACTGAAGAGAAAAAAAAATTGAAAAAGGAATTCAATCTAAGAATCAGATGATCAAGAAGAATTCATAGATCATCAGCAATCTTCGCAGCATCCAGCTGCTCTGATACTATACTGAAGATTTGCAGAGAGAATTTTAAAAGGAGGAGTTTCTTCTGAGGATTTGTTATTTGACTTAATGATGTTTACAAGAATGGAAATGGTTATTTATAGGGAAAAATTCGCTATGAGATGGCCCTTGTGGGTACCTGTGAAATATGAAGGCCTACGAGACCTACCCTGCAGGTGGATCTTATCTAAAATTATGTAAGAAGAGTGTGGAGCAGAATCCATTGGGTTTGCCCCATGCCAGACTTTCCCTATTTATAGATATCTATTTTGGTAACTGCTCCTAATAACCTGCTGAGCTATAAAGTGATTACCAAAATAGAGAAAATATACTAAATTTTTTTTTTTGAAGCCCGGTTGAACAGTTGCCCATGTACGAGGAGGGTATCAAACCCGCGACCTCACACCTTTATAATATCCTAAAGCTGAATACGTACATTGATGGAAATAACCAAAATGTAAATCTACTGGGCTGGATTAATTACCACAGCCTTATTTAACAATAATAGTGGGCCTACTAAGTACCCAATTACATAGCCCAAATCCTTGTTCAGTCTATCCAACCCAAAGGTATAAAATCCTCAACTTCAGTCTGTCTTCTTCCACGTTTTCTCCAAGCTGAGAACATCAA
Organism: Vinca minor; assembly: GCA_026122235.1. NCBI lineage: Eukaryota > Viridiplantae > Streptophyta > Magnoliopsida > Gentianales > Apocynaceae > Vinca > Vinca minor. The sequence goes on along the minus strand of JAOCZM010000256.1, from coordinate 220,091 downwards.
ATTTAACTGCACCTTTGCCTCTGATTTCTCCATGGAATGATGGTCTGATATAGTCTTCAAAATCTAATTTGAAACAATCGGAATTTAGATTAGTGGAAGGTGCATAAAAGTCAAAAAAACTGCAAGTTCTATAGTGTTTTAGGTGGCCTTTTAGAGCACAAAAAGATAAAATGCGCAAAATGTAAAGCTTGAAACTGGACACTTTATTTTACTTCCAAGTACTGAACAAATTACAAATTATTTCATTGATCTCAGACACAACTCCGAAAAGATTACACCATTTTCACACAGACATAAACACAAACACCTTATGATCATATAATTTGTTTACAAGAAACAGAAATGCATTCATTGAACCCCAGAAATCAGCAGAACCCAGAAGATCAATCTTCAATTTCTTAACCAGAAATTTCAATGGATTTGACCTCTGATTTCTTCTCCTCAAACTTAGGCACAGTCACGGTTAAAACCCCATTTTCCATATTAGCTTTAACTTCCTCCATCTTAGCATTCTCTGGCAATCGGAACCGCCGTAGAAATTTGCCGCTGCTCCTTTCAATTCGGTGCCATTTATCATTCTTCTCTTCCTTCTCTTTGCTTCTCTCTCCACTTATCTGGAGAATTTTCCCCTCTTCCACTTCAACCTTAATTTCCTCCATTTTTTAGCCCCGGAAGATCGGCTTTGAAAACATGGGCTTCTGGGGTCTCTTTCCAATCAATTCTTACATTGGCGAAAGCAGATGTTTCTCGAGCTGATGATGAGGGCAAATTCGAAACAGAGGAATTGAAGAATCCGTCCAAGGGATCGAAAATGTCTAGCGAAAAGGGATCGAATACATCTGTTCGTCGGCCACCGAAGAAGCTTGGAATCAGAGACATTTTAGATTAGATGATTATCAAGAAAACTTTGGAAATTGTGGGCTTTGAATTGCTTTGCTTAATGTTTCTTTCTGATGATGAGAATGGAGGGTTCGATCACTGTATTTATAGCCAGAAAAAGATGAGTCTGGAAATTGTGTTAATTCGAAAAGCAAAAAGTGAGATCAAGATTGTTCTGGTGCTTTCATGGCCTTCTGGTCTTTCTCAAACGTTCTACGGTTTTCCAATAGCATATTATTTCAATGTGTTTTTCATGGTGCATTAAATTGATTTCTATTTGAGAAATTCATAAAACAACAATCTCATAACTTCCGATATTAGAAAAAAAGTCTCAACTATTTTTTCATGTACTAAAATTGACCTCTAATTTTTATTTCAAAATTTTGTGTAGTTTTATCTTGGTGCTTCACAAAGTTATTATTATTTAAAATTTATTTCCGAATTAATGGGTAAAATACACAGATAAAAAATGAAACTCAAGCTAATTATTGGAAGTTGCCTTTTTTATATTACCTAATTAATTAGGATATTTACAAAATTGGTTTCTACCAAATGTATAGTAATTACCTACATATTATGTAGTATGTAATATTTGGTAATTAATTAATGTAGTGTAGGAACATATGTATAAATACTCATGTATTAATTTTTATTTATAAGAGAGAAATATATATTTTTCCCTTCAATTCTTTTATGGTATCAGAGCAAGAACAATCCTAAGAGAAAAACAAATAATAAAAAAACATGAGCAAAGATCGGTCAAATACCTCGAGCGAAACAAAATATGTCGTCCCGATCAACGATCCTAACTCTCCATACAACATCTCAACATCGGACAACTTAGCATTGCTATCACCCTAATCCTGTTTGACGGGAACAACTACAGGGATTGGGTTTCCAGGCTAGAGAATTCATTGCAAACCAAAGGCAAGCTTGAGTTTGTCAATGGGTCTTTTGTTAGACCAACATATCTCGTTATGGCGGGACATTGGGATCGCTGTATTTCATTCATCAAGGGATGGATCATGGCTTCTATCGAGACAAAGTTCAGGGGCATGCTGATACAAGCCAAGACCTCGAAGGATATTTTTGCGATTCTCAAAACGAGATACGCACAAGATAATGGACCACGAATCTACCAGTTGCGTCAAAAAATTCAGTTGCTACGTCAAGGTACCATGAGTGTAATAGAATACTATGGAATGCTTGAGACCCTTTGGAATGAATTGGAGCGATATGTGTCTCTTCCAAACTGTGGTTGTGAGGAGACCATCACGGTGCTCACCCGACAACGTCAAGATGAGAGAGTCCATCAATTCTTTCTTTGGCCCAATTCACGTTTTGGTACTATACGAAGTGAACAATTGAATACGGACCCGTTACCATCGTTAGACAAAGTGTTTAATGCGGCAATTCGCGAATAAAATCATTTGTTTTCTGTGTCAGAAACTGATGAATCAGCTATAGAAGGTTCGGCTTTTAACACTTCTTTTAATTCTGACTTCAATCGTGTTATTTGTGAGCATTGTGGACAAATAGGACAAAAAAAAGGATTATTGGAACCTTCATGGAAGGCCAAATAGCAGATCCTGAGGCAGAGGAGGTCGGGTTGTGGTGATAGGACCGGGGGGACAACCTAACATGTAGCAATACATGGCTCAAATTACAACCAGAAAGCAGAAAACAGGTCAAGCGAGCAGCAGGCAGGCGCGCATTGCGCAGGGCATTCTTCCTCAGCCGAGCATCACGCGAGGTATCCAGGGACGTCCGCTCAGCAGTTGTCCGCGCAATGCACAGGAAATCCAAGTCCATCAGCCCATTCAGCCCACCAGTTCGCTACAACAGGCCTAGACAAGGGACAATTGAGAGAATTGGCTCTCGAACTCGCTGGAATTCTCCAAGATAATAAAGCTACGGCCTTTCACACCAATGATAAAGCTATTACATTTTATTTTTTGCCTTGGATACTTGATAGTGGTGCCTCTCACCATATTACATGTGAAAAAAATAAATTGGAAAATTTACAAAATCTTGTGTTACCTATTAGCATGAACATACCAGATGGGAAACGTATTTGGGGCCGCTAGTTTGGTACAATTACACTAAATTCCAAGATTCGTCTCGCCAAAGGGCTATACATGCCTCAATTTTGTTTAATTTAGTTTATGTTACTCAATTGACGCGGGATTTACAATGTTGTATCACTTACTATGATGAATATTGTGGTATGCAGGACCTAATCCATAAGACGCTGATTGGGGAAAGTGAGACAAATGGGGGCATTTTATCATCTCAAAGGCTTAACTCACCAAGGCAAAATAATGGCGGTGTGATGAAGAACCGAGATAACAAGCATCAAGATTCGACACTTAAGTTTAGATTTCGGATCTTTCTCTATTCTTGAACTAGTTTTAATGGGAATATACTCAACGCAACTCTAAAGAAGGCTAAGTATCAATGGAGCCTGAAACACCACAACAAGTGAAACTAACTTGTTGATACAGTAACTCAAAGATTAATGAATTCTATAAAGAAGTTCAATTCACAAGTATCTAAGGAATAACCTTACCAAATAGCATATATCTAACGTATCTTACAATGGTGGCCGAAATCCCCTTTATATAGAGGTGGATTTCGGCTACAAGACTTGAAAATAAGAGTCCTTTTAGGATTAGGACTCTACAACTCCAAGATAACTACCACTAAACCGTTACTTAAACACATATGGACAACATGTTCTTTATTATAGAAACACTAAGAGATAATGCTTGCTATACACGCCTAAATAATAAATAAATAAAGCTAAAAACTAATTAAAGTTTAGAATATACTTTAATTTACAAAATTACTAAAATGCCCTTTTTAGCCACTTTACTTGATTGGGCCGAATTGTACACTTTGTAAACTTAAGAGGTTGACTTGTACTTCATCTTCTAGATATAACTTAGCGTCCTCTTTGTATTTTAGAACTCGGATCAATGATGTAATAAGTTGATCCACCTTACTTTCTCTAAACCGAGTTATTGGTCTATGTAGGTTTGTTAAGGGATCATTTGAGTAGGGTAGCCCCTTGGATGGTCCCTCATCATCCCCTCCCCCTTGAAAAGCAGGATTCGTCCTTGAATCATTATCAACATAATCTGCATGAAAATCAATAGGGGACAAGTTAGCAACATTAAAAGTAGAACTAACACCATACTTACCTTTCAAGTTAATTTTGTAAGCATTATCATTGATCTTTTGAATAACTTGAATAGGACCATCGCCTCTTTGATACAATTTACGGTTTCTTTTATTAGGAAATCGGGCTTTCCTAAGGTGTAACCAAAACCAAATTCCAACATTAAAGGATATCTTCTTGTGGCTGTCCCAAAAGAATGGGATATTTTTCTTCATAACTTCATTTAATGGGGCAGCAATCATGCAAAAATCAGGAACAAAACTCCTATAAAGGCTTGCCAACCCATAGAATGAATGAACTTGACTTGTACTAGTTGGTCTCGGCCATTCCACAATTGCCTTAACTTTTGCCGGATCAACTTTAATACCCTGAGAACTCACAATGTATTCAAGAAGGTTAATAGAATTAGTGTAAGAAACACACTTTTTAAGCTTAGTATACAAAGTTTGTTCTTTAAGAATTGTAAAAACAACCCTAAGATGCTCAATATGATCCTCTAGATTTTTATTATAAACCAGTATATCATTTAAGCGATGAATCGGATGTCTATACTCAATAGTTATTTTATTAATATCGAGACAATCCGTATATAATCTAAAAGTCCCTTCTTTCTTTGGTACAAAAATTACCGGATTAGCATACGGACTTAAAGACTCACTTACCTGCTCCTTCTTAAGAAGTAAATCAACTTGCCTTTGAATTCCTCGAGGTTCATCCGGATTTGCTTTATAAGCCGCATGGTTTGGAAGGCTAGATCCTAGGATGAAGTCGATTTGATGCTCCATTCCTCTAATTGGAGCCAAACCTTTCGGCAACTCCTTAGGGAATACATCCTTGAATTCCTGCAAAAGATTAACAAAAAGACCAGGTAGAGAAGAAGAAGTTAGATAAAAAAGAAAAAGTGTTAGTAGTTAAGGACCTTTCGGCTCCTTTGAAAACTAACAAAACAATTACTTGTTTTGTTCGAATTGTCCTATCTACCTTTCCCGGCTTTATAAACAAACTCTTTTTTTTTCACTTTTAGAGTACTTGCCTTTTGTCTCACATTAGGCTCGGCTTTTTCTTTACTTTTTACCTCGGATTTTACCTCATAGGTAGAATCACTCTTCCTTTTCAACTCACTCTCATTTTTTTCTCTCAACCTCTTCTCTCTATTCTCGGCCATTTGTTTATGTACCTCACAAGCTTGACTAGGTGTTAAAGGATTTAAATTATAACGAATATTATCCATAGTAACTTGGTACACATTTTTCTCCCAATATGATCCGCACACCTATCATATTGCCATGACCTTCCCAAAATAATGTGAATTGCGGTCATGGGCATCACATCACATAAAACTTTGTCTTTGAATATTCCAATTCCAAACTCAATTTCTGCTGCTTATCTACCTTGATTTCACCACTATTATTTAACCAAGAGAGTTTATAAGGGACATGATGTGCCTTACAAGGTAAATCAAGCGCGGCAACCATATCATAAGAACAAACGTTAGTACAACTCTCATTATCAATAATTCATAAACAAAGCTTTCCTTTAACGTTGCACTTAGTTTGGAATAAGTTGCTTCTTTGTTGATGAACATCATCCAATGGTTGTGAAAGAAGATTCACCGTAACCAATAGGTGATTTCCATCTTCCGGAAGTTCTTCCATTGTCTCGGTTTCGTCCTATAAATCAACCCCCTCGGGTTCATCATCACTAACCCACGTTCCATCATCCAATATGTTCATAACACTTTTGTTTGGGTAGTTTCGAACAATATGCCCCTTTTCTCTACATTTAAAACATTCTATAGGAAGATTAGGAGTAGAATTTACCCTCGAATTTGATGGACCGGTTGTAGAAGATGTCTTGGCCACCCCTATTGAAGCCGTGGCTGATTTTGTCACACTTTGAGCCTCTTTTCCCTTATCTTGCTCGGCAAAACAGTAGCAAAAATCTATTTAGACATGTTGTACTTTCAAGAAACACACAAACTGTTAGATAGCAAAAAAAAATAAATCACTCTTTATTCCAACAATACTCGTAAAAGAAATTCGACTCTAGGTGAAAATGACAAGTTCCTTAATTTTTTTAAATTGTCTAAATAATCTTATATTTAGTTATGGAGGGAGTACTAAATTTGTCTCTTCAACTCTGGGCTTTACTAATCGAAGGTCCGCCCATAAAGTTGTTTGAGAAGTGAAAAATGGGCTAAGATTTAGTGTAGTCTTGCATGAATATTGGACCACCTAGCAGTCGCAATTAGGCTTGAGGTAATCTCATTTCTCAATCTTGCAGGAAATGGCAGAACTAACAAGGGCATTGAAAGACGAGCAGGACTAGAGAAACTTGCCTCTGACCCGTCGTATACAAAGACTTGTTCTATAAAGTCGCAACCAAATTTGCAAGAATGACCCACTATTGGCCAAATCATCTGGGCACTAGGCTCAATACGAGTTGGATTACTAAGCCATGCTTCATAATTTAGAAACACGAGAACCGTAAAAATAAATGTCGCTTAGCCAAAGAAAGATGCTAAATACTCTTCGAGAGATCTCCTTCAAATTTTTGGGTATGGCTATCAAAATAGTGTGTTGAGATTGATCTGATATTTGGCAGATACAACTTTTTTGAATCTTCAAAGTTATTCGGATATGAAATGAGAGGGGAACGGAGTTAATGATTTTAAATTTAAAAAAAAAAATGAACAAGAATCCAAACAAAACTTTAATCTTCTAAATTCAATAAAAATAGTTGTTTTGGGTCATAATCGCCAACTTTGTTTTTCATTACGGAAGAAGCTAGTATTAAATTAGAATAGAAATACAAGTGAAATGTCTATATTTTACATTCACGTACTATTTTTTCTTGATTTTTTTTACATAAAAATAAATTACAATTATTTATAGTTCATATATCTATTATTTTCGACTACATATTATTTTGATTCCCATTAGAATATAACATATATCCTTAGTCCTTGCATCAAATGGAAATCAATGGAGTGGAGGAAATCTGAGTATCATCACTTAGGTATATTGGAAATTCTATTGTCACCATTCTCAAGAATAACTTTTAATAGAAAACTAAAATAATACTAAGGTAAAAATTATATTAGTATATTAGGTCTCCGAAATTTTTTCTCGCATAGGGCCCCGAAATTTTATTGTCTTATAACTTTTTTATTTTATTTTTTTGCTAAGTTATTGTCTTATAACCTTATTTACACTTCAATCCCTCAAAAAATTAGAGGAGCTAAAATGTTGACGTGAAGGAGAGATCTCTCCTTTTTACATTTACGTCCACTTCCAACTGCACGGGGCAAAACAAACGAGATAAATAGCTTATTTACCTCCACATAAACTTCTCGTCCCCATTTACATCCTGTTCTAGCGAAGGTGTCAAAATCGCAAGTTAGATTGTAAAATCGTACGATTTTATGATTCTAATGGTATAAATCGAGTTAAATCGCTGGAGGATTGAATCGTAGAGGATCGTCAATCTAGATCGTAAAATCGCACGATCTGTTGCAATTCAATCTTGCCTCTTTTCACCTGGATCGGTACTGAGTTATCTCAAATAAAAAAAATCCGCCTGTATTCAATACAACCTCTCAACTCTCTCAAGTCTCAGACTTCCAGCTTCATTACTCATCATCATTGTAAGTGGATGTGGAGATTACTTGGAGGGTAATGATAACGTCTTGAATGGTTTGATAGATTAGAACATTAGAAAGATAGTCTTGTTCCTATGAAAGGAAAATTATTTGCTACTAGAATTCTTGGATAGAAATTGGATAAAACCCAAATTAACACTATTCATCCCTATTGGTATAAGGGATTCACCCCCCCCCCAATTTGGGTTTTAGCCAATAATTCTAGTAGCCTAGCAAGGTCCCCTATGAAATTTGTTGCATTAAAAGACCTTATAAATTGTTGGTTTGCTTTCGAAGTTTATCACTTGTTAGTTTGTGGTTTAATTTCAGTTTTTCAGTCAGATTGGTATTCTTATTTTTTTCCCTTGAAGTATTGTTATATTATTTTTTTTTCCTCATTAGCATCAATTTATCATGAAATATTATTTTAATAGTTTTATCGGATCTTTCGATTCGTGCTACGATACTCAGGTTTACGCTTTTTTAGACCCCTTCCGTTCCGAGTCAAATTTGCGATCTTAACAACCTTGGTTCCAGCCCCACCCCAACTAAAATAGGCATGAGTTTTAAACAAGACCATACTCAAATTTAGAGGTGAACATCGAATTCGAATTCGGTAGTTTGAAATCGATTTTTGAAAATACTGACCTATTTCGAACCGAATTCAAATTGAATTTGGAGTGAATTCGGAATTCGGTCAGTTTACCAAATTACCGAATTGGCAAAACGTATATAGTTGTTCATGGAAAACAAAAAATATTCAACCAAAATCAAAACAATAGATACATACAATTCAACCAAAATGATAAATATATGTTTTAAAAAAGTATAAATATATATTATAAATAATTTTATATATTTTAATACGAATTTAAATCCGAATTTGGTCATACGACATATTTGACCAATTTCAATTCAAAATCGATAATACCAAAATTCAATAAAACGAATACCGTATCCGAAATTTTCGAATTTGATATGTTTCAAAATACTGCATTGGTATGAATTACCGAATTAATTCGAATTCGACCGGTAAATCGATTTTTACCGATTTGCACACACCTGCTCAAATTAGACCTAATTCAATTACGCTCAGATACTAATCGCTTCGTCCAGATTAAATGTCCCCATTTGAACAAAAGCTAAAAAGGAATATTTTGACTATGAGTAAGCTACCATAATATATAAGAAATTAGTGGAACTTAAATCTCTTGAACATATGAAGTTGGTTATGAAATATTATGGAAAAAATACATCTATTTGAAGAAGACGAACATTCATTTTCAAATAAATAGAATAAAAAGTAAATATTCAATTAGCTATAAGAATATATCATTTTAAAATGATATGTTTAACCCTTTACGATTAGGATTGGGCATGCTCCATTCAATTTGGAAGGGAGTATATTTGTATCCCACAATTTCACAATAACTCCCAAATGAGCCATTTCACCTTCAACGGGCATTCGCCCATGTGCTTGATGCTATCTTAGGCCCCTAATTGGCTAAGATATAGATTACAAGTACTAGGCCAAAAATACTAGAAACATACGAGGAATTAAAGAAAAAACGGCAGAAAAGAAAATGTCGCAGAAGTTTGAAATTACCACATGATGGACAAAATTCCGATATAGTACTGAAACATTTATCAAGCCACATTGCACTCAAGAAAAACCAGGAATGACCTGAACTAGACAAAACACTTAATAGAGATCCTCCTCCTTGTGAGTGTGGATCACACAATCTGCTGTCGGATAGGAAACGCAGGTCAGTGCGTAACCCTGCTCAATCTGCTCGTCATTAAGAAAAGATTGGTCAGACTGGTCCACGCTTCCAGCAACAATTTTCCCCGCACAGGTAGAGCATGCACCGGCCCTGCAAGAATACGGCAAATCAATTCCAGCATTCTCGGCAGCATCAAGAATGTAAGTATCGTCGTTTGCTTCAAACTCGGACTCCTCCCCATCTGGTCCAACAAGCTTGATCTTGTATGTTGCCATGGCATAAGCCTTGAAACCAGGTTTAGCTTTCAGACCAAAGGTTCTAGAGACGCTCTTCACGGAAGCTAGAGAGGGAGGGCTCTTGAACAAGGCCCTTGAACTTTGGTTCTGAGGTGCACATCTGATCATGCAGGTGGTGGAAAGTCTAACTGTTGCCATGTCTACCTGAATAAAAATAATTAACAGTAATATTCAACCGTTGGTAACCCAAACAAAAATTAATTTTTTGAATTATATGGATAGTGCCGCTCGTAGAAACAAATGAAAACAAGCACTAAAATGTTGAACCATTTTATATACCTAATACCTATTTAAGCAAACAAGTATAAGTGTCAAGATGGCCACGGCCCAGTGGGGCTGGCCTCTTCCCACAACCGTGAGGTCGTGGGTTCGACACCGGGCAATTGCCCAGATTACTAACCCCCCACCCCACACACACAAAAACACAAGTACAAGTAATTTATATGGCTTCAAGAACGGCACCATTCTATGTCATGTAAAAGTTCACACAAGGAGAATGAAATAAGAGGTAACATAGGACACACTTAACAACTGGAACCGTAACATTGCCTTCGTATAATGCTAGTTTGTTCAACTCAAGCTTTTCTAAATAAAGGTCATCCAACATAACAAAGGTGTGCATCTTGGTGCTTAAGTTGGAAAATCCTTCAAAAATCAAATAGAAAAGATATCCCTGAAGAACCACTCAATAAAATGTGCAACCCTAAATAGATCATGTATGCCTCTCTGGAACTCAACAGAAAACAAGAAGTGATCTTTTGTTTTCAAAATCATCAAGGCAGTTGATATCTGGAGCATTATGAAATGAAGCAAGCACGTAGCTCTCTGCTTTTTACTCGAAGATCCACAACACAACATTAGCATGTTAGTGGACTATATAAACCAAAGAAATCACTGTTTCTGTCAAAATCAACCGAAATAAGCATACTGGCAACGAATTATGAAGGATGTACCCAATTAATAATCTTCAGATCAATTAAATTATCATGTCATGAAAATTTCAAAATCGAATATGAACATTTGGAATTTCACATAAACATATACTGAAAGTACAACCAAACATAAAAAAAGTAGTGCCCCAAAAGCTGTAAAGTAGGCTCGTAAAAATAACCAGGACTAGAAGCCATCAGGGACACCTTCCATAATTCATATGGCAATAGCAAATAGGAAAAAGTCACTAGCTTTTACACTAATCAACTTTTGAGTTTACTGGAACAGAGGAATTCAAGAAATGCTTCTCGCTCGCAAAAATACTATTCCCTTCATTCCATAACATAAGTTGTTTATGACATGTAACAAAAATTAAAGAAGCAAAAAGAAAAATATTTTGTTAGTCAAAATATGAACATTATACGCTTAAATATTACTAGTATACCACTAATTCTATTTAAGAGAGTAATATTGATAAGAAAACATTGAAATCCCTCGAAAGATTCAGACATATGAAATCATATATGCCTTGAGGTGGAACTCATATCAAATCAACCACCAATATAAACCCCCGCCATATGCAAAAATTGAAAGAAAAAAAAAATCAATAAAAGAGGAAAACCCAAATCAGAAGAATCATCAAGATTAGAATCCATTAAAAAAGTTGTATCCAGTGCACAACGATGCGGAAAGTCCTAGATGTACGAAGTCTTATCATTATTTTTTCTATAAGCATAAGATTAAAATCTACTGTTTAAAAAATAATCAAAATCTACAAAAACCCAAAAGAATAGAGTTGGCCACGAAATTCTACACACATGGATCAAGATCAAACAAATAACTCTGGGTAACTAAACATTTAATCAATCATATATATAAAAAATAAAAATAAAAAAAAACTAGGAAAAAGAAAAATCGAAAGAAAGTAGCAGCTTACAGGAAGAAAGAGAGCTCTTAAGATCCTCTTTAGCAACAGAATCAGATACAAAATTCCTTCTCTTTTTTCACCTGATGATGATGAAGAGAGACTTGGGCGGATAAAGCGAGAGAAGGAAAATTGATTCAGGAATGGGAGTGTGGAAGGTGTAATTTATAGAGGAAAGAGAGAAAGAAGGAAAAATATTTCACCTAATCCTGGTGTCGTATTTGTGGAACTAGCCCATAGTTAATTCACATAAATTTAATGAAATTTACATATATAGGTAAACCCCGAGCTTTAGGCAATTGGTTGGAGTTGTCATATGTCTCATGACGAGTGTTCGATTCTCATAGTGGACATCGACTCTCATGGGATTTCCCCGCGATGGTAGAGCTACGTGTATAAGAGCAGTATGGGTCAGGCCCTCCCCGCTAGCGGTTACGCTACGACCAACCATAGGCCAAATCCGGATTAGTTATCACATTGTCGGTGGATACCGGGTGCCCCTCGAGGTTAACAAAAAAAAAGTAAACCCAACTCAATTAATACGAGGAAGAAAAATTCTGTTGTGAACACTGAACTATATGTGGGGTCATAAACCACTTGGTCCATATTGAACCACATCACCTCTTTTGATAAAAAAAAAAAAAAAAACCCCACTTTACTTGCACCAAAAGGGAGTGTTTTTATTTTTTTAATCAAAAAAATGATGTGCATCAATATGAATCAAGTGATTTATAACCTCATATATACCTCAGGTCCACAATAGAATTATTATACGAGGAAATTGTGAGACTAATCTCACAAAAATTATTCTAAAATTGAAGTTTTCGGAAAAAGATAGATACCTTTTGGGATTAGTTAGAGGCGACGAGTCTTTGGGTTTTGATCTCTAGCAACAGCAAATGACAATAATACACAATACGGGCACTATTCAATGACGGATACCCTAATAGCTACCAGAAACCAGCCGCCCTGTTTCCCTATTCTTTATTTAATTTATTTTACCAAAAAATAAAATATATATTTCTTTGATTTTGGTATACTTGAATATTGAACTTATATTATATGTTATTAAAAAAATTATATTATTATTTATCGCTAAATAAGTTGATCTAAACTTATTATGAACTACTAATAAACTAAATTGAAAAGTACTAATAAACTAAGCTTGATATATCTCACATTAAATACAAGTTAAACAAAATTTGTGCAATCCGAGTCTGAGCTTCTCTAAACTCAGTTCAGTGCAGCTCATTTTGCAACTGTCCTACTACTAATTGTTTTGTCTTGAAAGGTTTTAATTTTCTATCTATCTCCAATCTATTTTTCATTTTTTATTATTTTATTAAGGCGATGAAGAGATTCAAAACATTTTATCACGGTTAGAATGTCCTATTATAGTGGTCATATATAACTTGATCAACGCTTCGTTTAGAATATATAATATTGAAATATCTTAAACTCCACCAATAATGTGCCATGAATTCAAATATATTCGTAAAATATTTTTAAAATAAATAGAATTCAAATTCTTCAACGTTAGGCGGATAACAAAATTTTCCTTTTCTTTTTATTTGAAGTGGATATTTAAAATATTTTCCTTTTTCTGGTTAAAATCGAATATCTTTTTTCAATAAAAACATTAAATGTAGTTGTACAAAATTTCTATCACGAATCAATTCCAAACAAAAACTCTAGTGAATTCCACCCTCATCTAATCTATGATCTATTAAATGGCTGCTTTTGGATAGTTTGGTGCACTTTTCTTTTTCTTTCTTATTTTTAGAAAGTGAAGTTTGGTGCACTCTATTGTAAATTTAAAAAATATAAACGATTTAATTTATCAATTGTAAACATTGATTTCAGAGTCTATTTGTAAAATATATAAAAAATTGTGATCAAAATAATATTTATAGACTTTAGGATAATCAATTTATAACTCTACATGAATTTAGGGTTAGCAATTCGATATATGACTTCTAGTGCAATTGATGATTAAATATTTAATACTAACTCCGTTCCTAATTAATTGATACATTTTAAAATTTGATAAATATTTGACAGGTTTCTTCCAATTTTACCTTTAGTCAATTTTACTTAATACTTTAGTGTTTTCAACCATTTCACACTTACCCATGCACACTAAACCATACTTTAATTATGGGTAATTTAAATTTTTTTCTTTGTAATTATTGACATTTAATTTTTTTTTTTATCTGTGTAAAAATGTGAAATGTATAAATTAATTAAGAACGGAGATAGTAATCAGTAGGTGAAAACACAGTTAATTTATTGTTTGACATTTGATAGATAACGATTTGATGGTAAATGAATGCTCAATAATACGGGGTTTGGTACGTTTAATTTTTAACCAACTTGTCCTATTACCTATCTAAACCAAACAGTGAACAGAAGTAGAAAAGCGCTCGAGGAACGCACTTGATCATTAAAATATGCATGAGCTGCACATGACCTCTCAATATCCATTATTTCCATTTGCCCAAAATGTGTAGTTATTTTAATTCTTGGTGGGGCGAAGGGGTAGGAGAACAATTTGGTACCACCATATACTACAAATTACTTATTAAAATAATACTTTATTTATTTATTTTTAAATTTGGATCAATATAGTTGATTGTGGAAATGGAAAGTGTCCTCTTGCGACTTGGCTAGCCAACCCAAGAAATTAGATCACTACTCCTTTTAGTGACGGATCCAAAGAAGGGTGAGTGGAGTCAAAAAAATTATTTAATTATATATTATGTATTTTACTCCATTTAGATAATAAATATATAAATGACCGCAGTAAATTGTTGTTTGTATTAAATGACCCCAGTGAAATTTTTTTCTGAATCCGTCATTGACTCCTTTCATTCCTCAATATAGGTAGTTTAGGACACTTTAAAAAAATTAAGGAACTCAAACAAACAATAATCTTTCCACCACAATTTCGATAATATCCCTTTCTTCCTCCTCCTCTTTTACTTTTTCCAATAAAAGATATGTTGAAGGTATAATTAGAATAAATTATTAAAATATAATAAAAAATATGTAAATGATAATTAATTTGGATATATATATATATATATATCCTAAACGATAGATAATTAAATGAGAATGAAGGGAGTATTATTTAAGGGGATGTGATATGTCTGGCCCTTTTGAATGCATCAAGGGACCAAACAAACTCAAAACAACACAAAGGTCAGAGGGGATTTAGAGGCGCCACAACTCTTTAGCCTATTATTAGTACAGATTTTCTGGTCAATCACTAGGATGTTCTTGGTACTTATTCAGTGCTTCCATCTTTTCTATCTTGCAGGTTATATGCTGAGATTGGTATCTTGGCAGGTTGTTTGCTTATCCCTATCTATCTTGCTGCTCTGGTATTCGAGATGACATGTTTGGTTATAGCTTGTGATATCTTTTGTTGTGCCCATCTCTATGTGTCGAGAAAGTTCTCTATGAACCAATAACCTCTTTTACTCTCGTGCTATCCTCTGATCTTGGTTGTCTGGTAGGTCCCTGGTGGTTGAATTGAGTATCATCCTAATGGTTCATTAAAAGTTTTCATTCTAAGAACCTAATGATTGTGTTGTAGCTTGGTGCTTGAGTAAGACTTAGAGCAGCAACAACAACAAGCAATACTTAATCCCAAAAGATTAAGGTTGGCTATATGAATCAAAGAAAAAATTACGTAAGATCATCCACATGAATGCATTCTCTCCATTTCTTTCGATCCCAAACAAAACTCTCATCTAATTTTAAGAAATTCATATCCCCTATTAGGACTGAAAATAAAGAGGTGTAAAATCCTTACCTCTCGCCAAAGAAAATTACACAAATACAAGCAAGAAATCCGAATTCCAGAAAAACCAGCCCCGCTTCCGGTGCTATAATTTCTCGCTCCGAAATCCCAATCACAATCCGCTTGCGTTCAAGCATAGGTATTTCGAATACCTTCGAAACGGAATAAAAATCACCCAAAACGAATTTCGTTTGTCCCTTTAATTGCACACTCAAAGTTCTCCCCAAAATTTTCTTATCTCTTCTTTTTCTTTCTTTTCTTTTCTCTCTTGTTTCTACCGCCTCTCTTTCTCTTTTCTTTTTTCACGTTTCCTTTCTTTTCCTTTTATTTTATTGGTAACTCCCTTCTAAAATTCATCCATTAACCCCTCATTAACTCCCCACTCATTACTCCTTTAAATAAATCACAATCAAATCCCCCAACTTCCAAACTCTCACACTTATATCCCTCAACCTCGATACACATACAAAGCGCACATCAACATAAAACTCAAATGCAACACGTGAAACATGTTATGACATATAGTTCACGCCAAATTAATTACATGACACGCATACACGTAAGCTGAAAAAAAAAATTAACACGTAAGCAGAAAAGTTTCGGGTATCACATACTTCACCCCTTACATAAGTTTCGTCCTCAAAACTTGCACTTCCCACAAGACATGGATATAGACCCTCTCCCCGCTAGATGCAAAGGCTCTTAGGTATCCACAAAACAAGTATGATACTAGATATCAATATATGAAATATAAAATGAAAGGAAGTACCACATAACAAATACATATAAACGGATATACATATAAACATCAACGTATATGTTACCACCACGATTCCACTGTGCTACTCTGATAAAACAATAGTAACTAATCTAGCATGCTATTATAATCATATACACATCATATTTCAATTAACACATAAGGCATATCATCACATACTTAGCAATAAACATAACATGTATATCAATTCATATGACATAACATAACATGTAAACAACATCATATAAAGCGGTAAACAAACTTATCACAATCCTGAGTCTCTACCCATCTCACATCTCACATTACGTTTCATGTTTTTCCTAAGTTCATTCCAAGTTTTATGCCCTAAGGTTCGACCTGCTCTGATACCATTTCTGTCACACCCCGTAACCCGGGTGATGAGTGTCTCATCAGCCAATGAGACATCAAAGCTCACTTACAGAGTTATTAAAAGGGAAAACATCGCTATATAATAATCCAAAAAGGTTCAAAAGTATTACAAAGATAGGAGAAATACAGAAATGAAATAAGTTCTAACATGATATAAGAAATAAACTAAGTGTTCACTACTACGAATTCCACTATTATAAGGTTCATTATGAGATCACTCTTCCTGGTATCCCTCCCAAGCATCAACATCATAATATGGCTCAGCACCATCATCACATGCAAAATAAGAAAAATAAAGGATTGAGTTGCGAAGTTCCGTAAGAACCAAACGCCCCTGCGATGAAGAATCAAATAATACACAAAAGTTTTTCCCATTTCCCAAAACCCCTTTGAAACACTTGACACAACATACTTACAAACACGACACGACACTTGAAATACACTACATAGAACCCACATCTCACTATACACAAACACGGGAGGAAACAGAATCCAAAACAGAAAGCACAGGCCACAGATGGAGGAGCGGACGAAGCACATTGTCCGCAGCCCGCGGACGAACAATTCATCTGCAGGTATCATCCGCTGCTAGGCAGTAGCTCCCAGTACTTTGCCGAACGAAGCAACGGTGAAACTTAACATTCTCAATCCCAAAAGACTCATTTTAGACTCAAACAACTATCAAATATGACAACAAGAAGAACAAACAATATAAACAACAAATAAGGTAATAACCATACTCTTCACATCTAAACACTTACACATCAGAATGTGCTACAAGCACCATGTTCCACTCATATGACACAACATATATACACATAGTTAGACATTACGAGAATGGTTATTGCTATGACTCACGCACCTACATACTTCCCAAAATTCGAGCTCAATCATCTAGTCACGACTCTACGCCAATAACTGTAACGGCTCTAACGTCGATCAAGTTAGGATACCCCAAGAAGTACAACACATGGGTTCAGTATTACCCCCTTAACGAACGGGTCCAAAGGTTTAAGGATCCATCCTACATTGTATCATCATCCATCACTATGGACTCCACAAAACCGTTACAGTCCCAATCGCCACATCAGGTGAAGGCCCGTGAATTTTCTCACACAATCACATAAATTCCCGGGTTCAACACACTCACATTATATATATTCGAATGAATCCTGCCATATCGCAATTCCTAGACAACATCTCAAATGGGGCGACGACTTGATCGACCAAAACCAAATAGACGACAATGATATAACAACCAATTTGGACAACCCAAAATAACGACCAATATTTAAGTTCAATAATTAACAATTATATCAAGTAAGAATCAACTGTAACGGCAAATCAAGAATGGTAACAAGTAACAAGTATGATAATCCAAGTTCCAAGACAATAATATCAACACTATGACAATTAACCACATAATATGCAATTAAAACGAACTTCGTCCTTTTATGCATTGAAAACATGTAAAATCAATTCTTATACACTTTTGTAACATTAACCACTGATTATATGCATTTTAGGACTAAAAATAGAGAGGCGTAAGATCCTCACCCCTCGCAAAAGCAAATTACACAAATACAAGAAAGAAATCCGAATTCCAGAAAACTAGCCCCTCTCCCGGTGCTATAACTTATCACTCTGAACCCTGAATTGGAATTCTTCTGGGCTTACGCGTAGGTATTTTGAATACCTTCGAAACGATATAAAGATCACCCAATACCTTCGAAACGATATAAAGATCACCCAAAACGGACTTAGTTTGCCCTTCAATTGCACACTCAAAGTTCTACCCATATTTTTCTTCTGTCTTCTTTTCAGTCTTGTTTCTTCCGCCTCTCTTTCACTTTTTTCACGTTTCCTTTTTCCTTTTTTGGTAACTCTCTTCTAAAATTCATCCATTAACCCCTCATTAACTCCCCACTAATTACTCCTTTAAATAAATGTCAATCATATCCCCCTTATGTCTAAACTCTCACACTTATGTCTCACAACCCCGATACACATACAAAGTGACATCAACATAAAACTCAAATGCAACACATGAAACATGTTATGATATATAATTCACGCCAAATTAATTACATGACATGCATACACATACGCCGAAAAATTAACACGTAAGCAGAAAAGTTGCAGATATCATAGTTAGATTTTTTTTTCTAAGAAAAATGTGAAAAGGATCACAACTAATTTCAGCAATTTAAACTGTAACAATGTTATAAAAATACTGGCACATGCAATAGCATCTGTGTTGTGCTATTAAGAATAAGATATTAAAAAATTACTAATAGTATTACAATTTGGTGCGTTTTTCGTTGACCTTTCTGGATTGTTTTTGGAAGTATACTAATTTGGTTGCTACGTTTGGGTACGGAAGTTAAACATAAATCTACACTTGCACGATTATTCATCTGTAATACACTGTATCAATCAACTAATTATATCTCAATTGTATAGCAAATTTGGTTGTTACTTGTAAATGAGTTTCCAATGTTTGAACTTTTAGCAAATTTTAATGGTAGTGTTATGCTTTTTTGTTTCTTTCAAATATGTTATTCTCATTTGGCATCCCTATCAAGTGCGAAATGCACAACCGATGACTAGGTTCAATGAGGTGAATGTAATTTGAAGCCATTTTAACTTATCACAGGTATAGCTTGGCTCAAGAATATGGTGAGCTTATTAATCTCTAGTGACGAAGACACCCGAGATTTTTTAAAATACTATTAGATATAGTAAATGTTATATGTAGTTTGGAATATTTGATCAAATTTGCCCCCAATATTTTGTGCGGCACACTGTTGCAGTTTTTCGCTCCAAACATATAAAGTTGTGGCATCGTCCCTGTTAATCTCCATGATTTGATTCAATCTTTTAAATCAACAATTACCAAGAAAAAAAACTTAAGCATAAGTGATGCATCAATTCAGTATCCTACAAGTTTTTATCTTCTTCCCGTATTTTTTTGGCATTTCCTTTGAAAACTTGTTTGAGTTTTGGTTTTCTTTTTCATTTTTCTCTGAAACTTTGTTTTTCAGTTTTATCCTTTCGGAAAACTGAGAAAGGAAGATGAACAGTCTGGAAGAAGAAAAAGATTGCTTTCGAGAAAAGTATTTCCCAGATTGAATAGATTAGATATTTGTACAATAGGTTCCCTATTTATAGAGAAAACATGAACTGGTTTACTGCTATTCTAATACGACAAAGTGTGAAAAATCTGTACAATCTCTATACAATAAACTGAACTAATCTATTGTAGATTTCTACTGCTTACTGTCACTTTTGCTTTCTCTGTAACTGTCTGTCTTGTGGAGCAAGTTTCTCCAACTGATTTGTGGTTCCCAGTGGTTATGTTAGTTGGAGTTTGTTCCTGCAAGTTGCTGCTGTAACTTGATCTTCCAGTTGTACAATTTAACTGCTTTGTTCTTCCTTTGGCAATGCTGTCTTTTTCTTTTACTTAAATGCTGCTGGCTTTCTCCTTCATTGTGTCAATCCTGCAATCTATTTTAACACCCCCTCAAGTTGGAGTTAGTAGGATTTGGTGTGTATATAGATTTTATCCCCATGTTTTGCAGAGAAAATGAAACTATGCAAGATGTAGTGCTTTAGTGAATATATCTGCCAGTTGATTCAATGTAGATATAGGAAGTGGCTTAACAACTCCTGCTTGATATTTGTCTCTAATAAAGTGGCAGTCCACTTCAATGTGCTTAGTTCTCTCATGATATACATGGTTTTCTACTATATAAATAGCAGCCTCATTGTCACAGAACAGAGGAATAAGCTTAGGATGTTGTATGTTAATGTCTCTAAGTAGATACATCAGCCACTTCAATTCACACACACAATTAGCCATATATCTATACTCTGCTTCTGATGAACTCCTAGCAACTATTGTCTATTTTTTTGCTTTCCAAGAAATGAGTGAATTCCCTAGAAAGACACAAAAATATGAGATTGATTTCCTGGTTTCAGTACTACCTACCCAACCTGAATCACAATGGGCAGTAAGAGTTAAAGTTGGGATGCTTGAAAGGTAAATCCATTGTCCTGGAGAAGCCTTTATGTATCTCAGAACCTTATGCACTGCTTGCATATATTTTTCTGTGGGGCAGTCAAGAAATTGACTCAATTGTTGTACATCAAAGGCAATATCAGACATTGTGATGGTTAAGTACAATAATTTCCCAACAATACTTCTGCAGGGACTGTTACTGCTCAAGGCAGCAAAATCATTTTTCTCCAGTTTACAATTGTAATCCATAGGAACTGAGGAAGTCTTACAGCCAGTAAAATTGACTTCAGATAGAAGGTCTAGAGCATACTTCCTTTGATTTAGTACAATACCCCCATTAGACCTTGCTATCTCCAATCCCAAGAAGTATTTTAACTCCCTCAAATCCTTAATGCCAAAGACCTGATTTAAATGTTGCTTGATGGATTGAATGTCAGGTAAACTTGTACATGTTAAGACTACATCATCCACATATACTAATAAGGCAAGAAAATAAGTGCTTGTATTCTTGATAAACAACCAAGGATAACTTTTAGACTGAGTGAATCTCATAGAGAATAGTTCAGTGGTCAATTTGGAATGTCAATGTCTACTTGCTTGCTTTAAGCCATAGATGGATTGAAAAAGCCTGCAAACCTTTCTTGGTGGAACATCAAATCCAGGAGGTGGAAGCATATGTACTTATTCATTGAGTTCACCATGTAGGAAGACATTATTAATGTCTAATTGATGCAAATTCCACCCTATTATTGCTGCAATAGACAATAAAATCCTAATGGTGGTAACATTTGCAGCAGGTGAAAAATTATTCAAAAAAATCAATGCATGCTAACTGTGTGTACCCTTTTACTACTACCCTTGACTTAGGCCTGTCAATGATCTCATTAGTCTTGAATTTCAATCTGTAAACCTATATATTTCCATCTGGAATCTTTCCTGCAAAAAGATTAACAATTTCCCAAGTATTGTTGGCTTCCAAAGCAGCAATCTCTTTGGCCATAAATTGCCTCCAAACAGGATCCAAAACAGCTTCTTCATAAGTCTTTGGTTCAGCAGTCATTGTAACATGCAAACTGTAGTGTTTATACTTTGGGGACAAATGATCATAAGTAAGTACTTTGTGCATTTTGTGAGGTGAAGTGAAAACTGAATGACAAACATAATCCTGTAAATATGCAGGACTTTGAATAGACCTATTAGACCTTCTAAGAGTGGGTGGATTAGTGCTAGGAATAGTTTAGGAATTATGAATTCACTACTAGAAATATAGCTTGTTGTGACGAGACTTTTTGCGTCGGGAGTTTACCGTTACAAATAACTGTCATTTGCGTCAAGAAAGACACACCAACGCAAATAATGGTACGACGTCATTTCGTGATATGCATTTACGACGCTCATTACTATTTGTGTCAGCAAATTAATTCGTCGTGAAAAGGGGATTATATGCGATGGGCTTCAGTCGACGCAAGAAGTTTTGCCACAAATAATCAAAATTTGCGAAGGGATTCTTCCGTCACATATGAAGTTGATACAAATGACCAAATTTGCGACGGGCTTCATTCGATGCAAAAGATTTTGCCCAAAATAACCAAAAATTGAGATGGAATTCTCCCGTCACATATAAAGTTGATGCAAATCATCAAATTCTTAGTATAAGTTTGATGGTAGATTTTCTCATGGAATCCTCTAAAATACGTAAGGACCTTCAAAACATAAAAAATGAATTGTTGATCTTTTGTTAATTTATGTTAATTTTTTTTTAAAATTGAACATGTTTAGTTATAAATGACAGAGATACATATTGCTTGCATCGAGTTTTAAGTTAACACAAGTTAATTGGTGGGGTGAATATTTATTATATATGTAATATCAAATAACTTTTGTACTTTTGTTAGAATAATTTAGATCAATATTATAAAGTAAATTTTAATCAATATTATGATATAATAACATTTTTAATGTAATGTATTTAAATTTGTTTCATGTATCAAGATCTTATAATTAAATATTCTATTTAAAATATTTAATTTATTTATTACTAATTAACGAGATAGAAATTTCAAAATTCTTAAATATGTATTGAGATTATTTAATAATAAATTGAGAATAGATATTCATTAGAAAGTGGGTTCACAATTTATTTTTTGAATTAAATAAAAAATTGATTGGACTCAAAATCTATTAAAACTAAAAAAAAAAATATAAAAAAAAAATTGCAATATTTTTTTGCATACAGCTATTTTACAGTCCGGCTCCTATGCGGAACAAGTTTTTTTAAGTATGTGCGAAACATTATTTTTTGTCTAAAACAGGTGTTTCGCGAACTTGTGTTTTTTTAAATCAATTTGAGCAGTCAAAATTTTAATCTAATGGATAAGAATCCATTCCGCACTTGAGCCGTAGTGGCTCTTTTGATACAAGGGTATAATTTTCATTTCTATCTCTTAAAAAAAACAAAGACAACTTATCCGTCTCTCTTACAACCGCTCACGCCCACGCCCGCGCCCCCATCCTCCTCTCTCTTACCCTAGCCATCACCGCCAGCACCATAGCCGTCACCAATCATCGTCTTCGTCGTTGTCACATCCTCCAATTAAGTTTTCACCTTGTTCAGACCATCCATTTTTATGGGGTTTCTTTTTTTTTTTTTTCTTCTTCTCTCTATTGGAGTCGCCGCCGCCGCTGACGACCTTGTATTCCATCTTCGGTCATCCTTCTGCTGTTGATTTCTAGTGAGCGAAAATTCTCTGCAGTATTTTATTTATATAATATCAATTTTTGTTTTTAAAATTGGTTGGTCGATCATGGGTTGAATTAGATCTATTGATTTGGGATTTTTTTTATGTTATTTAATATGATTTTCAAGTTCTTTGATTTTATTTTTCTTGTTTCTAATTGAGCCATTGGAGTAAATTGGTAATGAATTTAGGCAATAATTTGTTCTTTGTTTTAATGTTAATTTGATTTTCTTGGTTTCATCTTTGATTCTTGGCAAAAAAAATTGGTATTGTTGTTTTAGCACTTGAACAAGAAAGTGGGTTTACACTTTTTATTGGTTCTTTTTTCCTGGGACGGTGTTTAATATAAAGTCTTGATGAATGCTGATGTTCTATAATTATTTGTATGTTTATTTTCATATCTTCTAATGGTTCTTTCATCTAGTTTAATTTTATTGATGTATTATTACCTCTTGTTTATAAGTATGTATCCCTAAATAATTTATTATTGAGTCTATTTTAGTTTCTAGTTGATTTTGTTTTTCTTTAATTATTCCTAATTGTATTTCTATAGGTATATCTATTTCTTTTATTAGATTTAAATCTTCTCTTACAATTTCTCCTATAACTGGAGGTAATCTTTCTATAGCTAATAATATGTTTTCTTCTTGGTTACTTTCTATAGCTTCTTTTATTTCATCATAAAAGTTTTCATATCTACCTAATTTATCATATAAGAATAAATTTGTCCAGTTTAACTGCTTATCTTCTTGTAATCCTCCATATCCTGCTAATATAAAAGGTATAGCTTCCCCGTAGTCTATAGTTTCTATAGGGAAACCTCTAGCACTATCTATTTCTATATTTTTTTTTCTTAAAGTATATCTTTTTTGTAATACCGGATGTATTTTCTTACTCATTGTATCGTTCTACTAGGCTCTGATACCAAATTGGAGTCACTTGAGGTGATGGTTAATTCTCCATTCATAACTGTTGATTTACTTAAGGTAAATTTACTCTTATGTTTTAAATATGTATCTAACAAATAAGTATTATAAATTCTTAAGGCATTTATATATTTCAGATAACTAGGATCTTCATAAATCATGTGTAATATCTCTTGTTCTTTATTATAAGTTTCTACTATCTTCATTATATGAGTAATAATTTCATTAGGAAGAGATTTACTTAATCTTTTTATTAATCTTTTTTCTGTTAAATAAATATCGATTAGGTCTATATTTTTTTGTATTTCTATATTTAGTTCTTAATCTGCATAACATATCAAGTTGTAAATTCATTGTACAAAATTGTTATAAAAATTAGGGTAAAAAGCGTTAACGCCCCCCTAAACTATTCCGGTTTTTAATTTTTGACCCTCAACTAAAAAGGGTCAAGTGTTACCCCCTAAACTATTTCGGATTTTGGTTTTTGACCTTCCATCCATATTCTCCGTTACATCATAACGGAAGTCCAAAAAATGGGGGCATTTTGGGAAAATCATATCATTCATAATAAATATAATTAAATTTAAGGGGAAAAAAGGCCTTTTAAGATTTTTTTCAGAGGTTGGAATTTACAGTTGGTGGTTGGAGAAGAGGAGTGGTACCCGGCTTCCAGCTTCTTCTGTCACTGTTCTCACCGGCGACTTCTTCTTTCTCGTCAGAATAATAGGTTTTTATTTTTTTTTATTTTTATAAAAATAAAAATTTTAGGATCTTATACAGATTGCCCAAAAATGCCCCCAATTTTTGGACTTCCGTTATGATGTAACGGAGAATATGGATGGAAGGTCAAAAACCAAAATCCGAAATAGTTTAGGGGGTAACACTTGATCCTTTTTAGTTGAAGGTCAAAAACCAAAAACCGGAATAGTTTAGGGGGCATTAGCGCTTTTTACCCTAAAAATTATTAATAAGGATTATAAATGTCATGGGCTTTTGTTATCATACTACTATTACTATCCATGTGCCATATTCTTTAACTATAGTTAAACCTGACTCCTATATTTCTTAATGTAGAAATTCTTTTTACCTAATACGTTCTTCGTAACATATGGTCATTCATTCAAATTGGTTTGCCAAAAATTCCCTACAGCCTTCATGGCACAATGGGAAAAACGGTGGCTACCATTCTGACCTTTTACAACCTTATGTAACTAGTTAGTACTTTGGTTTTAAGAATTAATACACAGAAATAAATTAGCAAGGTTATACTATGGTTTCATATATGAAAACTGGATTATAACAGTAGTATGAATATCAATTTAGCTCATATGCAACAAACAAACATACCTTATCTGTGTTCTTATTTTCTTCCATAGCTTGAGATAAAAAATAACTGAGAGTTTTGGATAACTGAAATTTTTTATAAAGGATAAATGAATGATTTTACAAATGTTGGTGTGCTGGGAAGGATTTTCGGTACCTTCCTTCTATCTTACTTCCTCCTTTTATAATCCTCTAAGGATAAGGAAGAATCATACTTTAAATCTATCCTACCAATTATCTTTAGATAACTGGGGTCTATGACCTTACATTATTTGAGTTTACTGTTTCCTTTTACATTTTTCGAATCTTACTGTTTAAAGATTACATTATTGAAGTACTATTCTATTTTTATTCTAACTTTATGTCAGGTACCTCGTTATCTTGTCCTCCACAATGGCGACAATTGTGTTCTGGTACATTATTGAAATTTCTGCATAATTGTTTTTTAGCTTCTTCGGAAATCCATTCTTTCTTCATAGCTCTGGTTTTTGGTACTTCATCTGGTAATACTATTGTTTCAAGCCATCTTCTAACTTCTTCCTCTGCTTCTAGTTTTGTTAACTTACTCATAGAGTAAATTATTTTTTTATCTCTGTTGTAATACATCCATATTTTATTTCTGGATTCATAAGTGTTTCTTAATTCTTGAAAAATTACTTTCATATTTACTACCCTTTTTTGCTGTAATATCTTTGGAATATCTTGACTTTCAATAATATCTTACCGTGTAGGTATCTCTTCTGGTATAACCATATCTCTTGTTATCCCCAGATTAATTACATGAATTGGGGGCTTTATATGGTCATAATATATCTCGACGGGTGCTGAATAAAATCTGATGTAAATCATGTCAGCCTTAGTGATTCCCAAATAAGTCTTAGCTGCTGTCTTAACTTTTGGTATTCCATCTAGTTCTTATCCATTAATTGTATATACAAGATTTAATTATCCATATGCATAGGCTGAGGCTATCAAATTTGGATTTGTTCTTGGCATTGCTATTAACTTGTTTAATCCTACTAACTTCTGGGTTGTATATCCCAATCCTTTAGAATAAAAATTTTCTATTGGTAACTGGGTTGGTTTTGTATTTAAGAAACCAATAACTGTTTTAGCATTTTGTATATATCTTAGGGCTATATGGTTGAAATTTTGTTTTTCAACTAACAGGCTTTGAGAATAAGTATTTACTATAGGTTTAAGGATATACATTATTTATATTATATAGGGTAGTTTTTCTCATAAGGCTTCAACTGTCTTGAAGCATACACTATCACCTTACCCTTTTGCATCAAAACACAACCCGATGCCCAATGCATCACTGTAAATGGTAAAAAACCCTAGACACTTCAGGTAATGCCAAAATCGGAGTTTTAGTTAACCGATTCTTCAACTTCTAAAAATTTTCCTCACAGTCTGTCCCCCATTCAAGCTTAACCCACTTCTGAGTCAACTTGGTCAACTATGCAGCTATCCTGGAGAAATCTTCAACAAAATTTATGTAATACCCGGCTAACCCCAGAAAACTTCGAATCTCTGCCACCGTCTTTTGTCGAGGCCAATCAACAATTGCATCAATCTTGCTCGGATCCACCGACACCCCTTCAGCTGATACAACATGCCCAAAAAATGTCACACTTCTCAGCCATAATTCACACTTACTAAACTTGGCGTATAACTTCTCTTTCCTCAATATCTCCAACTCCACTCTTACGTGCCCTTCGTGAGCTTTATCTGACGGTGAGTAAATCAGAATATAGTCTATGAAGACCGCCATTAACTTATCTAGAAAACCCCGGAACAACCGGTTCATCATATCCATGAAAGCCGCTGGTGCGTTAGTCATTCCAAACAACATAACAAGGAACTCATAGTGCCAATATCGGGTTCGAAATGCACTTTTGGGAATGTCTTCGGGTTAAGCCAATATTGGAAAAGACTTTCGCACCTTTCAACTTATCAAACAAGTCGTCAATGAGATGGAGGGGGTATCTGTTCTTAATGTTTATCTTGTTTAACTCACGATAATCAATACATATCCTCATACTACCATCATTCTTCTTTACAAAGAGAATCAGAGCGCCTAATGGTGAGACACTCGGTCTTATAAACTTCTTATCAAGAAGATTTTGGAGCTGATCCTTCAACTAGTAGGACACCAAACAATAATTCCAAAGCCCACAGATGACAGTTACGAATGCAGCGGAACAATAATAAATGAAACTAGTAAATAAAAGATAAATGAACAAACACAACACCAAAAAAATTTACGGGGAAAACCTCTTCAAAATGAAGAGTAAAAATCACGAGACCTTCGGGTCGACTCCAAAAGCTCCACTATGAATCAAGAGAGGTTACAGAAGAGTATCTACACCAACACATTTAAACTCAAACCAACAATGAAACTAAAACTTTATCTAATACACGAGAGAGATGAGAATAGAGAAAAATCACCACAGAAAACAGAGCACTATTGCGACGACAATAACTCGGAAACCGACCGTTGAAATCCGATTTTCACCGTCCAGAATGTAGCTATATCTATCTTCTACCTTCAGTTAAAATTTGAGACCGATCTGAGCACAAATTATCGCCCAATCGGAAGCTTTCTTGAGATTGCGCAGGCAGACGATATCCACCGAATTTTCACCTTTTTCTCTCAATACTCACGGCTCTCTCTTGAATGAATTATTAGAGCAGCAAAACACAACAATGATTTCTCAACTTGGGCCTGGGCTTGGGCTCTTTATCAACACCCACAAAAGGAGGGGGAAAAGATTATAGGCCCAACAAATTTGATCATCAAAACTTCACCAACATACTAATGGATGAGTCCCAAACCCCACTGGAGAGTTCCCTATTGTGGGTTAAGTATACTCTTAGAAGTAGATATGAACCCTACAGTAATAGGGCCAATACTGGTAAATTCCCTTCTAAGTAATTAGCATTATCTTGGGGTCCCTTCTTTATAAAAAGAGTTAAATTAATAAGAAATCATGCTTGAGAATATTCAATATATGATGTCGGTGATGGTTAATTTAAATTATACACAAAATTATTGTGTTAATATACATATATGATTATTGTTAATTCAACTATTATAAAACGTATTTCAACAAGTTTGTGCCGCATACATAACTTGAACAAATATGAATTACTGAACTTGCATGGTTGATAAGAGGTCGCGGCGCTTGCTTGATTTATCATGGCATGCCAAGGTAAGGTCTCGAGTTTGAGTTATTCAGAATATACTTTAAGTATGTCATATTTTACATACTTGTCCTGTAAAATCTTAACTGAATTAGTCAGGTCAAATACCAGTAAGCGAAAAAACTTGGATGCTCTTATTTTGAAAAAAAAATTAACTTTTTATTTTAAAATAACTCAACCCTAGACTTCAGATCTTTTGTCACCAGGATTGTAGATCTAACGAAAATGAAAAAAATTTCGAACCAAAAAGCCAACGAAATGCATCTTGGATAGAGTTTTGATTTTGATTTTTTGCAAAGATTTCAAAAAAATTGAATTGTTTATAAATTCTGAAAACTAAGATGTTAGATAGGCTCCCAATGTACCCCTAGATAAAGTAACATCTTTTTATGCATGTTTATTTTCTTTGAAAATAGGCAATTCTAAATCCCATCCTCTAATATTTCCTAACCATAAGGTGAAGAAAACACGAAGCTAGTTAGAGGAGAAAAAAGTTGAAAATAATTTGTTACAAACTTTATAAAACTTGTCAGCAATGTGTCACCATCCTATACAAAATGAACAAGCACATTCCTAGGTTGACATTATTAATTTGTTGGTTCTCTTTGATATCTCTTTTTTCGACAAAATCCTTTACATGCTTCCTGGGAAATTCTCACTATCAGTTAGAAAATCTGGTTGGAGAGCCTGCCTAACCAGGGACGAAACTGATAAAATTTTTGGGGGAGCAACAAAAAAGACAAAAACAAATTCTTGGGGGGCGAAACTGATAAAAAATTTCAAAATTTTTCAAAATACACATAAAATTTCGATAAATAATAGTATTTTTAAAAATTCAGGGAGGGCGCCGGCCCCCTCCCGCCCCCCTGTCTTCGCCCCTTGTGCCTAACAGAGAACCTTATCTACTATGTTTTATATAGATAAAATTAAATTAGACAATCTTACTGAATGCAGCAGAACACGCGAATAGAGAGGAAACATGAAATAATTACTTTTTTTTAAAGAAAAATTAGTATTATTAAGTCAGTGATGTAATATTTCGAATTAACAGTTCTAAGCCAACTACATTAGCATTTCTAAACAATATGATTTTACTTATATATGTTTTTTATTTTTTATTTCGATGAAACTTACCTTTATATGTTCAGTAACTAGAATCAGATTTGAAGGGAATTGTTTCAGGGACGAAACCAAGAATTGTATTTTGGGGGCGAAAAACTGTAACAGTATGCCGACCTATCTATAAAAATTGAAAAAAAATCTTGGGGGCGAACTTGATAAAAAAAATTCCGAACTACATGTAAAAATTACTACTCCCTCCGATTCAAAATATTGGTCTTTTTAGGAGTTTTCACACAAATTAAGATACTAATCTAAAATGACTAAAATAACCCTAATTAATACACCAAATAACATTAAATCTCTCATCACAATAAAAAATGTTCCAACTCCCTCTTGTAACTATCATTTGCTACATTTTTTATTCATCTTAATATTGACTGATTATGTACGATTCCAAGTAGCCGCTTAGCTAAGAACATACTCATGGAGTAGTATGAAAACATCCAAATCCATGGAGTAATAAATCATTGCCGATTTTATTTTAGTTTTGGTGGCAAAATTATAATTTGAATTTGGCCAAATAATCAAGAAACAATTCAAGGAGCCTAAACTAATTTTTTTTTCTTCAACACGTGTATTTAAAAGGAGTATTAACTAAAATTATATGCATTCTACTTTTTTTTATCACTGGATTCTATGGATTCGATTGAGGAGACTCTTTGTTATATATGATTTTGGAATAGTGGTTTATGTCTCTTTTGCCACATATATAAATTAATAATCTTGAGACTTGATAATGGAGGTATAAGTCCCAATAATAAACACTTGATAATGGAGTAATAAATAGTACTTGGAAATTACACATTAAATGATGTAGGATTAAATGGTGTAGGGGTACATTAGTCCACAAATGCACAACTTTTATAAAAAGATTTATATTATGCAACAAAAAATAACCCCTAAAAAATTTATATTGTGAATCGAAGGAAGTATATATTACTATATATAATAGTATTTTGAAAAATTTCGGGGGCATCCCCTAGAATCGTCCCTGAATTGTTTGTCTGTCAAATTTTTTAAGGAAAGGTGTGGTTTGAGTTATGGCCAAGTAGCTGTGCATGTCTTGGAAGAATATGTCTTGACAGCAATGCAAGAGAACCTATAAGGTGGAAATGCAAGAGAGAATGTGCATTGGAAAAAATAAGAGGTAGACAGTTACATTGATCTCATTCCTATCTCGAGCTCATATAAAAAAAATTTAAAATAATGTATTAGACCAGAGGTCCACCTCACCTTCCCGTATGAATGGTAGCCCATAGGATCATGGGCGAAGACAGAGGGCGGGGGTCGGCCGCCTCGCCCTCTCCGAAAATTTTAAAAATACTACTATTTATCGAAATTTTATATGTATTTTGAAAAATTTTATCAGTTTCGTCTCCCCAATAATTTTTTTTTTTGCAATTTTTATTGCCCCTAATAATTTTTTTGCTGTTTTTATCACTTAAGCTCTGTAGTTCTACATATTGTTGCAGTTTCGCCCCCCAACACCAAATTTCTGACTTCGTCTCTGCATAGACTGATTGTGTGCTTGGATTGGTATGGTCCATTCAAGATATAATGAATATTGTTTGAGTTTTAAACATTTGTCAAAGATTTAAAAAAAAAAATTGTTGAAGGCGTGCACAATGAAGTTGTAAAGGTTTAATTAATCATCAAATGTAGAAACATCTAAGATTTCTTTTTTCTTTCTCTCTCTACTATTCACTTTTTTCTTAAATTTTTCTTCATTTTTTTCACCTTCCATTGTTAGATCCAACCAAAAGTTTCGACATTCGGTTGGATCTAGTCATCCTTCCTTCATGTTTTGTGTCTTCACTCCTTCTTTTGACCGTAAATCATGATGAAATTTCTCAAGACATTATTTTTCAAGATTCAAGACTCGGATGCAAGATCTACTTCAGATCCTTTCCAGATATGGAGTTTCTTTCGATCCTCCTTGGAGGATTCTCTCAACCCGGACATGCTCTGGGCCCTTTCTCAGTTTTCTACATCTTTCCGAGACAATCTACTAGACGGTTGATATGCCCATGGTCTTGTAGATTGTTGATTTCTAAGAAGGATGTTGAAACTGAGCTTCTCTTGCTACCGTTGTTCAAGGATTACGAAGAAGATGTCGTGAAGAATTTTAGTATGCATTTACTTTTTCTACTTTTATTAGTGTTTTTTACTCAGTCCCGGGGTGTGGGCTTTTATCTGTTATCATGGTTGTCTAAACCATTGTATAACCTTTATTTTCAGATTTTCTTTTGATTGTAATGACATCGACTATTTTATGATTAATGAATAATTTTTTATTCAGCAAAAAAAAAAAATAGTTAAGATGCAAAAAGAAGAACACACACGCTTACCTTACACAAATTAAACACACACAAAACGATGAATTAAAAAATAAAAATAAATGCAAAGTGAGAAAAGTAAAGAAATGGAAGTATATTGGTATCATCAATGTCTTCTTAGTTGGATAGTCTTTGCCACATGATGCTTCTCACACTTTTATTCTCTAAACCCACTTTTAAGTGCTTTTAAGTGCTATTTTTGCTTTTAGGGATGGCTACAAGTGGGCTAATTAGGTTATTTAGGCAGGGATTGTTTTTTCCTAAGATGTGTTTGGTTTGGTTTGAGAATTTTTATTTTGGAGATCGAACAATTTTGTATAGGTTAAATGAAGCAAAAACAGTGCTTTATTGATTATCCATTAAGGGTGTTTTTGTTCAGAATTTTTGTTCCTATTGGTGAATTATTTGGAAGAGAAATAGCAACATATTTAGTACGCTGAAATGAAATGAAATAGAATGACTTTCCAAATTTATTTTTCCATTCCAGTGTTTGATTTATCACAATAAAGTTGAAAATGTCATTCCACGAGAATAGGGATTTCAGGAAGAAGTGGAAAAAAAAACCATTCCACATCAAAACCTATACAATAACCTTTTCGAGAGAAGCTAGAATACTCTATTAATAGTAAGTGACGATTATATATTTATTTTAATTAATTATGACTTTCAAATTACACACCTCATGGCCTTTCTGAGAGAAACTGAAACCATCTATTAATAGTAAATGACGATTATATCTTTATTTGAATTAATTATGACTTTACAATTACACAACTATATATTCGTAATTTGTCATAAATATTTTATTTCTCTTGTTAGAAGATTTGATAGATGGTCATTCCATAAATATTTATTTTCATTGTAGTAATTTTATTTATTTTTAATTTAAAATAAAGTCATTTTTTATAACTATGTTGACATTTTAATGTACAGGGGTAAATGATATATTTATGCATTTTTGTTAGTACATATGTTACTAGGGCATTTGTGTCAAATTATACTTAACTCCGTTACATTCTTGATATCAAAATTATTGAAAAGGAATCAATATTCCATTATGCCTTTGCATTCTAGACACTATAATGGAAAGGGGATTCCAAGCTCATTTCGGGGAGAAAGAGATTTCATTACATTCTGTTTCAGCATATACTAAACGCATTGTAAGTAGTTACCAGAAACTTTTTTAAGGTTTTATTTCCGTTTTTCTTTTAGGGGGAGTGGACGTACGCTAAGTAAGCATTGAATCTGAAACCTTCCAGTCCAGTAATAAGTACTTTACCAACTAAACTACATGCTTAGCTCAAAGTGGTTTATATTTGCTTTACAATAAACTTGTCCTAAAAATGAGGTAAACAGTATTTCAATCAACTTCATCTTTAGAAATGCGGCTAAAAATCATCTGTCCCCAAACCTTAGTTATACCCATCCCCTGTTCCCACCAATAAACATTTCCCACGTGTGTTTTCATACTAAACACACAAAAAGTATTCCGTCTTCTGTCGTTAGCACTTTTTAGTACTATTAGGATATTCTCTCTTGTCCGCAAGAGCAATTCAGTTGGTTCCAGGGTGTAGATTTTGCACTAGGTTGCATGATCTAATTTTGGCAGCCGCAGTGTGGAAGTTTTAGCTTTCCAATGTGGGGGTGACTTCTTGTGGTGGGTTAAGACAAGTCTACCCACCTGGTCAAGTCGCTGGGTCACCTTAATTTACATCCTCAAAATTCTCTATCGGATTAGAGAGTGGGACCACGTGGCCGTGGATAACGCCTTTTTGTACACAAGGATATTTACTCTTCTTCCGTCTTTCTCCCTGCGTCGAGCTTCTCACTCCCCGTATCTCTTTCTCTCACTGTTACCGAAACATAATAAATCATGCATTTTTTACACACAAAAACACCATTTCTGGAATATTCATGTGAGTACACATCAAAATAAAAATATAAAGAGATAGATCTAGTGATTGTTTGAGATAATATGTACTCAAATAAGAAAATGAATTAGTATGATCTTGGTGTATCGTTCACTATCAGCAAGATCTGTTTTGAAGGGGAAAAAAACTCGGGAGAAATTTTTCATAAAGTACCGTTTTGTTTATGAAGAGAACAACAGTAGAGAGGTAAATGGAATTCCGGAAATGAGGTTAGAATTTGATGAACATGTGGGGCCCACTTGAAGAGAGTGAAAAAAGAAGAAAGAACTATTGTGAAAGGGATGATAGAAGATAAATAACAGTGTTAACGGAAAAGGAGACTGAAGAGATCTGTATGTTGGAAAATGATCTTTGGCTAAGTTTAATTGACTAAAAATTGATTAAATTGGGTCAAAATTGGTCAACGGGACAAAAATACCCCTTGAGTGCTTTTTTAAAAAAATCAAAAAAAAAAAAAAAGGAACCCCAAAGTCAAAAAAACAGCCAAATAGTCGTTGCTACTTTTGAGGCATTGTCAGGGGCTTTTAAGTTGGATTGCGGTAATGTTCTGCACCGTGCAGAACAAATGGTGGCTGTCGGATAAAAAATCTAACAGATTAGATTTTATATGAGTGAGATAATTAAAAAAATATTTAACTCCCACCATCCCAAATGGTCTCAGTAGTCAGATTCTTTATCTGACGGTCACAATTTGTTTCAGATAAAAAACCTAATAAAGAAACACATTTAAGAGGAGTGATTGTGACCATTGATGAAGAACTCCTCAACGGTCCAGATTTTTCTCTAGGGTTAATCCGGATCGCTGACGTGGCAAAAAATATTTGTCACTTAACAACTCTAAGTCCACATATTATACATATTTATATACCCTAAGTCCCTATGAAAATATTATTTGCAAACATAAGTACATAAATTATATTATTTTTAGGTCTCTAATATTATAAAACTTTAAAAATTAAACTCGCATACTATATTTCCATTTCATATATTGACCCACAAATTTCTAATTAAATCTTTTAAATTCACAATTTGACCCAAAAATCATGAAATTAACTTTTTAGAAATTATAATTAGACCCCTAACTAATAACATATTCATAGTAATCATCATATAATGGAATATATATAACCTTGGAAGTTTACTAATAAGTGATTGACGTATATAGTAGTATAACGAACTTTGCATGTGTACGGTTAGAGTTTCATAGGACTAATAGTCTATAAACCATCTTATAACATTGAAAATGATTTACATTGCTAGCTTGTTAAGAGTAAATGTTAAGATATATAGTTCTCCTTATATAGAATTATAATGAATTTATATTACTAATAATTTATCGCCTTATGTAAAACTATAACGAACTTTACATGTTTACTTTAACAAATTTATAGTACTTAATAAGTGATCTCGCTTATATGAAACTATAATGAAACTTTACATGTTTACTTTAACGAATTTATATTACTAATAAGTGATCGCTTTATATAGAATTATAACGAACTTACATGCTTTACTTTAACAAATTCATAATATTTCACTAAGAGAATTTTTTAATAAGATTTATATATTATTTCTTGCTAAAAAAGAGAGTTATTTATTAAGGAAGCATTAATGTTCTTGATGTTCTTGATTGTTCTACACCAGTCTCCCTTCCTTGCCCACACCACCACCGCCTCTCAAAATTGCCAAAATTGCCTCCTCCCATCACCTCCACTTCACCTCCTTTTTGAATGGAAGTATTTCCAGTTTCTGTCTGATTCTGCATCTTCGCAGTTGAGTTTCCAGAAAGCGGTAAATTCCCCCAAATGCAGCCCTTAATTTACTGTGTTCAATCCTCCGGCGAGTCAGAACAGCCATGACCGCCGGAGCTGGCTTTGGCAGTTCGATTCTTTTGTTGGTTATTTATGTTCTTGAAATTGCTGGTTAATTATATTCTCGAAAACAGTAAAGGGGGTTTCTTGATCTTTTTAAAAAAACTAGACCAATTTATAAGTATGAGTGCAGTTTATTACAATTATTATTATAAGGCACTCACCGGAGGAGGAGAAGTAGAAGACCCTGTGAGGGGAGAAGTAGATGACCCTCGTTGAGCGGATGTCGTAGAAGTCCCGTTGAGCGGGTGCCCGTGAGGGGTGTATAAGACTTCGCATGAGGGAGCCGAAAAGAAATGACAATTAAATCATTCCCCTTGTGTGAAGGAGGTATCGAACCTGAACCTCTTGGTCACAGGCAGTGGATGTTACCCACTGGGTTTCTTGATCCTTAAAAATGGAAGTTGTTTGAAAAAGATTCTAATAATAAAGCAACAAAACATCAAGATCAATGAGGACACAAATTGCACACTCTCCTTCAATAGAAATTGCACATCAAGATTATGTATGTTTGTTTATGCTTTTCATCCAAAAAGACACAAATTGCAATGAACTAAACAAGACACTGCAAGTAGAATAGCATAACTTCTGCAGAGTTAAAAACCCAGTTTTGTTATGAACATCCTTTGGTCTTTCTTGGAACTGTGTGACTGCTTCATCAAATCAAAGAGAGCTTCAACCACCTCAATCTCAATATCATCCTGAATTGCAGGTCCAATTGGCTAAAAATCGAGATCGGAACATGCCAGCGGCGGTCGTAAAAAGCTTTGGCGGTGTGATCGGAGTGAGTGAGAGAGAGGACTCAGAAAAAGCTTTGGTGGATGTGTCAATGTAGGGCGTCAGTATAGGGTGTAGAGATAGGTAGGAAAAATATAAAAATAAATAAATAAATATAGATAGATAGAAGGGTATATTAGACATTTTAACTCTCCAATTTGGGTTTTTAGCCAATTAATTGGCTAAGTCTTAGCCACCTAGCACTGTCCATGTATGTTTACTTTTTATGATGAAAACACAAGTGGCAAATGTTTATTGGTGGGAACAGGGATGTGTATAGGGTTTGGGGACAGACGATCTTTATCCTAGAAATGTAGGAAATGTAGTCTAAATTTGAATGAGAAAATAGTTTCTCAAGTGGTTGAAAAATGGAAGTTAAGCTAGTTAATTTTACATACTGCATGGGTTGCATACAGTGGCGGAGATAGGAATTTTTCTTTGGGAGGCACAATTAACATTGACAAAATAAATTTATAAAAACATATAAACATTGGCGAAGCCAAAAATTTTTTTTTGATGAAATCTTATAGACTAGAGCTATATACATTTTGTTCACCCTTTTCTAGTAGTAAATTTTATTTATTAAAGAAATATCTTAGTCTCTTACACTCTTAAGCTTGCTACAATTTTAACCAAAATTAATAAGATATAAGTGGTGTCATTCTTATAATTCACGAATTAAATAATCTAATTTTAAATCGTAAAGTGATTCAAAATGAGTACAATAAACAATGTTCACGGGACGAGGTGTTACAAAAACAAAACTAAAACTATAACTTGGAAAAAAAGTGGCCCCTTGGCTCCGTCAGTGCGAGAGAACCGTTCTTTTATTGCTTGAGGGACCAACTGGGAGGGGGGACAATATAGTCTTTTCACTCTACTGATCAGTGCTTCATAAATTTAAAAAAAAATTACATCAAGAAAATTTTTCCAACTTAAATCTTGAATCACATAAATTTGCCTCATTTTCATTGAAGAAGCATTAAAGGGGTTACCTAGAGTTATAGATTAGAATTATACACACTTTTGTTCACCCTTTTCTTATGACAGGACCAAATAGGACGACTCCAAGTATGAACCAAGTAAGATGACCAAAGCAATAAACAGATAGACATGTTAAACAATTAACCAAATAACAGTTCATGAATATCTCAATAATAACATTTATATATAGCGAGTAAGATAAACATTTAAGCAATTCATGTTATATCAAAGGTAACATAGTCAATTAAATATAGGAAAACCAATTAACAATACGATAAACATAAAACGCGCAATTGACTAGTAAACTCAACAGTTTATGTAATTAAATCACGTATAATTAGTCTTTAAATATTTACAAAACAGTACCCAACATATATATAATGATACAAACAGAATATAACGTAAGGATGGGGTCCCTACCTCTATCAAAAGCAATTAAACACACAAACCGTAATAGCACTGCCCAGTCCCGTTCTCGGTGCGATAACTTTCTACCCCAAACTCCAAATTCCGATCCGTCTGCGCTCACTCAAAATTAACTCGAACGCGGTCAAATTAATGTATTGTGGATCGAAAACGGACGAGTAACGCTCCCTCGGCGATCTCTCAAATTCTGCCCAAAAATCTAAAATCTCACCAAAAGTGCTCTGTGACTTGCGGCTCAAAAGAAATGCTGCCTAACTCTCTCTAATTGTTGGGCACGGACTCCCAATCCCCAATTCCCACGTGTGCTGTTTCTTTTATTCTTTGCTTTATGTGAGATGTGAATTGGTACCCTGAACCCTCATATATATATATATATATACACACACACACACTCGATTTCCCCGATTTCCCTGCCCCTTCCTTATATATACACTATATTTTTTCCTATTTATTTTATTATTTAAGTAGTTTTTCTAATCCTAATCAAATTCCTAATTAATCCAATTCCAATTAACTACTTCTCTAAGTAAATTACAACTAGATCCCTCAAATACGGTACACGTACGAAACGCCCATAAAAAAACATACAAAAATGTAACATGATAGCATGTCATAAAAATAAATAGACGCGTAATCACGTACCAATACGAAATAAAATACGCCTACGCACTAAGTCACATAAAAATAAATTTACTCGTAAAATAACACATAAGCAAAAGTTACGGGTATTAAAGAAAGATTTCAAGAACTATCTCAAGCACAAGCGCAAGAAAATGTCCTTAGAAGATCTCATTGTCAGACTTCGTATTGAATAGGACAACCGAATTTCTGAGCGCAAGGCTTTAAATTCTATGAATGCCCCCGTTGCCCAGACCCTGCTGAAAAACATGAGCAACTTCAGTTAGAAGTGGAGCTCGAGTGGAACGGTTTTTGGTACTCTCTTTCTTTCATATCCAAAACCTGTTGGTGACTGACCTCTTCCTTTCTATTTCGAAAGTGAAAGTCGTTGCCGGTGTGATCTTTTCTTTCCTGGGTGTAGACGGTGCTCTCTTTCCGGGTTCATAATCGGTGCTATTGAATCTGCAGTTAAGGGAATCTCGCCAGTTCTTTGAGAAAGAGTTCCGCTCAGGAATCCCTTAGAGGGCTGACGCGCCTAGCCTGAAGGTCCTATAAAAAAATGGAGCTTACCGAGCTGAGGGTTTATGGAATTGAGAAATCGATGTCCGCTGTATGGAATTGAATTCAGGGTAAGGGTTCGATAGGGAAGAAGGACAAACCGGGCCTCCTAGTGGTCCTTATCTTCTCACGCCACACATGGGGACATCTCAAGAGAAGAAATAGGTAAATAGGTTTGGGAAGACGGGGGAAAAACATCCATCGTTTAGGTTGATGAGTAGCTAAAGTTAAGATAGAATAGACTCTCACATATCCTAAAGAGTCCCTAAATTGTGTGAGGTTGAAGAATGAGCTGCTTTAAAAAGGAAATGGCAGGCAGGAAGGAGAGTAGTCACGTCGTATTCTCAATCCGAAGCTGTAGCTGGCCAGGCACTGGTCTTTCTTTCTATCTTTTGGCTGTTCCCAGAAGGAATTGTAGAGCTTTTGAAAGAATAGCTGTGGCACTTTCTTCTTTGATAGAAGAAGCTGTTGTCGCATGAATAGGAAGAGGTTATGAAAGAAGTGGTTGCATATAGTTGAAGGGGTTCTTTGGAAGAGCTGAAAGTCAGAGGGCGTTAAGCAAGTTCATCTATCACAGCTAAAGAGTAGGCTAGGCAGTAGCTGTCAACGGTCTTTGACACTTAGCTGAATAGGCCTGACGGCCTATGAACCTCTCGTACCATGCCTCTTTCAAGTTCCTTGCCTGTAAACAGAAGACTAGCAGACATGATCAATAGCTCTTACAGAAGGCAATGTAATTGATCAAATGGGGGAGCCGCGCTTCGACGTCTTAAGAGTCAGAGAAGTGGACAAATGCTGCTAGTCTTTTCGCCGAAGATTATGATGCTGATGTGAAAGCGATTTCCGGCTTAAAGACTACTAGTTGACTAAGAAGTAGAACCGACTGTCACATCCGACCAGAGAGGTCAGTCAGTGCTGGGGAAGCAAAGAATGGAATGTCTGTTCTGTCACATTCTTTTCTTATTCTTTTTCAAGAGCAAGCCATAAGGACTCTGTAGATCGCGAGAATGCATGTTCTGATGCTTGCACGGGTGAGATCTGCTTCCAACTCAGTTTCACAGAAAGAAGGGCGTCAATAGACCCTCTTCCAGTTATGAGTAGCCCAGTCAGATCTATACCCACCACTCGTTTTCTTTGTGAGAACCTGGTTAGAGAACCGCATCAACATGAAGATTAAAAGAACCCATCTCAGGCGGATGCCAATTCAGCTCAACTTCTCCTTGGTGGGACTAGATCGAAAGGGTGGCGGGTACTTCGACTGCCTTGTCTCAGGTGAAGAGAGGCCACCGGAGGCTAAAGGGTAGGCTTAGTAGGGCTCGAACCTACAATATCACCGTTATGAGCGGTACGTTTCAACCAATTAAACTATAAGCCCCTACGAATCTCTACATGCAATTCGCTCACTTCGGGAAGGAAAGAGGAGGCCTTTGCTCTATCTGCTTCTTCCTCTTCCCAGGAATGAACAATTGGATAATAAATTTCTTTATTTTTTTTTATTTTTTTATTATTGTTTATTTATTAGAATTAATTCAAAATTAGAAACAATAATATAATTTAAGCAAGCGGCCCTTTCGCGACTCGGTACACTTTCCGGCTCGCAACGGCTCAAATGGGCGGGGGCTCTCTATTTGCTTGCAATGCCGGCTATTCACCTTTAGTTAGAAGTAGAAGTTGAGGGCGCCGTTTGCCCCACACTTCAGAAAAAGTCAAAAAGTATGGATGAAGTAAGAAAAAGTACATAAGGAATGAGAAAGAAAAACTTGGTTACGGGAACCGAAGGTTAGGCCGACTACTTTAGTAGAGCTACACCTAAAAAAGTTTATTCCTGCCCCTTCCCCTTTCTGTCAATGTTGCCAATTCCCAGAATACTAATGTACCCTCCCTCGTGTATACAGTTGTCCAACTACTTTCTTCCTCCTCCGAGGAAGGTTCAAAGGGGGGGCAGGTTCCGGATCTGGCTGCGGAGGCAAATTGAGATCGATACGCGGTCGCTTCGACGAGCTGACACCACTTTCGTCTCCGAGGGAAAGAGGAAATCTCTCCATATAAAAAATCACCCCAAGAAAAAAGGCTCGAACCCCAAGTAAGAAAGGGCTTTACAGGTCAACATTTTGGAGCACGGCAGAGGCCAAAGTTTCAAAAGCAAGGCCAAAGGGAAGCTTGGGACAACTGGTGGTGTCTCGAATCAGAAGTATAAATTCAAAGGGAAATGCTACAATTGTGGCAAACTAGGCCATAAGTCAACTGATTGTCGGTCATCGAAAAAGAAAAATGAGACCAACATGATGAATGACATGACTAAGGAGTTGGAGGACATGAATCTAGTTGCTATGGTCTCCAAACTAAACTTGGTATGGTCAAACCCTAAAGAGTGGTGGGTTGACACTGGTGCTACTATACACGTGTGCACCAATAATGATCATTTTTCCACCTTTGAATCAGCCACGGCTTCTGTCGAAGGGTAAGGAAATGTTATTTTGAAGATGACTTCTGGCAAGATTTTAACACTGAAAGACGTGTTATATGTGCCAGAGATTCGAAAAAACCTTGTATCTGGATTCTTGTTAAACAAGCATGGCTTACGCATGGTGTTTGAATCAGATAAGCTCACTTTGAACAAAGTTGGAATGTTTGTAGGAAAGGGGTATTCAACCGATGGGTTGTTTAAATTGAATGTAATTTCGATTATCAATAAAGATACCTCTTATGTTTATTTGTTTAAGTCTTTTGATTTATGACATAAATAGCTTGGTCATGTTAATTATAATTATTTGCGACGATTAATTAAAATGGAATATATACCTACATTCCAAATCGATTTGAGTGATAAGTGTGAAATTTGCATTGAAGCAAAATTAACAAAGTATTCGTTTCACTCAATACAAAGAAGCACTGAACCACTAGAATTAATTCATAGTGATGTGTGTGATTTGAAATCAGTTTAAACACGAGGAGACAATAAATATTTCATTACTTTTATTGATGATAGAACGGAATACTAATATGTGTATTTGTTAAAGAGCAAAGATGAAACTTTAGAGAAATTTGTTATTTATAAAGCTGAAGTTGAAAATACCTTGATAAAAACATCAAAAGATTAAGAAGTGATAAAGGTAGCGAGTATGAGGCGCCTATCGGCGACTTCTGTGAAAAACATAGAATTATTCATGAAAGAACTGTACCATATTCTCTTCAATCTAATGGAGTAACTGAACATAGAAATTGAACATTGAAAGAAATGTTGAATGCAATGTTGATAAGTTCAGAATTACCTTCGAATATGAGGGGTGGAGCTATCTTGTCTAACAATTACCTTTTGAATAGGGTACCTCAGAAGGAAAATGACAAAACTCCATATGAGTTATGGACAGGCAAGGGACCATCCTACAAACACTTGCGAGTGTGGGGATGTCTCGCCAAAGTAGCAGTGTCAACACCTATGATGGTAAAGATAGGTCCT
Organism: Vinca minor; assembly: GCA_026122235.1. Lineage (NCBI taxonomy): Eukaryota > Viridiplantae > Streptophyta > Magnoliopsida > Gentianales > Apocynaceae > Vinca > Vinca minor. The sequence continues at coordinate 177,263 of JAOCZM010000256.1, read as the reverse complement.
AAAACTGTGGGTTGTATCTTTATAGGCTATGCACAAAATAGCAATGTGTATCGGTTTCTTGTGCATGATTCAAAGATTGCAGACATTCACAAGAACACCATAATGGAATCAAGGAATGCATCATTTTTTGAAAATGAATTTTCTTGTAACGAGAAGACTTAGATTACATTGATACATATTCTCCTGTGACGAGAATAAGTTCTATAAGGCTGCTTATTGCTATCGCAGCCTTAAGAAATTTGAAAATACATCAAATGGATGTAAAAACGGCTTTTCTAAATGGGGACCTAGATGAAGAAATATATATGAAGCAACCCGATGATTTTGTGGCTCTAGGTGCTGAAATGAAAGTCTGTAAATTGGTGAAGTCATTGTATGAATTAAAACAAGCACCTAAAAAGAGGCATGAGAAGTTTGATCATACAATGATAATCAATGGATTCAAAAACAATGAGTGCGATAAGTGTATCCATGTCAAAGAGACAGAATATGGTTATATCATTTTATGTCTATGTGTGGATGATATACTCATTGTTGGTAGCAATGAAAATTTGGTCAAATCTACCAAAGATATGTTGAATTCGAAATTTGATATGAAAGACATGGGTCTTACTGATGTGATTTTAGGAATTAAGATTATAAGAACATCAGATGGTCTAACATTGAGCCAGGCTCACTATACAGACAAAACTCTTGAGAAATAATCTCCATCTATCCAAGAATCGTGGAAATAGTATTTCACAAGTGGAATATTCAAGGATAATTGGGAGTCAAATGTATCCAATGAGTTGTACTAGGTCAGATATTGCTTATGTGGTAAGCAAGTTGAGTGGATATACGAGTAATCGAAGTACTAAAGTACTTACGTTATACTCGTAACTATAGATTGCATTATACTAGATACCCAGCAGTCGTAGAAGGCTACACTGATGCAAACTAGATATCTGATATAAATTAATCGAAATCCACTAGTGGCTATGTATTTGCACTAGCTGGAGCAGCTGTGTACTGGAAATCAGAACAAACTGTAATAGCCAGATCCACAATGGAATCTGAGTTTATAGCTTTGGATAAATGTGGAGAAGAGGCATATTGGTTACGCCATTTTCTGGAAAATATTCCAAAATGGAAAAACCCAGTGTCATCTATTTGTATACATTGTGATAACCCATCTACGATTGACATGACATGGAATACAATGTATAATGGTAAGTCTAGACATATTCGTCGTAGACATAACACCATTAGACAACTGCTCTCAACATGAGTTATCTCGATTGACTATGTAAAGTCAAAAGATAACATTGCGGATCTACTAACAAAAGGGTTAAATAAAGAGACAGTTGAGAGATTGACAAAAGGAATGGATGTAAAGCCGGTAGAGGATAAAAGTCTTATGAAGGAAAACCCAACCTATAATTGACTGGAGATCCCAAGATTTAGGTTCAAATGGACAACCTACTTGTAAGATTTAGTATGGTCACTGTGGGGATAATCTCAACTCATTCATGTCTTAAACCTAATAAATCAAGGATTGTTTTTTCACTTTTTCTTTGATTTGGACGTGTCATGTGTAACACCAAAACAGACGAACTTTACATTGGCATCACATAATTATCTATCTTAACCTCATTATTGTGATAAAGTGTCTAATAATTTAGTTTGTAATGTTGAAGAAAAATTTAGTTTGTAATTATACTTTTATAATTATACCCTTTATTAATTAACACTCATTTGACTTTTTTATATGATTTGTTAAGAAAAATGAGAATGTTTTCTCACATTTGATTGTAAAATTGGATCACCAGTTAAACTAATTTGATGGTATAATTTTCCACCCTATGAAACTTGAGGTTGTCTAATTTATTAATTTGCAATGATAATTTTATCAATATGTTTCAGGAAAAAAATTACGTATTAAATCATTAGGCCAATTTCCATTCTTCGTCATGCATTTAGGTAAAAAACAATCTGCACTGTGATGAATACAAATAAGTCGTTGGAAATAATTGTTCTCGCGAAGTAAATAGCTATCCGATTTTATTTTTCATTAATAATTATTCCTTGGGAATATCTATTTACTCTAAAGAATGGTTTATTTGTTTTCCCCACAATATAAAACTAACGAGCATTTCACACTAGAGCATCGTTGCAAGCTAGAAATGACACTCTTGTCATCCGGCAAAAAATCCTCTGTCCCTGTTCGTGTATGTCCCCGTGTCCCCAACCAATCACAATTCACTATGTGTAGATATAATTGAAACAAATATTTATATAGTAAATTCTGATTGGTTAGGGACATGGGGACATACACGGACAGGGACAGAGGATTTTCACCCCTGTCATCCCCCCACGGCTCCAGTGCGGAACGGGAATAAATTCCGCACGTGCAGAACTTCTCTCGTCCGTTGGATTAAAGATTTAACGATTAAAATTGATTTAAAACGAATACATATTCTAAGTCTTAGAACGCATGTTCTATTTTTAGCACGCAGAACACCTGTTTTGAGCTTCAAAACACCTATTTTAAGACGTTCCGTATATACTAAAAAAACTGTTCCGCCTAGGATCCGGACTGTGTCATCCCTAACTGCCTATGATGAAAACATACTTTGTATAGAATTGTTAGCTAAAAGATAAGGGTGTTTATAAAAAATCGAAACCGACCAAATCAAACCGATTCAAACAAATCCAAACCGAATTTCGGTTTGGGCGGTGTATTGGATTGGTTTCAATTTGTACTAAATTAAAATAGAATTTTTGGTTTGATTTAAATTTTTTTATAATCCAAACTTAACCAAATCGTGTGTATATATATATATATATCAAAGAACTCTTTTGTAATAAACATATTGAACTTCTTATACCAATGACAAGCAACTCTTAAAGTGATAAAATAAACATATTGCAACAAACGTGATTTTCTCACTCAAAGGACAAAAGGAGTTTGAAGAATAGAAAGGTAAATCGATTACTGATAAATGTAGGAATTTACTTGTTAAAATTAGAGAGTGGATGATTAATCCAATCCCTAGAATGTGTAATAGGGCAACTCATAATCTAGCGGCTTTTGAGAAAAGTAGGAATATTAGTGGTAATATTCAACGTAGTTTCCTGTCTTCTGATATATTTTGTGACCCACAGACAAATGGTGTTGTGGATGATGTTTGGGCTGATGGTGTTGATGAAGTAATATATGAATAGAATTATTATTACCAATTATAAGGGCACTTGATTTTAGAAGTATTCTGAGAAATTAATGAAAATACTTTTTTGCAGAATGTCAAAGATTCATTCACATGGACTCTCACCTCAACTGGCCATGTTACCTACTTTCCAATTGGTAGATTTTGGGATAATAAAAACTATTTCTACACTCTTTCGTCCCAAATTATCTGTCCACTTTGTATTTTGCATGGGAATTAAGGTTTGATTAAATTTTATAGTAGAATATGGTAAAATGTTAAACATTACCCAATTTAATATTACTTTCAATTTAATTTTACCTTATTCTTCTCTCTCTTTAACATTCAATGTAAGGGGTATGATTGAAAAAATCATCATTAATAATCCCATTATTTAGAAAGTGAACAATTAATTTGTGACAGATTAAAAAGGAAATGTGGACAGATAATTAGGGACGGAGAGAGTATTAATTTAGAATAAAACAATTACATTTGATCAGTTACACATGCCCACTGATATCTATAAATATATCATTATTTCTCCCCCAAATTATAAGTCCAACCTATAAATCTTCACAAGCACTATAACTCCATTAACATCCCACACCATCTTCTTTGAGAAAAGTTTCTTGAAAAAAAAAATATCTTTTGATCAAGGCAATGGGAATTCTTTTATTTTGCATGTTATCCATTGCCGGCATGTTACATGGTGTCCATGGTGGTGGTGGTGGATGGTCTGATGCCCATGCAACCTTCTACGGAGGCGGCGACGCTTCCGTCACTATGGGTACGTTATATCGTCCAAAACTTTTCCCAGCTATCCTCAACATTTTGAAAATTGGACTTTTGTTTCTCTTAGAAATATAACTCTTTGTCAAAACAAACCTTTAAAATACGTTAACCCCAAAAAACTATTCTTTCATATATGTTTCTGTATAATTTGTCGGTTCAGTATAAAATCTCTAGTTCTTTTATATATGTTTCTAGTTTTTTAGTATTTATATTTTGGCTCTCTCAATTAAACTAGCAAAATCATGGTAATGAGAAATCTCAGTTGTTTGTTTGTTTGTTTGATGTGGCAAGTGGAGCATGTGGGTATGGAAACCTATATAGCCAAGGCTATGGTACAAACACAGCAGCATTGAGTACTGCTCTTTTCAACAATGGACTGTCTTGTGGAGCTTGTTTTGAGATGAAATGTGTGAATGCGAAGTGGTGTCTTCCTGGATCCATCAAAATCACTGCCACAAATTTCTGCCCTCCAAACAATGCCTTACCAAATAATGCAGGAGGATGGTGTAATCCTCCTTCGAAGCATTTTGATCTTTCTCAAACAATTTTTCAGCACATTGCTCAGTATAAAGCTGGAATTATCCCGGTTCAATATAGACGGTAAAGTCTTTACAAAAATAAATAAATAAAATGTAAATCTCTCTTGAATTTTGCTTCTTAAAAAGATAAAACACTTGAAATTACTCAATTTTGCAAATAATTTTCAAGTGCGTAAGATCTCAAAGTCACTCGCTAGACACAATATTTTAGTACAAATCTAAAAGAAGGGAAGAAATGGTCAACTTTACCCCTGAAATTAATGTTTGTTTATACTATAGGATCTGATGCTCAATCTCATAGTTTTCTCTCTAACTTTGTAGGGTACCTTGCATGAAAAGTGATGGAATCAGATTCACAATAAATGAACATTCCTACTTTAACCTAGTACTGATAACTAACGTCGGAGGAGCAGGTGATATTGTGGCTGTGTGGTTCCAACACTGGCTGGCAAACGATGTCTCGAAACTGGGGGCAAAATTGGCAAATCCATTCTTTACTAAATGGCCAAGCACTCTCCTTCAAGGTCACTACAAGTGATGGAAGAACAATCATCTCCAACAATGCTGCCCCTCCTAACTGGTCTTTTGGCCAAACCTACACTTCGAATTTACAATTTTAGAGTCGAAATTTCGCCCCTTGCGAATACTAACCAACGCCAACGCATATTTAAGCATAGCAGTTAGCTCTGCTCCTTCAGTTCAATTTCACATGTCGGAGTCTCTTAACTAATAAAAAACTACTTAATATTAACTAAAAAAGTGTGCGCGTATCTATGGTCCTTTTACGTTTGGTATAGTAACGCGTTATAAACCCTTCTTTTTTTGCTGTGGGTGTTTCCGTTTTTATCCAAGACCAATCGGTATCTAGTTTCTATTTTACAGTACAAGACTGATCTGGTCCGCTCCAGAGTATTCGGGGGTGTTAGTTCTATCGTCTTTTTCAGCTTTGTTGTTTGCACCAGCATGAACCGTCAAATGGTTGCTAAGGTATCTCTGAAGCCAGTTTCTTCAAGATCAGGTGCTGGAATTTACCAAGTGTCTTAAGAAAATGGAAGAAAGTGGTTTCTTCCTTTTCTAATTCAGATTTAATAGTAACTGAAAATTATGGATTGGCATTATTATATATAGCATTTCCCTATTGTTTCCCTTGGTTTAATTAAAAAGATTTCAAGGACTCATTAACATCTTTTTGAGCAAAAGTTTCTCAACAGTTCTTTTGGCTAAATAAAGATTCCCAACAGTTGTTCAATTCTACATTTTTTTTTTTTTAATTTTTTTTATAATAAGACATCAATGCCTAAGTAGCCTCTGAAGAACCATTCAAATCTTCAGGAAACAAGGCAATCTGCTTGTATTACTTAGCAAAAAAAAAAAAAAAGGCAATCTGCTTGTATTATTATTCTCCAGGTTCCCAATTTCTTGTGTGATAACAAATCTTGACAACAGCTACTAACGAAGGCCCAAATTGTGAAGATCCATGATCAAATAGACTTCAAATGGTGGAAGCATTTCACTTTCAACTCCTGAATTTTTAAATGTAATTGTAAAGCCATAGATTGAAGAGATGAAACTCATGATAATTTTAAGATCTTGAATATGAAAAGGCAAACCAAATAAAGAAGTTTGAGGGAATCAAGAACCTCGACTATAAAGAAATTGCGAGCATTTACAATGGCAGTAGAAAAAAGGAATCAGCAACTGAAGTAGAAAAGAGTTCATGCTGTAGATTCATTCTTTCGAAGTAGAAAAGAAGCAACCAGACACTACGATATACAAAAGAATTCCTCTAGCATCCAGGAATTACAGAAAAAGTTGGCAACGATTGAGAGACAGCAATGCTCAAGTACTAAATTACAAAACATGATAAAACTTCACGTGTAAACAGAAGAGAGACATACAACACAAATCCATCACACCATCCATTCTTCCGGAGTCGAGAAGAATATTGCAGCAGACAGGAAGCATGGCACAATATAAACAAACGGTCGTACAAAATGCACCACAAGTTTAGAACCAATTGCACTTTCCAAGCAAAAGGTTTATTGTTACTAGTAGTCTAGTAGAAATGACCGAGTACAAGTCTACTTATGTTCATGAGCTTCTAGTGTTATTGGACCTTTAATCTTATGTACGACTTCAGCTCAATTTGAGATTTGGGGCCAGTTAAGCTAGCCTGCTCTCAATGAAATTGCGTAAAATTAATACCAAGTTTTAATTCAAGACCGCGTTTGGTGTACCAAAGTGCATAAAAACTACAATGCCAACATTGCGCTGGTATCAACTACAACTGGCTACTTCATCAAAGGTCAAGTTCAGTTGCCCTAGATCCATAAGATAAACAACTCCAAGAAGCCAACTCAACAGCAACACAATCTAATCAAGATGAAAAGTTGAAGACTGTCAAATTCAATCATGTTCTAGTTACTCAATTCCCAGAGGTGCAGGGGAGATATTCATTGTTTCTCTTGTAATCCTCAGCTGTTTTGATGGATTTATTTGCTCGGAGTCCAATTACCCGAAATACCTGCAGCAATCAAATATTCCCAAAAGTGAAAGTAAACGGAGATTTGTTATAATAGGTTTCGGGGAGAAATGATTGCACTAGCCATCATGATCTCATGCGGTTAATGAGTGACGTTTGCAATGCAACATATCTCTCCTCTCTGATCAAATGCACAAATCAAACCAAACATGCCAAGACAGACCAAATGCATATGATTCTTGTACCCTTGACAATAGTCGAGCCCTTTAACATAATATCTTTTATTTTTTTTTTAATAATAAAACAATCTAATTCTCCTATAACTTTTAGCTAAAAGATAGGGGCACTGCTATGTGGCTCAAGGGATTCAATTAATTGGATCAGATCGGGGTAAAGTCTTCGTTCGAATCGGGTAAAAACAGTTTATTCTTGCATAGACAAATCAATTTTTTATCTAATTTGAATGAGCCATAAATCAATTTCCGAAAGATAAATATGGTTTACAAGACATAAGAGCGGGATTTTACTTGGTTTGGTACTGTTTTGTATAGGTACACTGAAATAGGCACCATTTTTGTGGGCGGGACTAAACTAGACACAACACATTGACGCATACGCGGAATGCGTCGTTCAAAATGCCAGAACACAACACACACACCGAATGCGTTGTTCAAGGACAACGCATACCCGCAATGCGTTCTTCAGCCACAACACATACACGACATGCGTTGTTGGCCCAAACCCTAACCGCCTTGACCTTCATTTTCTTCTTTCTTTCTTTCTTCCTTCTCCCCCAGCCGTGAGCAGTGAAAAAATAAAGAAGCAAAAAATTTGAAGGACAATCCCACAAAATCGCCTTCCTCCAAGCAAAAATTTCATCAAAAATCATTCTCCTCCACAACATCATCATTTTGGTATAATTTCTCAATCTCTATTTTTTATTATTGTAATATATTTTGTGTTATTTTGCATTATTTTGATTTATTTTTGTGTTATTTAGTATTAATTAGTATAAATTTGTGTATTTAATATTAATAGGTTTATTTTTGTGTTATTTAGTATAAATTTGTGTAGTTTAGTTTAATTTTATTTGAGAATGTATAAATTTGAGTTATTTAGTATTAATTTGTTGTATATTGTATTATTTTGTATAATTTTGATTTAGTTTGGATAAATTGGGGTATTTCAATATTAATTTGTGTAATTTTGGATAATTTTGTGTTATTTAGTATTATTTGGTATATTGTATTCTTTTGACATAATCATTGTTAGTGAAATTTAAAAATTGTTAGTGAAAAAATAAACTTATGCTTTAATTTTAATTTATGTTTAACTAAATGTTTTAGTTAGATTTTCACTATCACAACATATAAGAGTTTATCTTTAATTTTATGATAATTGAAGCTTATTGATGGAGCCCCGTAGAGTACCTGCCGATGTTCATCCCGGCCCCTTAGACTGTTCATTATTGACTATGCAAGCGGAACACCGGTCTTCCTTGATTTGGGATGGTGATCAAGAAAATAATAGTTTAATAGCTCGTAGGTATGATAAGATTTGTTGAGAGGTTTATTCTGAGACTCACGAGAGGGTTCGTGAGTGGATAGATAGAGCGAGATTCGGTGGTTTAGCTAGGATTGGGTATAGGGACACCGATCTTTCGCCCATTACTACCTTGGTTGAACATTGGCGTCCAGAGACCCACACGTTTCATCTTACAATAGGTGAAGTGACAGTGACGTTACAGGATGTGGCTCTTTTGTGGGGTTTGCCGGTAGAGGGATTACCATTAACAGGGGTAAGTATAATCGTACAAAAGAGCAGTGGATTGAGCAGATTAATAATAGTTTGAGATTTAGACTTGTGGCAAGTGATATTCGAGATAATCAGTTGGTGAAGTCACGTTTAGAGGCATTTATTTTGACTCCTCTACAAGATGATCCTACTGATTTAGACTGTTCCAGGCTTGCCCGTAGTCTTATTCTTATGTTGTTAGGGGGTCATTTTTTCAGTGATCCCAGCGGCATCCACGTCTCATTGTGGTATTTCCAGTTTTTTCCTGATTTAGATCGCACGCGATTGTATAGTTGGGGGAACGGTGTACTGGCGTATCTGTATAGATCTTTATGTACAGCTTCTCTTGGGGTAGCCAAGGAGATTGTGTGGCCGATGACTCTTTTGCAGTTGTGGCTTGGACACGTATCACTGGTTCGTCCGCTTATCAGGGTGCTAGTTGAATTTCCTCGGGGTGCTGCTTATGGTGGTCGTTGGTCTTTTCCCTTGTTCTTGTCTTTACTCACGAGGCGGGTTCTAATTACCTATCGCGATCAGTTAGATTCCCTACAACCTCAGCAGGTAGGTTTATTTTTGAAATAATATTTAATAATTTTATAAATTATTTTTTATATTTAATTAACTTTAATATTGTGTTGCAGTTTTATTGGCTTCCCTATCAGGATGTCATTGTTTATCCAGGAGATGATGTTTGGCGTGCTGAGGTCCCGCTTATTTGTTTTGAGATCGCCGAGATGCATCTACCAAGTCGGGTGATGAGACAGTATAATTTTGAGCAGTATATACCTCCAAACTGCGACACCCGCTCGGACTGGCATAAATTGAAGATACAAGGAAAGGCGAATGAGGATTGGAGTATGGTGCATAGGCAACAAATCCAAACTTGTAATGCTAAACAACATTGTATAGTCAATAGTCATCATATCATAAACGTCCAGAGACCCGGCCTGATTATATGGAATGGTATTTGGTGAGGACGCGATGCCAAGTTGGAAACGCCATGCATCGGTTACATGTTTCAGATGGTCTTCACGCAACCGCCGCTACTGCTATAATGTTGGTAAGAAATAATAATATTTAATTTCATTTTTTAAGTATTTATAATTTTTTAATATTCTTTAATTGTATATTGTTTTAATATTCTGAAGCATTTATATTGCATTTCATCTTGAATACATGACATGGAAATGTTGTCGTTGAATGCTATAATATTGACATGGAGGCTGACCAGCAAGCCCCACCGCACATGAAGACATTTTTGGAGCGAATAATCTCAAAGTGTAGCAGAGACTTACAGGCAGTAGGTGGTTCACTAGGGTGCAGACCATCGGCTCGAGTCATTCCTTCCGACGCAGTCATTCCAACTCCCATTAGTGCACCTAGATCACCCATATCCGATCGTGGAGCACCGGGAGTTATGAGGGGTGGTAGGAGACATCGAGATGGGAAAGGCATTGCTCGGCGAGGACGTCGTTGGGGCCAACCCCCGCCTGCATCAGTTCTAGATGCACAGATTCCGCCGGAAGTCGATATTCGTCCAGATTACCAGTTTGGACAGACATACGATGCTGGAGCCAGTTCAGTTCCACTGTTTTCTGAAGCTTGGACACCTAGTCAGTATGTTGTTACATGTAGTATTTCTGAAGCTGGGCCATCTAGACTGCGTGATCCTGGTCCAGGTGTTACTTTTATCGACCAGTTATTTGGTGGAGATTCTCATTTGGATAATAAGTTTGACGGTTTGACTCCTGGGGAGAGGATTTTCCAACTTGGCATCGCGTCCTCACCAAATACCATTCCATATAATTAGGCCTGGGTATCTGGACGTCTATGATATGATAACCATTGACTATACAATGTTGTTGAGCATTGCAAGCTTGGATTTGTTGCCTATGCACCATACTCCAATCATCATTCGCCTTTCCTTGTATCTTCAATTTATGCCAGTCCGAACGGGTGTTGCAGTTTGGAGGTACATACTGCTCAAAATTATACTGTCTCATCACCCGACTTGGTAGATGAATCTCGGCGATCTCAAAACAAATAAGCGGGACCTCGACACGCCAAACATCATATCCTGGATAAACAATGACATCCCGATAGGGAAGCCAATCAAACTGCAACACAATATTAAAGTTAATTAAATATAAAAAACAATTTATTAAATTATTAAATACTATTTCAAAAATAAACCTACATGCTGAAGTTGTAGAGAATCTAACTGATCGCGATAGGTAATTAGAACCCGCCTCGTGAGTAAGGACAAGTCCAGGGGAAAAGACCAACGACCACCATAAGTAACACCCCGACGAAACTCAACTGGCACCCTGATAAGCGGACGAACCACTGATATACGTGTCCAAGCCCACAACTGCAAAAGAGTCATCGGCCCCACAATCTCCTTGGCTACCCCAAGAGAAGCTATACATAAAGATTTATATAGATATGTCAGTACACCGCACCCCCAACTATACAATCGCGTGCGATCTAAATTAGCAAAAAACTAGAGATACAGCAACGGGACGTGGATGCCGCTGTGATCACTGAAAAACTGACCCCCTAACAACATAAGAATAAGACCACGGGCAAGCCTGGAACAGTCTAAATCAGTAAGATCATCTGGTAGAGAAGTCAAAATAAATGCCACTAAACGTGACTTCACCAACTGATTACCTCGAATATCAGTTGCCACAAGTCTAAATCCCAAACTAATATTAATCTGCTCAATCCACTGCTTTTTTGTACGATTATACTTACTCCCTGTTAATGGTAATCCATCTACCAGCAAACTCCACAAAAGAGCCACATCCTGTAACGTCACTGTCGCTTCACCTATTGTAAGATAAAACATGTGAGTCTCATGGGACGCCAACGTTCAACCAAGGCAGTACTGAGCGAAAAATCGGTGTCTCTATACCCAATCCTAGCTAAACCACCAAATCCCGCTCTATCTATCCACTCACGAACCCTCTCGTGAATCTTAGAATAAACCTCCCAAAAGGATGAACATCGGCAGATACTCTACGGGGCTCCATCAATAAGCTTCAATTATCATAAAATTAAACATAAACTCTTATATGTTGTGATAGTGAAAATTTAACTAAAACATTTAGTTAAACATAAATTAAAATTAAAGCATAAATTTATTTTCACTAACAATTTTTAAATTTCACTAACAATGATTACGTCAAAAAAATACAATATACCAAATAATACTAAATAACACAAAATTATCCAAAATTACACAAATTAATATTAAAATACCCCAATTTATCCAAACTAAATCAAAATTATGCAAAATAATACAATATACAACAAATTAATACTAAATAACACAAATTTATACAATCACAAACAAAATTAAACTAAACAACACAAATTTATACAATCTAAAACAAAACAAAACTAAACACAACACAAATTTATACTAAATAACACAAAAATAAACCTATTAATACTAAATAACACAAAAATAAACCTATTATTACTAAATAACACAAATTAATACTAAATAACACAAATTAATACAAAAATAAATCAAAATAATACAAAATAACACAAAATATATTACAATAATAAAAAATAGAGATTGAGAAATTATACCAAAATGATGATGTTGTGGAGGAGAATGATTTTTGAAGAAATTTTTGATTAAATTTTTGCTTGCAAAAAGGCGATTTTGAGGGATTGTCCTTCAAATTTTTTGCTTCTTTCTTTCTTCACTGCTCGCGGATGGGGAGAGAAGGAAGAAATGAAGAAAGAAGAAAAGGAAAGTCAAGGCGGTTAGGGTTTGGGGCAACAACGCATACCGTGTATGCGTTGTGCATTTCAACAACGCATTTTGTCCATGCGTTGTGTCTAGTTTAGTCCCGCCCACAAAAATGGTATCTATTTCAGTGCACCTATACAAAAACAGTACCAAACCAAGTAAAAGCCCCGTAAGAGCACTATGTTGTGACTTTATCTAGGCCATTGGGTAAAAACTCGTAGCAAGAATCAACAATGAAACACCAACACAAGAGCAAAGCACAACTAAACATCATTCCAACTTATATTACTCAGGACAGAAACAAAGAAACTAATGTTAATCACTCAGGACAGAAACTTGACTGCCAAAACAAACATCCACATGCCATTAAAGTCTCCAAATTTAAACCAAAAAGACCATTATATATATGATGAGAAAGATACTTAACGTCTTTGCTATCACAAATCAAATTACATAAATCATTAGAACAAAATAGAAAAAGGATAAACGCAGACAAATTGGGTAATTATGCCAAAAGTAGTGAAGCTTCTAATTTAATTCACACCAATAAAATCCACACTTTCAACACTAGAGATTTTTTATAGAATAAAAAAGGAACCAGAATTGGATTTGAAATCTGATCATTCCAAACTTTTCAAATGAAAGTAATAAGAAAATCAATTAGCATAACATATGAGGCTTCAACATTTTGCAACTGAATCGAAAAATACTACCTGTCTCAGAATCTAAATATCATCCAAAACCCCAATCTACACGGTAAAAATCCCTATTTTCACATAAATTTAACTAATTCAAAATAAAAAAGACAAATTTTAATAAATAAAAAAAAAACAAGTGAATTGAACTATTATTGTTGTTTATTAAAAGCCCGCCCCTCAATCATAGCCTGTTTAAAACAGACTCGTTCGGCGGGCAGTCTTCATTGCGGTGCAAGCAGAGAGAAACGACGTTCGTGAAACAGTAGCGTCGGGAGAGAGAAAGCCTCCGGCAGCAACCATATCCTAGTTAAAGGGCGGGGGAGTGGGTGGCTTGTCGTCTCCCACCACTGCTCTACCCAATAGGCGCCTCGCCGCCGCCGCCGCCCAGATAAGATCAAGTAGTTTTAAGAGTAAGCGAAGGTCGTCTTCTTGTCTTTTATACAGAGACGTAAATGTCGAATTTACCTAAATAACCCTGTGGTTAGGGCAAGTTAATTTCAGGTTATTCTAAAAGACCCCTTTCTTTATCAACATTTTCCAAATCAGGACTATAATTTACCGTCCCGGCTCCTATGCTGAACAGAAAACGTTCAGTATATACGGGCCGCAATGTGAGCCGTTGAATTTTGTACTTTTGATCCAACGGCTGTGGCAAAAGCAGGGGTATTATAGGATATATTTGTTTGGCTGTCCATTTAGGTTGAAGATAAATTATAGGATATATTTGTTTGGCTGTGTACTTTTTTCTCTCTCTTTTCCTTTTAATTGGTTGAAGATAATTTCATATCCCTAAAATCTCTCCATTTTTCTCTCTTCCCGTATCTCACTAGTTCATCATCTTTCTTCCTCCCTTTCGTCTGTTTTTTAAAGAACATATCTATTCAATAGAAAATTATAAATTAACGATGGAAGAATATGTAAATAGCGTGGAAAAGATTCAGAGATTTTCTCTTGTAAAGCGAAAATATCCAAGCAAATAGTTGTTCTTTGTGATGAATCAGAAAATTGTGAGTTTTTTATTTTGTTTTATAAATAACATTGTTATTTCTATTGTTTCTCACGTTATTTATTCCTAATATTTGGATTTTATCATGAAACAGAGTTGGAGGGATTCGAAGATAAGCACTTCCTAGACGAAGAAAACTTTCATCTCAGACTTTGACCATTAGATATTTTAAATATGTAGTTTGTTGGTGTTGAACACCTTAAGCATTAGACTAGTTATTTGTTTTAAGAATGAAAGGGAAGGCTAAGTTATGGACAAGTTTTGATAAGTGTTTCATGTCAAATAATTGTTAATCTTTTACTTTTCTAGTGTTTTTTTTCCTTTTAATGAACACATTTTCTCTTAACAAGAAGACATTTGTCTTACGAAGAACATATGTTCTGTTAACAAGAACACATGTTCTCTTGCCAAGAACACGTGTTTTTGTCTACTGAGCACATGTTTTCTTATCAAGAACACATGTTTTTTGTCAACTGAACACATGTTCTCTTACCAAAAACAAGTGTTTTTGTCTACTTAACACATATTTTTTACAGGCAATGTTTTAGAATTACCAACTTGTCTTTTATTTTCCTCAAAACAATACACAATGTAAAACTGTTGTATTAATATTAATGTGAACATATGTTCTTTAATATTGAACACTAATTTAGTAATTGTGAACACCTCTTTATTGAGTGTAAACAACATGTTCTGTTAACAAGTTACAAAGAACACATGTTCTCTTACCAAGAACACATATTTTTGTCAACTGAACACATGTTCTCTTACCAAAAACACGTGTTTTTGTCGATTGAACACATTTTTTTTTATTGAAAACTCATTTAAGTAGCATTTCAATCCACAAGTTTCGAAGAACACATGTTCTCTTAACAAGAACACGTGTTCTCTTACCAAGAACACATGTTTTTGTCTACTGAACACAAATTTTTTATTGAAAACTCATTTAAGTAGCATTTCAATACAAAAGTTACGAAGAACACACGTTCTGTTAACAAGAACACGTGTTCTTGAGTGTTCACAAGAAATCCATTCCAGAAGCACCAAAATGCCTTCTTTGAAATAAAACCCTGCAAGTTCTATCTTCATTTTATTATTTAATTTTTCCTCCTAATATCCCAAAAAGATTCAATATACCAAGCATAAACCCATAAAAAAAAAAAAAAACTCTTTAAAATATGGCTTGTTCCATACAAAAACCAAATAAATCTGAAACAAATCATAAATCGAACAATATAAATTATCTGAAACAGTATAAATCGAACAACAGCAAAAAAATCCAAGTTTTTCACTCTTTTTTTTTCTTTCCATTCTGCTTAAATTTTGAATAGCTAAAAGAGACCCAAAAAAATTAATGAGAACTCTTGATTAAGAAGAAATTTTGGAGAATGAATAGCAGCAAAAAATCAAAGCTTTTCACTCTTGAGCAAGAAGAGGAAGAAAAAGATGAGACGTTTGTTATGATTTCTTGGGGACGCCGAACTGATGTGACGGTTCGGTGTCCCCTTTTTCTTTTTCTTTTTCATTTGTGAATTTACGTTTGTGCCCTTTTTAATCATCTTTAAAATCCAGCCGTCGATTCAAAAAAAATTTGAATCAACGGCCGGATCTGTGTCCCGCAGGTACGGAATTTTTCCTGTTCCGCACAGGAGCCAAACTGACAATTTACATAGTACTCCTTCCCCAACGATTGAATATCTAAAATGATTAGGATAGAGAGAATAACTTTTTAATACATGTACATATCAATTTTCCTGAAAAAAATTAAAAAAAAAAACCTTTGGAGTTTTAAAAATATGTTTTCGTCACTAAAATTTTTAGTCAATATTAGAAAAAAAAAAATTCATACCTGGAAATATTCCAAATTTAAAAACAATACATAATAATCATTCGATTATTTAATAGAGATCTTTTTCTATTAAAAAAAAATAGAGATCTTTTTAGAGTTTTTACCATAGATAAAGAAATGTGGAGTCAACAAATATTTTTTAAAATTATACTCTTACGTAATTTAGTTTATTCTCAAACATCAATCCTTTCTCTTTCTCTTCATAGTAAGGGTAATGTTAGAAATGAACATATATTTGGAGAAAAGATGAAGGCCTGTAATAAAAAATGGAGGAAGTATCTTGGTACTAACAAAGTTTCATCTAGGGAAAAAAAGAAAAAGCACTAAAAAAAATGAATTTCTTCTTTAAGTTTTCAATTTATCAAGAGCATAGTTTTTATATTTACACTATTTGTTTTTCAATCTCAAAATAGAAATTTTTACTTTGTGCCACACATTCCTTCTTACAAATAATTATCACATTTCTTCTTACAAACAGTCAATTGTTACGTTTTCTAAAATAATCTCAAATCAAACTCTAAGAAAAATACATAGTTTTTTTATATGCAAATAATCTTGAATACTCTATTAGAGTTTTTTTTAAAGGAAACAAAAAAGAGAGATATTATTCTCAAAATGCACCTACAAGGAAATATAAAAATCAATGGTTACACAATTGAAATTCATTTAACCTTCCTTAAAGTTTGAGTTTTAACATTTTTTTAAAGTCGAAATTTAATATAATTAGCTGATATTAGAAATTACATAAGGAGACAAAATCTGGAGGATTCCCTACCCATTGAAAGGAGGACCTGAGCCTCATAGCGTCACTAGCCAAAGTATGAGTTGGAACGTTAAATTACTTGTGTAACCTAGCTAATCCTAGAGAAAATGTTCCCTAAGGTTTGGCATATCATGTCAAGAATACGACCAATTTTTGAAAGATCAACATCTAATTGATAAAATCCATCTACGGTGGCTTTACAATCAGTTTCTACAACTAAATTGGTAAACTTGGGTCGCTGATGAATCGAAACCCTTCCACAATAGCCAAAACTTCTACCTGTTCTGAACCTAAAAAGATTCCTAGGAAAAATTCACTCTTTATTTATGCTTAGACACACTTTCAAAGGGGTAATGAGCCACATAGCGGTATTTTAAGGATTTCCTCAACTTCATCGGAAGAAATACTCTCGTGGATGAGAGATCCATTCCCATAATCTATAAGGTTAGAGATAGCCAACCGATTTCAAGAAAACAATGATTTCAGGAAGGAAGATCAGTTGTAAACTGTGTGGAGTTGTTAACCAATTATCATATCAGATACGAACAGGGTGTCCTCTCTCAATCCTCCATCTTGAACCATAGCCAAATCTCTATATCCCAGGATATTCCTCCATATTTGAGACAGTCGCCTCCTTAGAGATGTTTTTTTTAAAAAAAAAAAACCAATAAGAGGGGAGTAGTTAGCTTAAAAAACTCGGGTACAAATAGAAAAGGAATTCGGTAGAATATGCCACCCATGTTTAGCGATTCGATCCTTATTAAAGGCTTTAAGAACCCTACTACCAAGGTTGAAATCCCCTTTTAGGGTAATGAATCTAAGAGCGGGGGGGGACGGAATTAGGTTCTTAAAAACTTTTTAGCTTTTCTAAAACTTCTTTGCCTAAGTGATCACCTTAACAACAAGTATGTAGTTTAAGCACATAATGTGAGTTAATTATGTTCAAGGCAACTTAGATGACTAAAAGCAATTGTATAAAGAAAGGAAGCATGTGAGAGTTTTCTATCCTAAGCAAATAGTTCATGTATACAAGTAAACAAGTTATAGCCCTTCATGAACTATAAAGTAAAGGAGTAGGGATAGAGAAAACTAACACAATGATTTGTAGTGGTTCGATCCACAAAGAATTTATATCCACTATCTTAGGACAAACCCAAGGATTTCAACATCCACTAATGGATACCCTTCACAACAAATGCAATGTGGGTTCCACCTTTTACAATTGCCCCAACAAATGAGGACTTGTGCTTCACAAATATTACAATAAAACACCAAGAAAGATGAAAAAAATATGATCTATATGATCCACAAAGAATTTATATCCACTATCTTAGGACAAACCCAAGGATTTCAACATCCACTAATGGATACCCTTCACAACAAATGCAATGTGGGTTCCACCTTTTACAATTGCCCCAACAAATGAGGACTTGTGCTTCACAAATATTACAATAAAACACCAAGAAAGATGAAAAAAATATGATCTAAATGATGGACCAATCATTGACTAAAAAAGGACGGAACATACTTTAGCTTATGAGCAGTGATACACAATAATTCACTGCGGTTATTTACACATTTATTGTCTAAATGGAGTAAAATATATCATATATAATTAAAAAAAATTACTGGGGTCAATTGATATACACAACAATTCACTGGGGTCATTTATATATTTATTATCTAAATGGAGTAAAATATATCATATATAATTAAAAATAAATAAAAATTCACTGGGGTCAAATGAGTAAGGATCTATATACTAGTGTCTTTATGTGGATAGGGAAGCTACTAGGGGAAAAGCCATAGAAAATATTGCTTGCCTTGGGGAATAGCTTTCTGAGTAACGTAATTGAAAACGATCTCTTCTTCAGTCTGCTTTGACAAGTGGTAAATATTGAAGGTGGATTAGGGAGTATTAGATAACAGTAAGTCGATTAGAAAAAATATGGTAGTGGGGGTGTCACAAATCCTTTATATGCCACATGTGTTTTTGCTTAGTTAGCTCTTCACTTGGACAATAACTGCAAGCCTTCTTTTGTTAGTTATAGAAAGCTTTACATTTGTTGAAATAGTATGGCATTTTTTAGGAATTAAATCTTTCTAGACAAGTAGATATTCTATAAACGACTTTATTGAAGTGATCAACTAACTCCTCAAATGAATAAACAACCTAAGGTCAATCCCAGGTGGTATGATGTATTTTAAAGACGCTCAACCTATGATTGTAAAAGTGTGGTCATCATCATTCTTGAGTTTGAGACAGTTAAATGTCTTGGTTGTGCCATATGAGCTCCCTATGGTGAACTCAAGGCTACCTCAGAAGCAAGCTTTCCCCCAGGTTATGTCATACCCATATAAAAAAAGGTAAGAAGGGAAAATATCAGAGCTACTAGAGTAGAGCTTCGGCTCAAACAAAGTTACAAGCTCACATAGAGGTGAAACAAATCAATGTAACAAAAATATCACACTTTGATGTGATGAATAAAACTCTATAGCGCCTTTAACTCTTTCTCAACCAAGATGAATAAAAAATGTAGCACGAAATTGAGTATGGAATAATTTGAGAAAGATATCAACAGTGAAAGATTTCATCTTTTGGGTAGTTATTCTTCTTCTATTGTACATAGCTTGTGAAACTTATATAGATATACAAAAGTTAGTTTTCTATTCAAAATGATAGTTTTTGGCATGAAAAACGATAGTTCGGTTAATTGGACAAGTTACGAGGCAATACTGTTGCTGCACTGGATTTATGTTGTCTATCAAAGCAACATTCCGGTTAATCGTTCAACAAAGTGCTCAAGAGCAAGGTTAACCGACCACAAAGTATGGTTTGTCGCATTCACCTATTTTTTCCCAGAACACATCTGAGATCAACGTGACAAATTAAAAGTTTGTTTTGACCAACAACCATGATACCAATTAAGCATAGATGAATTAGAAGCCCTTTGAATATATTTTTTTCTTCCATAAAACATATTTGATAGAAGGATTAAAAGTTTCCAAGTGTGATTTAACGGTATAGAGTAATTGTTAGGGTCTACAAGATATACCTATCACATACAACTCAGTGGTCGGGCACTAGTGGAAAGCGACTAGTGAATACTTCACGAGGTCGCAAGTTCGTTTATCGTTGGATCATGCCTTTCCTCGAGTAAGAGTCAAATTATGCGGGAGCAATCCAAACCAAATTCAGATTAGTCTTACCCATTAGTGGTGAAGATACTGAAAGCTTAATTAAAAAAAATGGTTGCAACACTTTTTGTCCCTTTTAAGGGAAAAACATAGACGTTATTGCATGTCAGCCAAAATAGCTGGGTCTGAAAAACCAACCCATAAAGTAATTGGTTCAGCTATGGTCCTGAAAAATCAGTTTATACTGAATATTTTTTTGTCATCGGATAAAAAAATCAATTGTCCAATTTTTTTTTGGAGTCAACATATGTTGTGATTTTGTAACACTTGTTGAGTAAAATAAGTATTAAATGTCTTATGACATGAGTTAATCAGGAAAAAACATCTATTATATAATAAGTAATACATATCTAAAAATGTGCAACACCTATAAAAAAATGTTAGTATATATTGTCGTTTTTTTTATTTTGCACTATAGACGCGGACTAAAGTAACAAGGTGAGTTGCTAAAGATAGTTTAACGATTGTTGATACCACAAACAATTCTTTTTTGTTTTTTTAATAATTTGTTTTGAGAAAAATACCACAAACAATTCTAAAGAAACAAACTTCTATGGGAATTTATTCATTCAGTGCACATAGCTTTTAACATGGTCTTCTTATTTTATTTTATTTTTGGTAAGAAAAAGTTTGGGTGGATTGAACTCTGGTCACCACCACGAGTCAGGGCAGGCCCTAGGGACCATAGGTCGCTTACAAGGGTACTTACAGATCACCCACAAACACAGCCCTCACGTCGGCAACGAAAATTGAACACTTGACATTTGTAAGGACGTGCTAAATCCTTACCAACTGAGCCAACTTGATCTTCTTATTGGTGCATCTCAAAGTACGCCAAGGGAATATCTAAAACACAAAATGTGGAACTGATACTATCTCTGTTCCAAATTGTTTGTTACATTTGGAATTATCACCGAAATTAAGAAAATGATAAGAAAGCAATTAATATGACAAAAAGAATCTTAAATATCCTTCAATTAAGGGTTAAATGCACTAAATGATCATATAGTATTTCACTATTTTGGGTTACAGCCCAAAAAAATTATTTCTGCGGGTTATGGTCATCAAAATCTTACAGGCAACGGATTTTAGACTACGGCCAAAATTCTAACCACTTTCTTCTAATTTTTTGCCTGAAAATGTAAAAAGACTAATATACCCCAATGACCCGACTCGACCCACAAGCAGCTTCCCCTGTTCATCTTCCAAAATTCATCCCCAGCTTTATCAAAACTTCTCCGGCGACTACCACCCATCTTCTTCGTTGAGACCACCACACAACACCATCATCTCCGACGATTACCACCTGTCCAACACCATCTTCTCTGCCGACCACTTCATAACCACTTTTGAAATTTCTACAGAATCCCCTTCATCCTTGCCTATTTCCTGTTGAACCCATCAATTATTTTCTACCAAAATACACATATTTTGGAGAAAATATTGAATCAGATTGAACCAAAATTTCATCATCCATGGCTGTTACTTCTTCCTCCACCATAATTTCATCATCACTATCAGCTGTTGAATAAAATTGAGAATAACAAGAACCCTCTTTAGCATCGGAGAAACAAACGCTGCTGCTGTCAACATCAGCACCGCCGCCGTAGCCACATTCTAAATCCACCACTACCGCCTGTTGTGACTTCTCTACAGGAGACATTATCACGATGACCTAGAAAGAAAATAACTCAACTTTATTCCTAAATGAAGCATTAAAGTCATAAATTTGAAACAAATATGACCCTAACACTTCAATTTACCAAAACAGAGATCCACAATAATGGGTTTTGAAAAGTCCAATAATGGGTTTATAGAAATGGGTTTCTGGAAATGGTTTCTGGAATTGGAATAACTGAATCATTAATGGGTTTCGGTTATTGATTTGAATGGGTTAGTGAAATGAGGAATTGGGCTTTGGAGGTTCATTCACTTTG
This sequence comes from Vinca minor, assembly GCA_026122235.1. Classification (NCBI taxonomy): domain Eukaryota; kingdom Viridiplantae; phylum Streptophyta; class Magnoliopsida; order Gentianales; family Apocynaceae; genus Vinca; species Vinca minor. The sequence goes on along the minus strand of JAOCZM010000256.1, from coordinate 155,251 downwards.
GCCAATAAATGTTCTTCCCAATGAAGGACATTCAAGAACTGGGCAATTTCTTGAATTTCTTTGAATTGTGTTATGTTGAAAGATTGGTTCTTTTAATTTATTTTGGGGGGTTTAATTGGGGGAAAATTTTCATGGGATTGGAGGTGGAGGCGAGGAGGATGGTGGTGGTGGTCGCCTGAGCTGCTGTCCGTTGATGATGTGCCGAATATGGAGGTTTTGCTGGGAAGGAGAAAGAAGAAAAGAAAAGGACAAAAATGCCCCTCACGTGGGGGGCTTTTTTGAAATTTTGGCCGAAATTTAGGCCTGAGTCTAAAATGTGCAGCCCGTAAGATTTTGATGGCCATAACTCGCAGAAATAATTGTTTTTTGCCATAACCTGAAATAGTGAAATACTAGATGGCCATTTAGTGCATTTAACCCTTCAATTAATGACTAAAAAGTTATTATTAATGATTAGTTGATGTTAGCCCGAAGGGCAAAATATCCTATGTTGTTTTGATGATAACAAACCATTGATAGTTCTAATGTTTGTGTGAGCATGTTCTTTATAATAGGATACTTAGCACTCACATCAACATTGATGAAAATGGTAAGTTAGCTTCTTGTGTAAACTAAGGTATGTATATTACACACGAGAATGCTATATGATGGAAGGAAGGAGGAAAGGAGGTTGGTTGGGAAATAGGGCTCTTCAAAGAGTCCCTAATGTTTATGGCAAAAGAAATTAACATGCTAGTGCTTATGTTTCTCGTTCTATCTTGGTTTATCTTATAAGCACTTAGCTTTACACTTATTTGTTCTTATATCCTTTTGCCATGCTTCCTTGTACTTAAAATTGTCCATATCCTATCTAATTGCATCAAAGTTTGCCATAATAAAAAAGGGGGAGATTGTAAGCCCTAAGGGCGAACGAACTCGGTTTTTGATAATGGACAAACACTTGACGTTGTGTCTAATGTTTATATCTTTGTGATAGAATATCGTAACTAATATTGGAAGCTCTAAGTACTTCAATCAAGCCATGATCAAGATTCAAAGACATATTATTCAAGGCTCATCTTTCAAGATTGATGATTGAAGACTTAGGTTTGGTTAGATTAGCTTTGTCGTTATAAGTCTTTATCTTATATAGCTCTAACCAAAGCTCTCATGAACATAAGCTCAACACTCAAGTCTTGCATGTTTTCATAAACACATTTTCAAAAGGCTAAGTTTAAAAATGATCCTTACATGTGTTCGTATTTCGAAAGCCTTTGATTTCAAAGTATAAGTCTTTAAAACGGTTTTCTAAATGCTCTTACTTGTTACATATTGAGAAAACCTTTTAGACTTCATTAGATTTCAAAACGTGTGAAAAATCAACATCTCTCAAAGCTCAGAAGGTCGGATCATCCGAGCTTTCCTCGGATCAACCGAAGAGAAACAGAGAGTTGTGATGTTTGGACTTTGCCAAGGTCGGTCGACCTAAGGGAACCTCGGTCGACCGAGGTCATCAAAGTGGGTCATCCGACCCTTGTTCGGTCAACCGAACTTTGTAAGAAACTAGCCGTTTTTTACCGTTAAATAGTCGTTTTTCAGCATATTTTGAAATGTATAAATACTCCAATGCTAGAGAATGACTCTTAGACTTGGACATACAATATAGATTGATTTCTTATCAAGTCTAAACACCTTCAAAGCAAAAACACTTCATTTCCATGATTTAAATCATTCAAAGGTGTTATTTCAAAAGCAAGACAAAGAGTGAACTTCATATGTTCAAAGAGCTATAATTGATGTACTTCAAAGGTATATATCTTTCACTTAGAAGAGTGAACAACCTTGTTCTTTAAACATTCTTATTCCCTTTATAAGTGATTGGGTTAATATTGTAAAAGTCCTACTTTGTGTGGGCAAATTGTTAAGTCCTACTTTGTGTGGGCAATCAAGCTCTTAGTGAGTTTTTGTATTGTGGTTGTGTTTGTAAAACTCTTTGTGAGTTAGCCACAAGTGTAAAATCTTCTTAGTGAAGTTGTTGCAAATCCTTGGGTGCGGCTCAAGGTAGTGGATGTAGATTCTAAGTGAATCGAACCACTCTAAATCATTTGTCTTGTTATTGGGTTTTGCTTTAGCTTTTGTTCATCTTGTTCAAACTCTTTCTAGCCTTGAAAAGATTGGAAATAGTTAGCAAGATCGATTAAAACCCAATTCACCCCCCCCCCCCCTCTTGTGTTTTACAATTGGTATCAGAGCCTCGTCTTCTTCTTTAGCTTAACCGCTTGAAGTAAAGATTATGGCCGGTAATTCCGCTTTAGCCTACCAAGAGGGGTCTTCCATCGATAGACCACCACTTCTTGATGAAAATAATTTTGATGATTGGAAAGACCGATTCAAGATATATGTATGCTCCATAGATTATTCGTTATGGCATATATTTGAAGAAGGTCCATATGTACCGATGAAAGTAGTGGATGGTGTTCAAACTCCAAAGACGGACAATGAGCTAAATGAAGATGAGTCCATGAAAATGACTCAAAATTATAAGGCTATGAACATTCTTAGTTGTGCCTTAAGTCCAGAGGAGTACCGTGTCCTTGGAAGCAAATCCGCCCACTCTATGTGGAAAACGCTTGAAGATACTCATGAAGGACTAAGCTCTTCAAGTGATGACGGTGATGATGAATACGCCAACTTTTGCTTCATGGCATTTGGTAATGAGGTTCTTATTAGTTAAAGGGAAGCTCCGGTTCTATGTTGTTTCAATGTGTATGATCTTGTCACATAACCGGAGAAGAAGAAGTGCTTATCAAAGGAGATGTGTCTAAAGAAGAAATTCAAAAGCACTCCTTAACACTTGGATTCTCAAAGCTCAAATGTTAATCAATTGGAGAACCAAGTTGGTTAGATACTAAGAGCAAAGCATCAAGTGATGACAAGAGCCAAAGTGTCAATCCAATATCTTCATCACTTGGTAAGAAAGTAAAGGTATCAAATCACTTTCTCTTAACACTTTAATTAATGTGTTTAAGTGTTTTTGGTATATATATTTTTATATGCTTGCTTTTGTACATGTTGCATCTCACTTTCTTGAATTCAATAATTATATAGATAACCTTTAGCTTGCTCTTTATTATCCATGCTTATTTTAGCTAAGGTATATATGAGATGTAACATATACAACTTGATTGATTCTTGTCTTGTCATGTCATATTCATTTAAGAATCCATCTAGTTGTTTTAGGTTTTTGATCCTTATGCATATATGTGTCACTTGAGATATTGAGCTAATCATGAAGGACCTTTGAAAAGGTACCACATTAGTTCTCAAGATTTCCTTGTAGGTAACAAAGAGTTCTAACTTTGAAGAAGAAGATATGAACTACAAGGAATGACACAAATGAGCTAAGACTTCAAGAAAAGAGTCAAATGTCAAGGATCACAAGATTGTAGAGGGTTCATCAAAGAAAAGTCACCCATCAATGATGACTCTACACTTGTCATGAAAAGAAGAGGAGATTGCTTTCCTCTCAACAATCAAGGATGAACAACAAAGAAAATGGAGCAATCACATGTCAACCTCTCAATGAGCTTCAAATGAAAGTGATCACACAAAAAGCCTCAATGGACTTGATTAATAAAGAAGATCAACCAAAATGGTAAGAAGTCCAAGCTCAAAGAGCATTGAGGTACAATAGCTTAACTCATCCCTTGTAGGTGATCATTGTTTTGTTTTTGATCTTTTTGTGTTCAACTTATACCCCCTCCCCTCTATTATGTAGTGTTTTATGCTTTGGGGGAGTTTGTATATGCTATGCTCAGTTTTTACTTGATCTTCATTGCATATAGGGGTTGTGTTTATATTCGAGTCTATAGCATTTATCTTATGTGGTTGATCGTCTAGATGTTTGACTTAGGATGTAAACTCATAATTGTGATGTATGCTAAATTGTTCATATTTTACATCATCGCATCACTTGTTGGCTTGTTTTTCATCTTTCTTATTTTATAGCCAACTTGTGTAAGTTATTTTGGAAGGTATATGTGTTATAAATGTTTATTTATTTACAATTGGTTATTTCTTTCATTTGGTATCACATATACTCTCCCTTAATTACTATGAGATCATAATCTTTACTTTTCTTATCCTATGTGATCTCATTAGAGTTTTTGGTTAGTATTGCTTCAAGAGTTGTAATACTCATTTAGCTAACCATTAACTTATTAGAGGGAAAAACTCGAAATGTCATCTTACACTTCCTCTAATTCTTTTGGTTGTGATACATGTGCTTAACTTATGAATTCATTTCCACTAGTACTTTGTTAGCTATATTTTCAAACTTGTTTTACAATTGGTCAATTGGTATCAAACTTAGTTTTATCTCAAATAGCCAACATCGTATGCTTGATAAACGGGGAGATTGTGCTTAAAGGTTATATTCCTTATCTCCTTTGTTTTTAGCTTAGGTTGATATTCTTTTTGAGCCATATATAACCATCTCTTTATTTATGCGTCATTATGGACTCTTTGTATTTAGAAATCAACCAACCTTATTCAAAATGATCATTTTTCAAATGATTTTTGGTCTTTAGATTTGATCCCTTGGTTCTTGTATTATCAATCTACTAGACCATTAAGATTCTCCTTAGTTTTAAAGGTATTTATATAAGGGGAGAAATCTTTAAGATCATCAAGTTTCTCCACAATTTTAATCTTATTCATCTTTACTTTTCATTAAAAGGCATTTCAAATATTCTTCAATGAAGAGGAGGAGTAAATGTTTTTCTTATTGGCGCTCTGATATCCCTTTTTGATTTTGACAAAAAGGGGGAGAGTTTTTAGTGTTGCAAATGTGCCAAAAGAAGTAATTTACAAAAGGAGAAAGCTTAGAACTTGCAAAATGGGAGAGATAAGGGATTCTTTAAAATAGGGGGAGTAGAATATTTTTTTTGAAAAACATCTACTTGCCTAGATCCTTAATATTCTTATCTCATGCATTCATATTTATTTGCTTTAAAGCTTTACTTTTTGCATATTATTCCCATTTGCATCAATGTTTTGTCATCATCAAAAAGGGGGAGATTGTTAGCCCGAAGGGAAAAATTTCCTATGTTGTTTTGATGATAACAAACCATTTATAGTTCTAATGTTTTTGTGAGCATGTTCTTTATAATAGGATACTTAGCACTCACATCAACATTGATGAAAATGGTAAGTTAGCTTCTTGTGTAAACTAAGGTATGCATATTACACACAAGAATGCTATATGATGGAAGGAAGGAGGAAAGGAGGTTGGTTGGGAAATAGGGCTCTTCAAAGAGTCCCTAATGTTTATGGCAAAAGAACTTAACATGCTAGTGCTTATGTTTCTCGTTCTATCTTGGTTTATCTTATAAGCACTTAGCTTTACACTTATTTGTTCTTATATCCTTTTGCCATGCTTCCTTGTACTTAAAATTGTCCATATCCTATCTAATTGCATCAAAGTTTGCCATAATAAAAAAGGGGGAGATTGTAAGCCCTAAGGGCGAACGAACTCGGTTTTTGATAATGGACAAACACTTGACGTTGTGTCTAATGTTTATATCTTTGTGATAGAATATCGTAACTAATATTGGAAGCTCTAAGTACTTCAATCAAGCCATGATCAAGATTCAAAGACATATTATTCAAGGCTCATCTTTCAAGATTGATGATTGAAGACTTAGGTTTGGTTAGATTAGCTTTGTCGTTATAAGTCTTTATCTTATATAGCTCTAACCAAAGCTCTCATGAACATAAGCTCAACACTCAAGTCTTGCATGTTTTCATAAACACATTTTCAAAAGGCTAAGTTTCAAAATGATCCTTACATGTGTTCGTATTTCGAAAGCCTTTGATTTCAAAGTATAAGTCTTTAAAACGGTTTTCTAAATGCTCTTACTTGTTACATATTGAGAAAACCTTTTAGACTTCATTAGATTTCAAAACGTGTGAAAAATCAACATCTCTCAAAGCTCAGAAGGTCGGATCATCCGAGCTTTCCTCGGATCAACCGAAGAGAAACAGAGAGTTGTGATGTTTGGACTTTGCCAAGGTCGGTCGACCTAAGGGAACCTCGGTCGACCGAGGTCATCAAAGTGGGTCATCCGACCCTTGTTCGGTCAACCGAACTTTGTAAGAAACTAGCCGTTTTTTTACCGTTAAATAGTCGTTTTTCAGCATATTTTGAAATGTATAAATACTCCAATGCTAGAGAATGACTCTTAGACTTGGACATACAATATAGATTGATTTCTTATCAAGTCTAAACACCTTCAAAGCAAAAACACTTCATTTCCATGATTTAAATCATTCAAAGGTGTTATTTCAAAAACAAGACAAAGAGTGAACTTCATATGTTCAAAGAGCTATAATTGATGTACTTCAAAGGTATATATATTTCACTTAGAAGAGTGAACAACCTTGTTCTTTAAACATTCTTATTCCCTTTCTAAGTGATTGGGTTAATCTTGTAAAAGTCCTACTTTGTGTGGGCAAATTGTTAAGTCCTACTTTGTGTGGGCAATCAAGCTCTTAGTGAGTTTTTGTATTGTTGTTGTGTTTGTAAAACTCTTAGTGAGTTAGCCACAAGTGTAAAATCTTCTTAGTGAAGTTGTTGCAAATCCTTGGGTGCGGCTCAAGGTAGTGGATGTAGATTCTAAGTGAATCGAACCACTCTAAATCCTTTGTCTTGTTGTTGGGTTTTGCTTTAGCTTTTGTTCATCTTGTTCAAACTCTCACTAGCCTTGAAAAGATTGGAAATAGTTTGCAAGATCGATTAAAACCCAATTCACCCCCCCCCCCCCCTCTTGTGTTTTACAGTTGAGTAATATATTAGAGGTATGACTGGAAAAATAACATTAAAGATGCATTAGTTTTGAAACGTGACAAACAATTTGGGATGTCTAAAAAATGAAACGTTGCAAATAATTTGGGACGAAGGTAATAGTATAGAAGATTATACACATATTAATTACTTACCAACAACAACATCACAAACAAAAGACACTCAATCCTAGTACTGTCTTTATGAGACTGACCCCACAGCTCCTTGACATTAATTGAGCGGAGCCCACGTCTGCAGGTAGGCCCTGCCCAATTCATGTGAAAGGGTTGTGGGGCAAGTCTCACAAGAGAGATTTAGGATTGAATTTCTCACCAACAACACTTACACCTACACACAACAATAATAATAATAAGATAGAAGACTATAAATTTACATGACCACTACCCCCACCCCCTATCCATTTTGTTTACACCCCCCTCCTCATTTTTTTTTATTTTTTCTCTCTCCTCCCAAAAATTCTCCCAATTCACTCTTCCTGCCCCGTCGGAAATCTGCTGTAACCACTGGACTGCAGTGGCCGGAATTTCGCCGGAATTTTTTTGGAAACCATCATCTTGTTGCAAACGTCGGCCTCGTCAACTTTGTCTTAAGACCCAACATCAAAATCATATCACAACTTAACACAATGTAAGTTTTACATTTTCATATTTTGAAAAATTCACTTAAAAATAGGTAGATTTGAAAAAAAATTGTATTAAATTTTATTTATTTAACTTAAAATTATATACTAGATCCGGGTTTTTTTTGACAAAAATGGTCTGAAAATAGATAATAGGGTAAGAGTGCTGGCGGCGCGTGTGGCTCGTGTGGAGCATGTGGACCGCATGCTGACGTCAACATGCCTTTTTTTTTGTTTTTTTTTAAATTTTGGCCGCATTCTGACGGAAAAAAAAAATTCCCAGAATATTATAATTAGTGTTTTCTTATTTAATTAAAAATGTTATATTCTAAATAATGTATTTAATTTATATGTTTTTGTAATTATAATTTGTTTCTAAAATTGTATATGGCAGATCGGAGAAGGATATTCATGACTTAGGCCCGATTAAGGATCGTGAGGGTAGGGTGGCTGACAGACCAGTGACTCAGTCAGCTAGGTTGGGTCGACGAAATCGTAGACAACTGACACCTCCTGCTAATGTGATTATTCCCCCAATGGGTAGTCTACCACCCATGGATTATGTACCCCCCATTCCGCCACGCAGATATGACGATACTTTTGTTAGTCCTATACCATACCACGAAGAGGATTATGTTGAACGGTCCTCTACTGAGGAGGGGGAGGAATACATTGATGCTACCCTCCTTCCCAACCTAGGTGAACCACAGAGGAGTCCAGGGATATTTAAGAGAGTATTGGGGAGATTTCGATCATCTTCTAGTAGGTCTACCCCAGTGGAAGGTAGACCATCAGTTTCAGGAGGTAGACCGTCAGTTTCTGGAGGTAGATCGTCGATTTCTGGAGCTAGACCTTCTGTTTCTTGAGTTAGACATTCCTATCACGCCCCTAGAGACTTTGTATCTGATGATCCACCTTATGTCTCACAGAGTACTATCCAGAGTACCCAACCGTCGAGTTGTCCCATTCTGACTCAGGTGAGACCAACAACGATTGATTGGGATCAGAAGACGCCAGCAAGCGACGGACCCGAGATTCCATCGTATTCTGGTCATGTTGCTGTTGATATCTGGAACGGGGTAGAGCGGAATTTTATACAGATCAACATGCGGAAAGAATCTCTTGGGAGGCAGTGGACAGGACTATAGGAAGATGGAGAGGCATCCTCAATTTTAGACGGTACCGGTTTAGTTCACCTCCGTACTTCCATGTTTAAGCATCACGATGATGCACTTATTTTGTCATTCGTGGAGAGGTGACAACCGGATACTAACTCATTTCACATGCCTTGGGGTGAAATGACAATCACACTTCATGATGTATTTTATATATTTCATATTCCTATTTCTGGTAAGGCAATTTTTTACCCTCACCATATTCGAAAGAAAATTATACTAGAGATATCAGAGTGTGTTGGAGTTGATCCTCAAACCCTGAATACGTCAATTAATGAAAAAGGCATTCCAAATCAGATCTTATTCAACGCAATTAATGGACTACCTTTGAATTTTATTGATCGGGCGTAGATTTGCTTGCTTGAATTGTTGGGGTCGACCCTGTTTGTCGATCGTTCTTGGACTAAGGTGAACTTCAGGATTTGGGGAGCGTGGGTGAGTGACCGGCTAGATTACTTCGACGTTGATGCAATTCATCTAATGGTTTATAATGTAAAAGGTTCATACTTACCAAAAGAAGACCATCATTATCATCGAATGGACATTGTTGATTGCCCTTGGCTTCTTCAACAAAAATTGTCTCCTCGGTTTCTTCCTCATCACTCATCCACGTTCCATCGTCCATCATGATCATTGTACTTTTATTTGGACAATCCCGAGCAAAGTGACCTTTACCTCTACACTTAAAACATTCCTGATCATGTGCTGTAGTTGTACTAGTCCTCAAATCGGTTGATTTTGGTGTAGTTGAATTCTTTGCTGCCCCACTTGTACCCGCGGCTGTTTTGGCAATTCCAACACTGCCCTTTGCTTGATTTAGGCTCGGCAAAACAGTAGCATTGTTTAGGGACTGATTTGGCCGTTTCCAAGATTGGAAATTTGTTGAATTGGTCCTTGAACTTCTCTCTTTTTGTTGCCTTTCAATCTGTTCAGCATAATAAACCGTATAAATAAGATTACGAAGGTTAGCACGTTCTACCTTAGGCCGAATTTTATCATTGAGACCGGCTAGAAACCGAGCCAAATTAGCTTCTTCATCTTTATTGATATTTGATCTAATCATTGCCATCTCCGTCTCTTTGTAATATTCATCCACGGTTTTTGTCCCTTGCCTCAATCTTTGTAATTTATTGTATAAATCACGAGTATAGCTTTGAGGTACAAATCTCCGTGTCATGATCCCTTTCATCTCTTCCCATGAATCAATTTGTCTTTGTCCCACTCTTCTCCTTTCATGGGACTCATTATCCCACCAAATTGATGCATAGTCACTAAATTCCATGGCTGCCAATTTAACCTTTTTCTCCTCCGAATAATTGTGAGCATAAAAAACATGGTTAATTTTTCGAGTCCAATCTAAAAATAATTGAGGATCGTGTGTACCTTGGAAATATGGGATCTTTATCTTTATTGCCCCAAGATTATTATCATACCTTTGATGTTGCAAATTAGCTCTCGGTTCAAAAGCCAAATTGTCCTCCATTCTTGGAAAATTTGCTCTCGGCTCAAAAGGTAAAGGATCATCTATTCTTTGATTTGCTCTCGGCACAAAAGGATCATCCATTCTTGTATTTGCTCTCGGCACAAAAGGGGTATTGTCCCTTCTTTGCCGCAAGTTCTCCCTCAATGTTTGTTCAATGGATTCTTGGGATTCTTGATCATCTTGAATGTCAACTGCTGCGGTTTTTCCTTTGACCACTTGGTTCTTGAATTCAAGATGTTCCATTCATTCTTGAAGGTCTTTCATTGTTTGCATCACATGCTTCGTTGTTTGTTGCATTGATTCTTGAAATAGTTTGTCACCTTGCTGCGAAGTACCTTCATCAAAAGACATTATCTTTGCAAAGAAAATCACACAAAACAATTAGATAGAAAGAAAAAAAAATCTCTTGATATTCCAACAATACTTGTCAAGAACTTCCAACTCTAGATGATTTAGAGATTCCTAACTTGTTGTGTTGATGAAAATCTGAAAAATATGGGAAAGAATTCCTATCTTGACCTAAACAAAAAGTTAAGAAAGAAATATAAGAGTAATTGTTTAAAAAGATGTGATCTTTACGTTTCTTGATTTCTTGAAAATTTACTTTTAATTCTCGGATGAATAGTGCTGTGAACCGTAACCGAAAATTTAAAATCTTGAAAATCTTGTTTCTTGATTTCTTTTCTTACATTTTTACCAAGACTTACCCTTTTCTTGGCCACACGATATCAAGAACTTCGGATTAGGAAGATGTTACCTTGATTTGAGTATAATGATGGCGGCTAATCAAGAACAAGAAGGAACAAGAGCCAATTCCTTTGTGTCCTCCGGACAAGGAAGTTTGCTTTTGGTTTGATCCTTGTCTAATATGGATAACCCGGCTGCCAATTTCTTTACTTCCGGGTGGCTTTTTCGTTGGGTAGTAGTAATATTTTTTTGTTACCTTTCTCGGTCTATTCCAAGCAAACAAGAAATTTTTTTGAAAACGTAAAGGTACACCAAGATAGAGATCAACATTTTGCTCTGATACCACTTGATGCGAAACCGTGATGTTTTATATCAAGGTTCGGCTTTTTAGCATATCTTTCTCTTTCTCGAAATAGTTTCTATGGGAATATACTCAACAGAAATCCGAGCAGGCTAAGTATCAATGAAGGCTGAAACACCACAACTAGAGAAACAAGCTAGTTGATACAGTAACTCAAAGAATATGAAGTTCTACCGGAAATTCATAAACAAGTATCGAAGGAATAACCTTAACCAAAATATCAATATATCTAACGTAAGTATAAAGGTGGCCGAAATCACTCTTTAATAGGGGGAGATTTCGGTTCCAACAATAAAAAATAAGAGTCCTTGAAGAAGTAGGACTCTCGAACAACAACTTGATATCAAGTAAAACACTTAAACAAGATAATAGACAACATGTCCTATTATCTTGTATTTAGGCGGCTAGAAAGGCTGAAAATTATGTAAGAGTCATTCAAGGAGTAAAACTCTTTAACAACTAGATAACTAACTTCTTTAACCATTATGGTCAACATGTCCTTTATTATAGTAACTACTTGCTAAAGGCGCCTAAATAACAGAAATAACATTCTTGAAAATAATTAAAGTCTAGAATAGGCTAGAATAGACTTTAATGTACAAAAAGACTAAAATGCCCCTTTTAGCCACTTTGCTTGTTTGGGCCGAATTGTATCTCTTGGAGAGTCCGAAGGTTGACTTGAATCTCATCTTCTAGATGTAGCTTGGATTCCTCTTTAGACTTTAACTCTCGGATCAATGTAGATATTTCTTGATCAACTTGCTTGGCTCTTGATCTAGTCATTGGTCCAACTATACTTGATAAAGGATGCTTAAAATGTGGCTTCCTTCTAGATGGTCCCGCATCACTTAATGGATATAAAGCAAGTTCATACATATTCGTGGGGTAGTGCAGCTTTGACAGCTTTGTATCGACAATTGGGACAAGCGTCTAGGAGTGGCTGCAAGTCAATGGGTGGATGTCTAACATTACTAGAGGTACTTGAATATTTTTAAAAAATGTTATTTATATTTAATTTCAATTGGTCACTGATTTATCTAATATTTGAATTGAACAATTTTTTTTTTGCAGACATGGGGATATATGAATATTTTCCGTTATTTGTGAGTCAGGATAGGTTTAACATTAATTGGAATGCTACGCAACCATTTGCCTTGAAGTATATCTCTGAGAAAAGTGAAGTAAAAACCATGAACAGACTCAGACGCTACCGGATGATCTTGGATGACATGGGTGTAGAAGAGGTATTAATTGATTATTTAAACTTTAATTTTGTAGTTTAATTTTTTTTCTTGTTTTAAGGTAACTTACTTAATTTTGTAGGTTAATTTCACACCGTTTGGGAGATTCCCATTACAAAATCCTAGTTGCTGGATTTCTACATTTCATGGCACCATTCGGTTTGCCCATATTGTAGAATCGTACATGCCCGATCGTTTTTTGAGACATTTTGGGTATGTCCAGAAGAAGTCTATTAATAGAATTTTGCCACAGGAACATTATTGTCCTAAGGAGACTCCAAAGTATAAGGCTGTGTATACTTTTGTCGATGCATTTTAGCTAGCGGCGGAAACACATTGTTATACGGCAGAATTTTTGGGACGTATAGCGAATACTCCTTCAAAAGTGGAATTCGGTTATCTTAAATGGTACCAGACACGTACTCACTTGAAAATTCAGCCACCCCTAGTTTGTGGGGTTCCTAAAAGAATAAGGAACCAACATGTATTAAATTGTTAATTTTGTAACAATATACATTATAGTTTATTTTTTGAAATGTTAATTTTTGATTTGTTTGATTTACAGTTCGTCGATGCTTTTACAACACTATCATTATCTTTACCGGATTCCCAAAATGCCACATTTCTTGGAGATTATGATCATGTGTGTGCAGTAATAACATCAGTCATTAATGGTAGGGCTAACGAGGGGAACTCTGTGGGCCAAAGGAAGTAAAAAAAAGATATGCTATCATCAGTTACGTTCCCAAGTCCCGACGAACTATCAGGAGTCCCCCGATTTGGCCCCCGTCCTTGGGAGCCATTGGAAGTTCTTTCTCCCCGGCCCGGAGATATTTTCTTAAATGATTTCTACCCTGTCTTTGATTTGTACTCCCACCACGATGGTTCTCGCCTTGTAGATGATCATTTCGGTCTACCTTTGGTAGCCACGATCTGGGCCTCAGCTAAGTTTGTATTGTAGGGATATATTATTTCGGCAAACTTGCTTTTGTATTGCCTTATCTGTTCTGGATCTCTTGTAGAAATTTCATTGTACATGTCCATAAGATCCTTTAAATTATCCTCGAAAGGCTGCATATGGCCAAACATAGGATGTTTAGGAGTTGTATCAACTGAGAGAGAACTCCAAAAAGGGTGAAGATCCCTAACTCGTATTTTACCCTCCTTCTTCATTAATATGGCTTGTGTTTCACATGAACATGGAATTCCATAAATCGATCTTGCAGTGCAATCACATACATCCCCAATCTTTTTGTACTGCTTCGTCAAAAGGTTTAAACCACCCCAAGAACTAACCCTACCTTTCAACTTCTCTAGGAAAATGTTGTCATCTAATTTCTTGTCCCAAATACGAGAGGATTCCATTACACCCTTAATCTCATCAATTTGATTTACAATCATACAGTGGATCCTCTCCCAAACAAATACAAAACCCCCAACAGAGGTTCTCAAATACCTCTTGAACGCGGAGTGTGAGCTCTCAACCCGGTTTGTGGTATTTGTACCGAAGTGGAGATACTTGTTTGTCCACGCCGGTACAAACATTTCTTTGTAGTTATCAACCCAGGTTTTTCGAATATAGGCAATCAAATCGGATCCCTGTTGTGTTTTAGAACCATGTAAAATATCATACCACTTCTTATTATAATCATCTTCAATTTGAGCATAAGCCAGTGCGCCCCATGTGGTTTTAGAGAAGTCATCACCTTTTTCTATTCCAAGTACACACTTCCCAATGTGTCTCCTACACAACATGTGTTTGGCTTCATGAAATACCAAACGGCTTGCCTTAACAAGTTGCATATCTTTATCCGTTACAACAACACCAGGGACTCGGTTCAGATCAAATAATCCCCTAATCATAGCAAGTGCCCAAGCAAAATTATCTAGTCTTTCTTGACACAAGAATGCATATGCAATAGTGAAATTTTGACCGGTGCAGGTAAATCCAATAACAACAAGTATAGGCATTTTGTATCTGTAATAATTGCAAAACTCGGTAAATCTATAAAATCCTAAACAATATAAATAATTACAATATAATATGAATACTTTAAATAAAAAAATACATGTTTGTTTTGTAGGTGCTGTCCATAAGGATAACGTATGGAAAAACCATAGCAATTCTTATGGAGTCTGGATGAGCAAATAACAAGTCGCCAACATATTGTTGAGATTCGTCTACACCCGTCCCGTCACTCCCGCTATTTACATAATGGCGACACTCTACAACATAGCCAACTTCAGTAAGACGATACATCAGATCTTGTAATTCAGTCCTACCATTTTTATCAAGTCTCCTCATTCTTGACCTCGCATTAAATATCGTAAACTTGCTGCCATAAAAATTAGGATTTTCCAATTTCAATGTATTGTATATTTCGGTCGCCCCAACGTTGCACTTACTCAACTGCTCAACCAACTTAATATGCTCCTCATCCAACCGCCGTGCCGCAGGATGACCAAATTGATAAGTTCCCAAGAAGTGGTTATGTTTGCCTTGGCTAACCTGAAATCTCCATGACCCAGTTTTAGTTCTTTTCCCTACTATCTTAAATGGACAATATATCTTCTTAGTCCTCCTTGTCCGGTTAGCTTTTCTCCCTTCACCGCCTTAACAATTGTTGCCCCAACGTACGTACCAGAACGCTCACACCGTAAATACACTTTGGGTGCAGTGTAATCATGTCCCTCTCTTGAGCGACCAATCACAACATAAACTTGATTTTCGATTCCCCATCGTTTTTACCCAATTCACTAACCCTTGCTTGGTTTGAAAATCATTTTCAGTATACGGACTAAAAAATACACACGTATCAGGCCAATTTTCCTCATCATCAGGATATTCTTCCAGATCACTATCGGTTCCATCTGAACTTTGAACCTACAAAAAATACAAAATAATAATTTTTTTAGAAAATAAAAACTACACACAATACTAATATTAGTAAATATTAGCCACTGGAAAGTCACCCGCGTGTAGATTTACACTTGGGTGATTTTTTTTTTTATAAAAAAATAAAAATAAAAATCTGCATGATGACGTCAGCATGCGGTGGATGATGTCACCGCATGCGAGTCAACAAAACGGTGACGTCAGTATGCGATGGTTTCTGCCCAGAATCATTTCCAGTCCAGATTTCTCCCGTTCGGTAAAATTTTTTCCATTTTTTTTTCAATTTAAACATGTTTTTTTTACCCAAAAAATAAATATTGTTAAAATAATGAGAAAAGTACAGGGAAGTATTTACCTCAAAATCAATGTCTTACAAATAACCACAATCGTCAGAGTCCATTTAGCCGGAATGTAGTCGGAATTTTTTTTTTTGCTCCAAATTTTTTTAAATTGATATTTTGTGGTAGATCTAGTCCTATTAACTCAAAAATGAAAAAAAAAATTTAAAGCAGCAACGGCGATTTTCGGCAGCGGTGGTGACAATTTCCGGTGGCGGCAAGTTTTAATCTAGAGAGAGTAGAGAGGATTTGAGAGGAGAGAGTTTTTTTTAAAAAAAATGAGGGAGATGGGGGGGAGGTGTAAACAAAATGGATGGGGGTGGGTGGGTAGTGTGCCCCTAAATTTATTTTGAGTTTGGCCCTCTTCCATAACTATATAGACACTAGAGGATTCTAGGATCTGATGGTAGAACTGATTATATATATAATTTTTTTTTTGCTAAATAAAGATTTATCATTAATCATAAAATAGCTAAAGCCAATACAATCAAAAGATAAAACGCAAATACAAGAAAAATAAAAGTTATACAATGGTGTAAAAACCATGATAACAGATAAAAGGTCACACCCCGGGCCAGGTAAACAACACAAAAAAAAGTAAAAATAAATAAATACATGATAAAATTCTTCGCATCAGCTTCTTCGAGATCCTGAAATAACATTAGCAAACTCAGTTTAATCATCTTTCTTAGAAATCAACAATCTACGAGACCATGAGCGTATCAACCGTCCCATAAATTGTCTCGAAAAGATGAAGAAAACTGAGAAAGGGCCCAGAACAACTCCGCGACTGATTTTATAAATGGAGATGCTAAAAGTTGCCAAAATAATCAAACTTTGTCAATTGTGGAGAAAATTGTAGAACTAATTTTATATGGGTAGTGATAATGCCAGAGCAAGAATCCTCCTGCAAGAGCGATTTACGTGCATGTGACAAAATTACCCCTCTAACATAATAACTAAATCTTTTAATTATTTTTTCTATTTTCTCTTTCAATATTTTCTCTCTATCATGACCTGATCTTTCCCTCTCCCCTAGATTCATTCCTTATGTTTCTCTCAATTTATCTATTTTCATATGATTTTTTTGTTTCCATATTTGATGTTTTTTTCATTTTTTCCTCTTTGTTTTTTTTTTTTTTTTTCCGTTTTTCCTTCTCTCCATCTCCAAGTGATTTTGTTTTCTCCTCTATTCTTCTCTTTCATCCTCTTTCATTATCTCTTCTTGCTCTTTTGTCTAACTTTGAATTATATATATATATATATATATATATATATATATATATATATATATATATATATATATATATATATATATGTCTAGATAATTTTCAACTACTTTCGGTAAAAGAGGTAAATTTTATTATTTTTATTGAGCTTTCGATTTTATATTGTTGTTGAATGATTCAGTCCAAGAAAATGGTCTATTCAGTGATGAAATTGAGAGAATAAAAATTAATAAAAAACAGAGAAGACAACAAAATCGAATTATTAGCCATTTTTGTCATCAATGTATTTTCAAACAGCCAATTTTATCCTTTTCAACTTTTTTTCAGCCATTTTTGTCCCAAAGATTTTACTGACAGTACATTTTTGTCATCAACTTTATTTTTGAGCAGTCACTTTCATCCTAACTTTTTTTAACTTTCTTCTTCTTAAAGATTTTAAGTGCAACCATTTTTATCCTTCATCAAATAATTGTCTAAAAGCGAGTCAAAATTGATGACGTGTCAAAGCTGACTCTCGGATTGTCTCTCTTATGCAGGGGGTAAAGATGGAAATTCCAAAGTATACTAAGTGCCTCACTTGTAAAGCCCGTCATTCCCACTCATATCAGTCTCCGTTCTCATTGGAGACAAAATGAGAACAGAGGCTGATATGGAGACAAAATGAGAACAGAGAATGATATGGAGACAAAATGAGAACGAAAACTGATATGAGTTGGAATAACGGGCTTTACAAGGGAGGCAATTAGTATACTTTGGAATTTCCATCTTTACCCCTGCGTAAGAGAGACAATCTGAGAGCCGTTTGGACACGTCATCAATTTTTAGACAATTATTTGACAGAAAGACAAAAATAGCTGCTCGTAAAATCTTTGGAGATGAAAAAAGTTAAAAAAAGTTGAAAAGGATAAAATTGGCTGTTTGAAAATACATTGATGACAAAAATGGCTGAAAAAAGTTGAAAATGATAAAATTGGCGGTTTGAAAATACATTGATGACAAAAATGGCTAATAATTCCAACAAAATTACTTGGAGATGGAGAGAAGAAAAAAATGGAAAAAAAAAAAACAGAGAGATAGAGAGAGAGAGAGAGAGGAAAAAACGAAAAAAAAATAGATATTGAAACAAAAATACGAGAGATTGAGAAAAAAATAAGGAAAGAATCTAGGGGGGAGAGAAAGATCAAGTCAGGATAGAGAGAAAATATTGGGAGAGAAAATAGAAATAATAATTAAAATATTTAGTTAATATGTTAGAGGGGTAATTTTGTCACATGCATGTAAATCGCTCTTGCAGGAGGATTCTTCCTCTGACATTATCACTATTCATTTTATATGTGTAGATGCTAAAAGTTACCAAAATATTAAAACTTTATTACCGATTGTCTTATTTAATGAAAAAGATGATAGAATCTACACCCATAGCGATCTAGTACATTACTCCCTCAATTACCGTTTATTAGGTGTCAATAATTTATTTCAATTATAATCTCAACATATCTTTTATTGGAAAACTGAAAGAGAATGAGGAAAGAAGGGTATTATTGAAATTGTGATAGAAAGATTATTGTTTGTTTGAGTTAATTTTTTAAAGATTATTTTATTAGTGATAGAAAGATTAATTTTTTAAAGTATCTTAAACGAACTATATTGAGGAATTGAGGGAATAGAAAAGAATCAAATGCATTTACTTTGGAAGCACATCCAAACCAGACCCTTGAAACTTTTTTCGAGTGATATCATCAAGACGTTGTTTCATGTCAGGCGATAAATGATTTTCCCAATCCCCAACTATACCCTTTCTGAAGTAGGCATGCTTTGGAATTGTACTCCAACGATCAGATCCTTCTCTATTCACTTCCAAATTCTTGAGCCTTTCAAGACTACATCTCCAAAGGACCTTATCAATTTCATCCTCATTTTCAAATGGCCTTCCAAGAAAAGAAGCCAAATGACTAACTTGCCCTCTCGGATCTTTCTTCAGTTCTTCATACTTCAAGAAAAGTATTTTCTCAGGCCTTTCCAAGCTCTCTTTCCAGTACCCTAAAACATGATCATGGAAGGGTCCAAAACCATGGATCCCAAGGCAGAAATTTTCGATTGCTTCTTCGATTGGATATGGTCCCACCTCTGAATTCCTCCTGGCGTTTAAGAAATGCCACAAGGACACAAAAACATCCTTTGGATCTCTCGTTATATACACGATCTTGCACCTCGTTTTCTTTGCTGATTCAGACAACGTTTCATAAGGTAAATGAGTACGAAATAGTCTCGGAGATGGCATCTCCTCCGACCCCCAAAGGTTAAAATAATTGGAAGATTTGGGATTGAATATTTCTAACTCGAGAGATGGCATGAGATCGTTTGGATGATTCTCAACCAATATATCGATGGTATCATGAGATTTCTGGTGCTTAATGATGCAAGGTATGAGAGCCTTGAGCCAAGTGCTGCCTGCTTTAGTGGGAGAGGCAAGAAGAACATCGTCGTCTCGAGCATCGAAGCTTGAATGAGCAGCAATGACTCCTTCAAGAAATTGAAGATTATACCAGAAACCCTGCCACTGATAAAGTTCAATGGTTTCCCAATATTTCTCCTTTGGGAGTTGACTCAAAAACTCTCGGGACAAATTATTGGAAGCCATGAAGTAGAGTAAGAATGAGAATTGCTCTGTTCTTATATATATATATATATATATATATATATATATATATATATATATATATATATATATATATATATATATATGAACACTTCTTTTTCATTAGAACACCTCACATGGGGGCAAAAATGTGTGATGATGATTTGGATTTTGGCTGCTAATGCTTTTTATATTTGGAGTTTGCAATTCATTTGTTGCCTACATCTACCTTTTTTGTCCTTAGTTGAATTGTGGTTGGCCACAGCTAAGCACACAATTATTGAGTTGGTGAGAAGACTATTGTTATATGTCCTCTCATATTCTTTACCGTTGATCTTTTTCCAATTTTTTTGGTTGTCTAAGTTTAGGCCCTTAATTCTCTCGCATTTAATTGTTTACTTTTTAAAAAAAAAATCTCTTTCCCTTCTAGTCGAACATTATTACTAAACGAGCGGGAGTTCGAGCTTTATAATGTAGAACTCAAAGATCGTTAACGATTCTCCTTTTTAGCTAAACTTGTCGTCGAACTCGAATAAGATTGAATTTAGTGTGTGTATACTATTTTATTTTATTTTTTCTCTTTTCAATACTATTCAAAATCCCATATTGAAGTTTAGGAAGTTTTCGAAATTTGACAACATTATAAATAAAAGGGTTGAGAATGGTTTTTTATTGAATGAATTGGTTGAGTTGGTTTTTAATCAATTAAATTGAGTGACAAATACAATTTGTTTTTCAATTTTTTCATTCAAATAGTTAAAGTATTTTTTTTAAAGAAAATTAGTTCACCGAATCTTTTAGTTTTATATTTAACTCGCAGACAAACCTGATCACTAAACTTTTTTCTTTAAAAGAGTAACATTTTTTAAAAATTAACTTTTGTTGATCAAACCATGTGATTTTTAGAGTATCATTACTTTAGCATGAATTTTCCCAATGAATTGGAGAGACTGACTTTATTTGATTTTCAAATTGTTCAATTAAACAAAAAAAAATTCAAGAAAATTACCATCCCGACATTGAGCCGTCATTGAAAGAAAGCTTTGAAAGAATAATCGCTAGACTTAAAATTCATTTAAGGACATGAAAGAATAATCGTAGGACTTGACTAGTTAATAAACTAAATTTGAATTTTCTAATTAGTTTAAAAGATTTTCATTGGTTGAATATTTTTGTATCAATTAAATTAAAATTAAGCTTGACATATTTGCCATAATGAAATTAAATTATATATTTTAATGGTTGTTTAATTTTCCTATTCTAATTTTTTCTTCTTTCAAAATTATTCAAAATCTCACATTCAAAGTGTATGAAGATTTTGGAATTTGACAATATTTTTTTAAAAATAGTTCACCGGTACATTTAGTTTTCTGTTGAATCCATATGCGAGCCTGCTCACTAAACTTTTTTATTAAAAGAGTCAAAACTTTAAAAAAAAAATAAACTTTATTTGTTCGAGCCATTTAATTCTTATCGTACCACTAGCTGAGTTGGAATTTGCCCAATGAATTGGAGAGTAGGACTTTATTTGCTTTTTAGATGGTTCATATTAGACTTGTTCAAATTAAATTATATATTTTATTTTTCTTATTGTAATTTTTTATTTTTATTTTTTCAATATTAATTAAGATACCACATCGAAAGTGTATGAAGTTTTTTAATTTGACGACATTATAAATATAGGGATTGAGCATGGTTTTTAATTGAATTAATTGACTAAAATGTTTTTTAATTCAATAAATTGATTGAAAAATCTAATTTATTTTCAATTTTTGCATTCCAATAGTCAAAGTTTTTTTCAAAGAAAATTGGTTCATCGAACCATTTAGTTTTATGTTGAACCCACAAACGAGCGTGCTCACAAAACGTTATTTATTAAAAGAGTCAAAACATAAAAAAAAAATAAACTTTAGTTAATCGAGCCATTTAATTCTTATCATATCATTAACTGAATTGAAATTTTCCTAATGAATTTGAGAGGAGGACTTTATTTACTTTTTGGATAGTTCATATTTGACTTATTGAAAATTAAATTATATATTTTAATATTTTTAATGATTTTTATTTTTCCTATTCTAATATTTTATTTTACTTATTCAAGATCCTACATCGAAAGTGTATAAAGTTTTTTAAATTTGACGACATTATAAATATAGGTAGTGGGTAGGATTATTAATTGAATAAATTTGTTGAGTTGTTTTTTAGTGTATTAAATTGAGTGACAAATCTAATTTGTTTTAAACTTTTTCAGTCCAACGGTCAAAGTTTTTTTCAAAGAAAATTAGTTCACCGAACCATTTAGTTTCTTGTTGAACCCGCATGCGAACTGCTCACTAGACTTTTTTCATTGAAAGGGTAAAAACTTAAAAAAATTAAACTTTAGTTGATCGAGTCATTTAATTCTTATCGTGTCATTAAATGAGTTGAAATTTTCCCAATAACTTGTAGAGCCATGCTATATTTGTTTTTGGATGGTTCCGTTAAAATTTTCAACAAAACTTAGAACACCGAACTTGAGTAATCATTGAAAAAATATTCTTTCTCTTACCAGAACCTTTTTTGATATTTTACATATAAATACAAAATTCTTATATTTTTTCTTTTTTCTATATAGGTAGTTTTGAAAAATCAAACAAAAATAACAATGTATATTATCATTTTTAACTTTTATGCTATTTAATAGTTTATTAACAATTAAATGTGTTCTTGTGCTACGGGTCATTAGGCTAGTATACCCGTGCTATGCACAAGGACACAATTTTACTTGATTAACAAAATATAACAACAACAGGAACGAAGTATTAATCCAAAGTAATTAAGGTCGCCTACATGAATCAAAGATAGAATTACGTGTGGTCGTTAACATGAATACATTCCCTTCATTGCTTTATGTCCAAGACTATAAAACCATTCAAATCTAATACAACCATATAACTCTTTATTATTTCAGTCCAAACTTATTCTTCTAACTGGAGCATCATTTCCGATCTTTTTTTTATGTGTCTAAACTAACTCAAACAATTTTCCTTTATCTAGTGACTAAAAAGAAAAAAAGAAAAAATAATAATAATGAAATGGGTGTAAACTAAAGGTTTTTACTTCATAATCATGCACCTAATCTATAGAAAAAAGCATATAAACTTCAATTATGAAGGGAAAAGTTAAAGAAGTGAAAATTCACAATTCTTGCTTCATAATCATGCACTTAATCTATAAAAAAAACATATAAATTTCAACTCTGAAGTCAAAAAAGGCATAAGTTTTTAAATTAATATGAATGAGGAAAGAATATGAGAGATGAAAGGATGTTAAAAAGTAACACTATCCTACAAACTATCGATTAAATAAATAGAAGAATACAACGCATTTCAAATACCTTCAAACAGAAGGTCCCAAGTCCATGACGGCAAAAACCTTTTATCCCACCCTTCATTATCGTATGTTTACATACATTTAGAGCATATTTCTGTTTCCAAGGAATTGCTTGCATATTATATCTCATTACATCTTTAAATCCTTTTATATGTGAGTTTGCATCTTTCAAGATATTGCTTAATTTTATCATCAACCTCCATCCCAGTTGCAATCAAAAAAATTAAAATTAGAGTTTAATTATCCATTACGGAAAAAATACAAAATCAAAATAAAATGTCATTAGGTTCAGTGTAAAAGTTCCAAATAAATTAAAAATATAATAATTTGTTCCATAATCAACCGACACCAGATAAATTAAATCCATAGAAAAATAAAAAATATATAAAGTTGTAGACTTACAAATAGATAAAAGATCTAAAAGAAATAACCTTGAGTGGTCTGATCATAGGGGAACAAACAGTCTATCATTATAATCAAGAATATGTTAGATAGGTGAAACTCAAAATAGAATTCAGAGAAGAAAAGTAGCTAAATAATTGTACATTTTGACGTTGGAGAACTAAAGAGAAAATTAATAAATGTTTCACACTTTGATCAAATGAAAAAATATAATCGAGAATATCTTTAACAAACAAAATATATGTATAGAATCAAGAAATTTCAGAGAGTTAAAACTTAAAATAGATTTTCAAAAGAGGAAAAAAAATGTAAATTTTGATAGAGAAATGAAAACATTTCATGTAATATATAGCTAGATATTAAAGACAAATACTGAATAACTTTCCAAAATGTCAATAGGAGTAGAACATCTTGAAAAGGTAATGAAATATTATTTGTTATCAGTGTTTGTCTCCATTAATTTTCTCAAATATATGAACTTAAACAATACGGAGTGGAAAAAGAAAATCACAATGGAATCCCATAAAAGGTCATCAAAGGTTGATATCTGTATACAATATAACCAATTAAATTTTCTAAAAACAATTTTTTTTAAGCGGAATTCATATCATCATCATTCGTCGAATAAATAACTCTACAAAGCTTTGAAATATCAAATATTTAACATTATCAATACGACTGAGGGAAAAATGATTTAATAAATAAAATTATGAAGCACAATAGTAATAATAAGAGTGAAGCAATGCATGCAAATAAAAAAAAATTGTACATTGAAATTTGTTTATCGCCAAGATCTTTCACTGTAAGATTAAATATAAAAGAAAAGAAAAAAATGGAAGCCTAAGTAATCAACATAATCTCTCTCCAAGAAAAACATGCATATTAATATTAATTAACAAAAGGGAAAAGTATCAGTATTTAGAAAAGAACATTAACTACTTACAAATCAAAAGAAGACGGATGGTTTCCTAACCACTCAAGTTTTATTTGTAAGGTGTACATAATTTTGGAGATCCAAGTATGATGTATATGCATTATACAAAAGAAAATAATCAGGGAATATATATTAGTTCAAAGATTACCTCACAATTTGGGAAAAGAAGATCGATAATGAAATTACCTTCTGAAAACAAATAGAGTTAGAAACATGTCTCAAAAAATGTTTGTACAAATTACGGAAAATGATAGCAAGGAAAAAAAAAATCAAATACAGTGATAGTAGGGGAAAAAATCAAATGCAATGAAAATAATAATAATAGAGAATGTAAAAAAAAGAAAAAGATAGCTAACGCGAAAGGTTACCATTCGAATTGAAGGAAGAGCAGGAAAAATTACTTTCACATAACAATGGAAGAGTTTGCTTATCTTGTTGGAATGTGACGATACAGATAAAGATTGTGTATCGTGTGTATGGGAGATGGTTACATATTAGGTGTTGTATGGAAGTAGTGGTTAGTTATTAGAAGTTTAATTTAAACAAAAAGATTGTTTGAGATAAAGTTCAAAGAAGAGATTGAATTTATAAAAAAAATTATAATTTCTATAAAAAATATTGACCAATTAATTTTTTGCAAATTATTTAAGATTATGAGAGAAAATTTAGGATTTGTAGAGATAATTGAAGATGTAATTTGAGTTTAAATTTTATTAAGATAAGAATTATTTTCCAATTAATTAATTTAATCTTAATTCTCCTCAACCAATCAAAATTAGTAAACTAATTAAAAAACTCAAAACTCTCAGAAAATTCCATTAGATAATTAAATAAAATAGTTGCCAAAAATACTGTTAGTTTAGATTTGTTAGAGATTGTGGAAAAGTTTACTTAAATTAGAATAAAATAGCTGTCAACCCTTGCCAGAGTAACTGGCAGTGTGGTGTGACATTCGACCTGCATGTTGTGGTATCGAATCCCCTCCCCCAATTTTTTAAATTAAATAGTTCAATTTTTTTGCAATTTTTTTGCACCAATCAAAAGTTTTGTAACTAATTAAAAGTATAAAATCCTAGAAAATGACACGTGGCATGATATAACTAAAAATCTGAAAACATGCTATGCAATATAAATACACTACCCTAATAACCCGTGCTATGCACGGGGTTCCAATTTACTATATAATTAAGACTATATGAAAATCAAATAGTTCTGTGAGCTAATTTTTTTTAAAAAAAAAAATTGACTATTGGAATGAAAAAGTTGAAAAACAAATTGAGTTTGTCACTGAATTTAATGGGTTAAATACCAACCCACCAATTCATTCAATTGAAAAGCATGCTCAGCCGCATTATTTATAATGTGATCAAACTCCACAAATTTCGTACATTTTCAATGTGGGATCTTGAATAATATTGAAAAGGAAAAAGAAAAATTTAGAAATTTAGAATATAAGAAAAGAAAAACCATAAAATATTAAATTATACAATTTAATTTGAATAAGTTAAAGATGTCAATCAATACTTTTAAAATAATAATAAAAAAATCAAAAAAATTTGGAAATTAGATTGAGGACTCGAAAACTCTATAGTGCTGAAATACTAGAAATGCCTTCGTTGGTATCATATATAAATTTTATACACATTAATTTTCTTTTATAGTCTGGTCATTTGTCAAGTTTTAAAATAATAACTATTTTTTTATGTGAGAGTCTTTATTGTTGATAATTCTCTTATGTGACTTTAGATTAATATTTTTTACTTTTTTATTTCATTAAAATTAAAATTTCTACAAATTAATACTTTAGTTTTAGAGAGTTTAGAAGAAGATTCACTTGATTTTTGCAATATAAATGAAGTGAATTGATTTTTTTTTTTTCATTTTTAAATATCCATATATATTTATTTTTCAAAAGATGTTATGAAAATAAAAATGCTGCATAAGAATAAAAAAACAAAAAAATAACATTGCATAAGTCTAAGCTAAATCGAAGTTCATTGTAAGTTCAATCGGAATTCAGAGGACCCCGTCATCCGAATTACCCGTTATTTGTTAAAAAATTAACTATTTATATTTATTTAAATACAAAATATAAAAAACAAATAAGTGTGCTTCCCTAATTTGATGGACTGAAATGTCAGCCCAATTTCTCACTCAAAATATGTGAAAGTACTATCTTTTATAGTATAGCCAAACTCAACAAACAGTCTAAATTTTCAATGTGTGATACTCTTATGAGTCAATCAAAAGTTTACAACAAAAGTAAAATTTAATTAACCAATTAAAATTTTATAAAATAATTAATTGAACCAAAATTCATGGAAATTACACGTAGGATTTAGAAGAATGTGATTGGTTGAAATTTAAAAACGAGTTTTGTAATATATATATATATATATATATATATATATATATATATATATATATATATATATATATATATATATATATATGTGTGTGTGTGTGTGTGTGTGTGTGTGTGTGTGTGATGCATATGAACAACACTTTTTCGTTGGATCACCTCATGATGACAAAATGGTAATTAGAGATGATTGTTTGGTTGTTTTTAATGAATAAAAGATTACCCATTAATAATAAAATGGCCGGGGCCATTACAACCTAACAAGTTCCCAAACTCTTTCTCTAATACAACAAAAGAGAGGAGTTGAGAAAGGAAAAAAGACAAACAAGATCGTAAAAAAAAGTTACATAAGGTAACGGAAAATAACCCACACCCCAAGAGGTGGGAAGCAACTAAAACTACTAATTTAACAAACAAACAAAAGATAGTCTTCTCTACAGCATCTTCATCGCCATTTTCGAACCTCAGAGGCAAGTACTTGGTTTCAACCTCTTTCGTAGATAGCGATTCAGAAGAACATGGACTTATCAACGATCTAAAGAATCGCCTAGAAAAGAGGTGGAAACTCAAGAAAGGGCCCAGAACAGAACTGGGTATCCATATCTTACCACCGCCAACTAGTCGATCTAAGAAGATCGACAAAAGATCTCGCCCCCAAGTCTTGAATTGTTTGGTTGTTGATGCTTTTATTTTTCGGTACTATTGTGACACCTCCGACACCCTAATTCTCTTTTGCTGCATACATCTAACTTTTTTGTCCTTAGTTGAATTGTGGTTGGGCACATCTAAGCACGTAATTATAGTGTTGGTGAGAAGATCGAGTTTAATGTATGTGTGTGTGGGTAGTGATAATGCCAGAGCAAGAATCCTCCTGCAAGAGCGATTTACATGCATGTGACAAAATTACCCCTCTAACATATTAACTAAATCTTTTAATTATTTTTTCTATTTTCTCTCACAATATTTTCTCTCTATCCTGGCCTGATCTTTCTCTCTCCCCTAGATTCTTTCCTTATTTTTCTCTCAATCTCTCTATTTTTATATGATTTTTATTTCCATATCTGTTGTTTTTTCTGTTTTTTCCTCTCTCTATTTTTTTTTCTTCGTTTTTTCTTCTCTCCATCTCCAAGTGATTTTGTTTTCTTCTCTATTCTTCTCTTTCATTATCTCTTCTTGCTCTTTTGTCTAACTTTGAATTATATATATATATATATATATATATATATATATATATATATATATATATATATATATATGTGTGTGTGTGTGTGTGTGTACAACACAAGAGGGAGGGTGAATTGGGTTTTAGTCGATCTTGCAAACTTTTTCGAATCTATTCAATGCTAGTGTAGGTTTGAGCAAGATGATTAAAAGCAATATGAAAGTCAATCACAAGACAAAGGATTTAGAGTGGTTCGATTCACTTAGAATCTACATCCACTACCTTGAGCCGCACCCGCACCCAAGGATTTGCAACAACTTCACTAAGAAGACTTTTTACAATTATGGCTAACTCACTAAGAGTTTTACAACACAACCACAATACACAAACTCACTAAGAGTTACTTGCCCACACAAAGTAGGACTTTTACAAGATTAACCCTATCACTAAGAAAGGGAATAAGATGGGTTAAATAACAAGGTTGTTCACTCTTCTAAGTGAAAGATATATACCTTTGAAGTACAAGAATTGTTGGCTCTTTAGAACATATGAATTCCACTATATGTCTTGCTTTTTGAAATAACACCTTTGAATAATTTAGATCATGGAAATGAAGTGTTTTTGCTTTGAAGGTGTTTAGACTTGATAAGAAATCAATGAAACTTTGATGTGCAAGCCTTTTAGTCATTCTCTAGCTTTGGAGTATTTATACATTTCAAAATATGCTGAAAAACGACTCTTTAACGGTCAAATAACGGCTAGTTCTCGCAGAGTTCGGTTGACTGAACAAAGCACCTCGGATGACCGAACAAAGTTCGGTTGAGCCTTTCATCACCTCGGTCGACCGAGATGGGCCTTAGGTCGACAGGCCTTGGCTTGTTTTCAAAGGGTTCAAACTCTCTGTTTCTCTTCGGTTGATCCGAGCTTGAGCTCGGTTGACCGAACTTCCTGAGTATGAGAGATGTTGATTTTTCACACGTTTTGAAATCTATTGAAGTCTAAAAGGTTTTCCCAAAAGGTAACAAGTAAGAACATTTGGAAAACCATTTTAAAAGACTTATACTTTGAAATCAAAGGCTTTTGAGATATGAACACATATGAGAATCATTTTGAAACTTTAGCCTTTTGAAAACGTGTTTATGAAAACATGCAAGACTTGAGTGTAGGACTTATGTTCATGAGAGCATTGGTTAGAGCTTATAAGATAACGACTTATAATGACAAAGCTAATCTAACCAAACCTAAGTCTTCAATCTTCAATCTTGAAAGATGAGCCTTGAATAATATGACTTTGAATCATGATCATGGCTTGATTGAAGTACTTAGAGCTTCCATTATAAGTTCCGATATTCTATCACAAAGATATAAAATATTAGACACAAATCAAGTGTTTATCCATTATCAAAAACCGAGTTCGTTCGCCCTTATGGCTTACAATCTCCCCCTTTTTGATTATGGCAAACTTTGATGCAATTAGATAGAATATGGTTAATTTAAGTGCAAGGAAGCAAGGCAAAAGATAAGACAAGTATAAGAGCGAGACTAGTGCTTAGAAGATAAAACCGAAAGTGGAACGAGAGACATAAGCACTAGCATGATAAGTTCTTTTGCCATTGCATTAGGGTCTCTTTGAAGAGCCCTATATCCCAACCAACCTCCTTTCCTCCTTCCTTCCATCATATGTAGCTTTCTTGTGTGTAATATACATACCTTAGTTTACACAAGAAGCTAACTTACCATTTTCATCAATGTTGATGTGAGTGCTAAGGATCCTATTATTAAGAACATGCTCACACAAACATTAGAACTATCAATGGTTTGTTATCATCAAAACAACATAGGATATTTTGCCCTTCGGGCTAACAATCTCCCCCTTTTTGATGATGACAAAACATTGATGCAAATGGGAATAATATGCAAAAAAAATAAAGCTTTAAAGCAAATAAATATGAATGCATGAGATAAGGATATTGAGCATCCAGGCAAGTAGATGTTTTGAAAAAAAATATTCTACTCCCCCTATATTAAAGAATCCCTTATCTCTCCCATTTTGCAAGTTCTAAGCTTTCTCCTTTTGTAAATTACTTCTCTTGGCACATTTGCAACACCAAAAACTCTCCCCCTTTTTGTCAAAATCAAAAAGGGATATCAGAGCGCCAATAAGAAAAGCATTTACTCCTCCTCTTCATTGAAGAATATTTGAAATGCCTTTTAACGAAAAGTAAAGATGAATAAGATTAAAATTGTGGAGAAGCTTGATGATATGTAAGAATTCTCCCCATATATAAAAAAACTTTTAATGCCATGGAGAATCTTGAAGGTCTAATAGATTGATAAGATAAGAACCAAAAGATCAAACCTAAAGACCAAAAAAAAATCATTTGAAGAATGATTATTTTGAATAAGCTTGGTTGATTTCTAAATACAAAGAGTCCATAATGACACAAAAATAAAAAGATGGTTATATATGGCTCAAAAAGAATATCAACCTAAGCTAAAAACAAAGGAGATAAGGAATATAACCTTTAAACACAATCTCTCCCCGTTTTTCAAGCATACGATGTTAGCTATTTGAGATAAAACCAAGTTTGATACCAATTGACCAATTGTAAAACAAGTTTGAAAATATAGCTAACAAAGTACTAGTGGAAGTGATACCATGAATTCATAAGTTAAGCACATGTATCACAACCAAAAGAAGCAGAGGAAGTGTAAGATGACAATTCGAGTACATTCCTCTAATAAGTTAATGGTTAGCTAAATGAGTATAACAACTCTTGAAGCAAGACTAACCAAAAACCACAATGAGATCACAAAGGATAAGAAAATGAAGAATATGATTTCTTAGTTATTAAGGGAGAGTATATGTGATACCAAATGTAAGAAATAACCAATTGTAAAAAAAATAAACACATATAACTTCCAAAATAACTTACACAAGTTGGCTATAAGAGATAAAAGATGAAAAGCAAGCCAACAAGTGATGTGATGATGTAAAATATGAACAATATAGCATACATCACATATTGAGTATACATCCTAAGTCAAGCATCTAGACGATCAACCACAAAGATTAATGCTATAGACTAGAATATAAACACAACAACATCCCTAAATGCAATAAAGATCAAGCACATAAGGATCAAAAACAAAACAATGATCACTAACAAGGGATGAGTTAAGCTATTGTACC
Organism: Vinca minor; assembly: GCA_026122235.1. Taxonomy (NCBI): domain Eukaryota; kingdom Viridiplantae; phylum Streptophyta; class Magnoliopsida; order Gentianales; family Apocynaceae; genus Vinca; species Vinca minor. The sequence goes on along the minus strand of JAOCZM010000256.1, from coordinate 124,315 downwards.
TCAATGCTCTATGAGCTTGGACTTCTTACCATTTTGGTTGATCTTCTTTATCAATCAAGTCCATAGAGGCCTTTTGTGTGATCTTTTTCATGATCATCATTATCTTTTGAAGCTCATTGAGAGGTTGACATGTGATTGCTCCATTTTCTTTGTTGTTCATCCTTGATTGATGAGATGAAAGCAATCTCCTCTTCTATTCATGACAAGTGTAGAGTCATCAATGATGGGTGACTTTTCTTTTCTTGATGAACCCTCTACAATCTTGTAATCCTTGGCATTTGACTCTTTTCTTGGAGTTTTGGCTCATTTGTGCCATTCCTTGTAGTTCATATCTTCTTCTTGAAGCTTAGAACTCTTTGTTACCTACAAGGAATTCTTGAGAACAAATATGGTACCTTTTTAAAGGTCCTTCATGATTAGCTCAAAATCTCAAGTAACACAAATATGCATATGGATCATGCAAATCAAAAACCAAAACAACTAGATGGATTCTTAAATGAATATGACATGACAAAACAAGAATCAATCAAGTTGCATATGCTACATCTCATAGTTACCTTAGCTAAATAAACATGGACTAGAACATGCTAAAGGTTATCTATATAAATATAAAATTCAAGAATGTGAGATGCAACATATATAAGAGCAAGCATATATAAAAATATATATATCAAAAACACTTAAACACATTACTTAAAGTGTGAAGAGAAGGTGATTTTGATACCTTTTCTTTCTTACCAAGTGATGAAGATATTGGATTTATACTAAGGCTCTTGTCATCACTTGATGCTTTGCTCTTTGCATTTAAGCAACTTGGTTCTCCAATTGATTAACATTTGAGCTTTGAGAATCCAAGTGTTAAGGAGTGCTTTTGAATTTCTTCTTTTAGCACATCTCCTTTGATCTAATAAGAACCTATAAACTCAAGGGAAGAGTAACTTTTGGTACCCACTTTTGTTTGGGTCCATGGGGGTTAGTTAAAGTATGCTTAACTCTCCATATGGTTTTAACTCCCCTTTCAATCTTTTTCTTCACATGGCATCTAACACAAGTGTGACCATGTTTTCCACAATATGTGCAACAAATATGTGGCTTAGAAGATTTGTGAACATGCTCAAGATATATATTTGACCTATGTGACATTTAGCATTTACAACACGGTTCTTATGTATAAGAGAAGAGCTAGCAATATCAACATGATTAGCAATATAACCAAGGCCATGTTTATCATGTGAAGCACGTTGCATACCAAGAATTTGATCAAGATTATTCTTACCCTTATTAAAGTTATCAACAAGAAGGGTAAGGTCATTAACTTTGTTCTTCATGTGATCAAACTCAACAAGCTTGTTTTCAAGAGATGACAATTTATTACAAGCTTCTATGTATTGTAATGAAGATGTATTGCAAGTAGTAATAAGACTTTCATTTTCACATTTCAAGCAATTAACATCATCACACAACTTCTTATTTTCATCAACCAACTTAGCTCTTTCATCAAGCAAGGATTCCATTTTAAGCTTCATTTCCATGTTTTGCTTTGCACATTTTTTCAATTGATCATACATATCAATTAAAAGCTCATTAGGATCATCTTCATCATTATCATCATTATCATAAGAATTTGAAATAGAGGGAGAAGGATGTACCTCATTACCAAATGCCATAAGACAAATGTGGTCCTTTTTAAAAAAACAATTTCTCTCCCTCTTCATGATTAATGATGGAATCAAGATCAACACCCTTTTTAGGAACATTTTTCCTTTTCTTCATTTCGAAGGTGAGTAGAGAGCCAATAAGTTCCTCTGTTGAATATGTCTTTAAGTCATTGGCTTCTTCAATGGCAAGAGCTTTTGTTTCCCAACTTTTAGGAAGAGAATTGAGAATCTTCCTATTTATTTCTCTGGTAGTATACTCCTTGCCATTAGACCTCAACCCATTTACAATGTTGGTGAGTCTTGAGTTCATCTCATTGATAGATTCATTAGGCTTCATGGAGAATAGCTCAAATTCTCTAACAAGCATATTCAACCTTGACTCCTTGACTTGATTTGTGCCTTCATGAGTAACTTCAAGCATTTTCCACATGGAGTGTGCGGATTTTCTTCCAAGGACACGGTTGTACTCATCCGGATTCAAGGCACAACTAAGAATGTTCATTGCCTTATAATTTTGAGTCATTTTCTTGGACTCAACTTCATTTAACTCATTGTCCGGCTTTGGCACTTGAACATCATCCACCATCTTCATAGGTACAAAAGGACCTTCTTCAAATATATGCCATAAAGAATAATCTATGGAGCACACATATATCTTGAAACGGTCTTTCCAAGCCTCATAATTATTTCCATCAAAAAGTAGTGGTCTATTGGTGGAAGACCCTTCTAGATAAGCTAATGCGGAATTTCCGGCCATAATCTTTTCTTCAAGCGATTAAGCTAAAGATGAAGACGAGGCTCTGATACCAATTGTAAAACACAAGAGGGGGGGTGAATTGGGTTTTAGTCGATCTTGCAAACTTTTTCGAATCTATTCAATGCTAGTGTAGGTTTGAGCAAGATGATTAAAAGCAATACGAAAGCCAATCACAAGACAAAGGATTTAAAGTGGTTCGATTCACTTAGAATCTACATCCACTACCTTGAGCCGCACCCAAGGATTTGCAACAACTTCACTAAGAAGACTTTTTACAATTGTGGCTAACTCACTAAGAGTTTTACCTCGAATGACCGAACAAAGCACCTCGGATGACCGAACAAAGTATGGTTGAGCCTTTCATCACCTCGGTCGACCGAGATGGGCCTTAGGTCGACCGGCCTTGGCTTGTTTTCAAAGGGTTCAAACTCTCTGTTTCTCTTCGGTTGATCAGAGCTTGAGCTCGGTTGACCGAACTTCCTGAGTATGAGAGATGGTGATTTTTCACACGTTTTGAAATCTATTGAAGTCTAAAAGGTTTTCCCAAAAGGTAACAAGTAAGAACATTTGGAAAACCATTTTAAAAGACTTATACTTTGAAATCAATGGCTTTTGAGATATGAACACATATGAGAATCATTTTGAAACTTTAGCCTTTTGAAAACGTGTTTATGAAAACATGCAAGACTTGAGTGTAGGACTTATGTTCATGAGAGCATTGGTTAGAGCTTATAAGATAACGACTTATAATGACAAAGCTAATCTAACCAAACCTAAGTCTTCAATCTTCAATCTTGAAAGATGAGCCTTGAATAATATGACTTTGAATCTTGATCATGGCTTGATTGAAGTACTTAGAGCTTCCATTATAAGTTCCGATATTCTATCACAAAGATATAAAACATTAGACACAACATCAAGTGTTTATCCATTATCAAAAACCGAGTTCGTTCGCCCTTAGGGCTTACAATATATATATATATATATATATATATATATATATATATATATATATATATATATATATATATATATATCCAGATAATTTTCAATTACTTTAGGTAAAAGAGGTAAATTTTATTATTTTTATTGAGCTTTCGATTTTATATTGTTGTTGAATGATACAATCCAAGGAAATGGTCTATTCAGTGAGGAAATTGAGAGAAGAAAAAATAATAAAAAACAGAGAAGAAAAGAAAATCACTTGGAGATGGAGAGAAGAAAAAAAATGAAAACACGAAAGAGAGAGAGAAAGGAAAAAAAAACAACAGATATAGAAACAAAAATCACGAGAGATTGAGAGAAAATTAAGGAAATAATTTAGGGGAGAGAGAAAGGTCAGGCCAGGATAGAGAGAAAATATTGGGAGAGAAAATAGAAAAAATAATTAAAAGATTTAGTTAATATGCTAGAAGGGTAATTTTGTCACATGCACGTAAATCGCTCTTGCATGAGGATTCTTGCTCTGGCATTATCGCTACCCTATATATATATATATATATATATATATATATATGTGTGTGTGAGTGTGTGTGTGTGTGTGTGTGAGTAGAGTGTGTGAGTAGAGAGAGAGAGAGAGAGAGAGAGAGAGAGAGAGAGAGAGAGCAATGTTTATGAACAACACTTTTTCGTTAGATCACCTCACATGATGACAAAATGGTAACCATAGATGAATGTTTTTATTGTTTGATACTATTTTTACATCCCTATTTTTTTGGCGCCCTAATACTCATTTTAATATTTCACTTACCTTTTTTACCCATATTTTCTATCTCTAAAATTTAAAATCATATTATTTCGCAAAATTTTCTTCCCATATTCGCCACTGGTAAAGATCAATGGTTTCCTAATATTTCTCCCTTGGGAAATGACTAAAAAAATACCGGGACAAATTATTGGAAACCATGAACTAGAGGAAGAATGAGAATTCCTCTGTTCTTATGATAATTTCAACATATATTAAAGTAAAATGATGCTAACGGTATATCATCATATGCATATATAGAGTGTACTTTGATTGGGTCTTACATGGGTTTGAGACTAAACTAAAACTCAAACTCAATTTGGATTGAGTTTGTGAATGAAATTTGAAACACTAAATCATCAAAAACAATTGTTTGAGTTTGAGACTAACACATACACATATAAATATGCAATGATTAATATGAACACTACTTTTTCGTTGGAACACCTCACATGAGGCAAAATGATAATGTGGGATGATGGTTTGTAGTTTGCGGTTAATGCTTTTTATATTTCGGGGTTGCAATTCATTTGCTGCCTACATATACCTTTTTTGTCCTTAGTTGAATTGTGGTTAGTGAGAAGACTGTTGGGATATGTCATCCCATCTTCTTATCGTTGGATCTTTTTCCACTTCTTTTGGCTGTCTAAGTTTCAGTCCTTATATCTCGCATTTAATTGTTTAATTTTTTTTCTTCCCCTTTGAGTCGAACATTGTTACTAAATGAGCAGGAGTTCGAGCTTTATGATGTACAACTCGAAGATCGTTAACGATTCACCTTGCTAGCTAAACTCGTGAGCTCGAAATAGAATAAGATTGAGTTTAATGTGTATATATATTGTTGGGAAATTAATCACCCTCCAATTCTAGCACACAAGCAAATATAAACAAGGATAACGATAAAGGGACACAATGATTTACGTGGTTCGGTCAACTGACCTACATCCACGGTAAGGCGGGCGCATACTCTCATTATAATGGAGAAACAAAAATACAATGGAGATTCCTCCAATCCATTAGCTCTACTCGCCTTACTACTCCAAACCATATACGAGGCACATATATATAGGAGTAGGAAACCTTTTGCTAAATGGATTAGGAGTTCACATAATTAGTAATTCACCTAAGTACTAATTCTTAACCTAATTAGTATCCAATTAAGAATCCACCTAATTAGTAATTTACCTAATTACTAATTCTTATCATAATTAATATCTAATTAGTAATCCAGTGAATATGGGCCAAAACCCAACAATCTCCACACTGGCACGTATTCACCCAATCTCCAACTAGTATGCTCCATGTCCATATTCTCCACGTCTCATATTCCCTATGCACAAATTCACTGCTCTGCACTTGAACCTTCAAATCAGCACGTTGAATTAAGGGATATTTGACTAAGATGAGTTTAGTCAACTTTGATCAACGGTCAGACACAGCAACACCAATAACGGAACAAACAGCTCAACGTTCAAAGTCCACCAAACACACTCTAGTTTAGGACACTCGATGCACCTTTGGGTCCATGCACCCGAAACATACCGGATCAATTCCCCACTCTTCCAATTCAATCGTCTAGATTTAATCCTTCTTATTTGCTTGACTTGTACACCAACCGCACTAGATTGGTATCTCTTTTAGCAACATCTCTTCTCTGCTAAACCTCTATAGGAACGTGCGCTCCACCCCAATGGATCTCTCTTCCATCTCTGACGGATTTCTACCATCTTGGGAGGACATACATAAAAATCTTTCCACCGGTGTATACGGTTTTTGGTGACGATGGCTAGAATTGCACAGAACTCTGAATTGACAATTGGTCGATCTTTCATTGGAGAGTAACGCCAAATTCTGGTGTAGCAGTGCTGCGTTCCCACCTTGGCTTAACCAATCGAAAGAATCCGCTTTCGATTATATCCAACACTTTCCTCCAATCTCTGGAGAAATCGATGAACCAAAACAACTCTTCTTTTCTGAACCTCACTATGATACCAGTTGTTGGGAAATTAATCCCCTCCAATTCTAGCACACAAGCAAATATAAACAAGGATAACGACAAAGGGACACAATGATTTACGTGGTTCGGTCAACTGACCTACATCCACGGGTAAGGCGGGCGCATACTCTCATTATAATGGAGAAACAAGAATACAATGGAGATTCCTCCAATCCATTAGCTCTACTCGCCTTACTACTCCAAACCATATACGAGGATATATATATATATATGAGTAGTAAATCTTTTGCTAAATGGATTAGGAGTTCACATAATTAGTAATTCACCTAATTACTAATGTTTAACCTAATTAGTATCCAATTAGGAATTCACCTAATTACTAATTCTTATCCTAATTAATATCTAATTAGTAATCCAGTCAATATGGACCAAAACCCAACATATATGTGTGTGTAATGCTTATGAACCAAACGTTTTCGTTGGATCACCTCACATGATGACAAAATGGTAATCATAGATGATTAATTGGTTGTTGATGCTTTTATTTTTTAGCACTATTTTGACACCCCTATTTTTTTGGCGCCCTAGTACTCATTCACATATTCCACTTACCCTTTCTACACATATTTCTATCTCTAAAATTTAAAATCATATTAATTCGCAATATTTTCTACCCATACTTGCCACTGGTAAAGATCAATGGTTTCCCAATATTTCTCCCTTGGGAGTTGACTCAAAAACTATCGGGACAAATTATTGGAAGCCATGAACTAGAGAAAGAATGAGAATTGCTCCGTTCTTGTGATACTTTCAACATATATTAATGTAAAATGATGCTATCTACATATCATCATATGTATATATAGTGTGTATTTGGATTGGGTCTTACCTAGGTTTGAGACTCAAACTAAAACCTAAACTCAATTTGGATTGAGTATTGGAATGAAACTTGAAACATTAAATCATCAAAAAAATTGTTTGAGACTAATCTAAAATTAGTAATCTTATATTGAGACTCAATCCAATCAGACCAATGCATACACATATTAATATGCAATGATTAATAGAAACACTAGTTTTTCGTTGGAACACCTCACATGGGGACAAAATAATAATGTGCGATGATGGTTTGGACTTTGGCTGCTAATGCTTTTTATATTTTGGGTGCCATTCATTTCTTGCCTACATCTACCTTTTTGTCCTTAATTGAATTGTGGTTGGGCACAACTAAGCACGTAATTATTGAGTTGGTGAGAAGAATGTTGGGATATGTCATCTAATCTTCTTCTCGTTGGATCTTTTTCCACTTCTTTTGGATGTCTAAGTTCAGGCCCTTAGATCTCGCATTTAATTGTTTAATTTTTAATGTTTTTTCTTTCCCTTTGAGTCGAACATTGGTACTAAATGAGCTGGAGTTTAAGCTTTATGATGTACAACCTGATCGTTAACGATTCGCTTGTTAGTTAAACTCGTGAGCTTGAACTCGAATAAGATCGAGTTTTTTTTTAAAGGACGCTTTTAATGAATTGTAGCCCAGAAAAATAGGCAATTACATATAAATCTTAGTCACCACATATAATCTGGCTACTAAGGAGACTAAAAGAAAGCATAGCATTACAAAAGCCTAACATATGGAGTACCCTGGTGATCGAGATGCATAGACCCCGAGCTTCCATAGGTAACATCTGAAAATGAGTGAAAACGGTTGATCATTTCGTGTCACAAGCGTAATTTGATAAGTGGTCAACTAACTTGTTTGCCTCCCTGAAAATATGTAAGATTGTTTTCCCCTTCATGAGTTCCATAGCAACTTTAAACAAACTATCAAGTCTCCATGAGGAAACATGTCCTTGCATTGCTGAGTTTACCAAAAATAAAAGGGAATCTGATTGTACCTGGGGTCTCGGGAAGCCGAAGGAGTGAGCAAGCTTGAGTCCGATTTCTAGCGCCTCCATCTCAGCCCGGGAGATGTTTAAGTTATCCTTTAGATATGTAGCAGAGGCCGTAATAAGCGCTCCATTGCCATATCTGAGTATGCATCCAACTTCCGGAATGCCAGGATTTCCCCTTGTCGCGCCATCTATGTTCAAAATCGCCAGTCAGTCATCCATTGAGGCTTCAGCATACTACTTGAACCTTCCTCGACTTCGGTATCATTTGGGTCGAACTTAGGAGAACCATTTTTGCCAGACACAAGGATCAAAGGTACGTGTCAAACTCCTTGAATATCAATTGTTGTGTTGAATTTTGGCCTTCGAAAATGAAACGACATCTCGTTTTGCACAAGATCCAACAAACGGAGCTAGGGAGCACTAAGTGAGCTGCTCGGTTGCATGCTACTTGTGTCCACCATGATTTTAATAGATCTTGGGAATTTTGATGATCTCGTAGCCTAATGGGAAAATTTATAAGAGCCACGACATGAGTCCATAGTCCTTTGGCTATACAGCATTTCATGATGATGTGCTAAAAAGAGTCGGACCCACCCTTACAAGAGCACCAAGTAGCTAGCTTGAATCTTTGGCTCCATAAGACCTATTCCATCGCAAGAAAATGATTCAAGAATTTCCATAGAAAGAGGGAACGAGAGAGGGGAAACAGCTTCGACCAAGCACAATGTCTCGAGTAATTTGCTACAGTTTTGCTGTGTATCATTGATATAACCGAGCTAAGGGAGAATTTCCCATCTGGCTCGGGGAGACAAATGTGCCGGTCCTTTCCCTCATTGATAGCAGCTCTTGGTAGTAGACGGATAATTGTCCCTAGTAGATAAGTTCCCATCTTACCCATATTCCTTCCATATGCTCTAGAACGTCTTTAATGCCCATATGCCGCATCAGGGAGTCCTCCACATCAACCAACATGTCTAGTGACCCTTCTAGGTTGAAATTATCATAGTAGACATTGGATTCCCCCGCAAGAATTAGAAGCACAATATTCTTTTTCGCTTGGTCCTCAACCATAATTAATTTCCCCCATAGGGCCGAACTAGTCGGCTGAAGAATGGACAAAGAAGGATGCATAATATCGTGGCAATATCTAGCTTTGAGGAAGCGGGACCAAATGGTTTCGCGGGTCCTAAATCTCCACCATAGTTTTATCTCGAAAGCAACTCGATATTGAGTCATCGATACAATACCCAAGTCGTTACAAGCAGTGTCCACACACAAATACAGCCAAGACAACCAATGCCAACGCAACACCCCATTGGAACTACCCCACAAAAACCGAGCAAATAGTTTCTTCAGTTTATCCATAACTAATCTAGGGGAAAGGAAGCAGCGAGAATATGCAAAGTCATAGAGAATACAACATGTTTCAGTAATACAAGCCGGCCAGCCATGTCAAGTACTTTGTGCTGCCACCCCTATATTTTAGTTGCAATAGACTCAACCATTCCTTGAAAATATCGCAAACTGCTTCTTTCCGGGTATAGAGGACATCCCAAGTATGTGAAAGGGAAGTCCTCATGTCGAAAGCCGAATACGAATTGGAGCATGTTAGCATGAGAATTTTCTATCTTTGTGGAGGTGTAAAAGGAACTCTTACCAATATTAATTCGCTGCCCCGAGGCTTCCTCATATCGCTTCATAATGGACATTATCCTTTACAGGATTCATTTTTTTCCATGCATAAATACAATCACGTCATCAACGAAGATGAGATGCGATATAGGAAGCGAGTGCCAGAGAAGACTATATGTAGTGACTCCACCCGAATCCACCATATAGTTGAGACCCCGAGAGAAAATCTTTGCTACAATAATAAATACGAGGGGGGCATAGGGGTCATTTTGCTTGACTCTCTTTTCAAACTAGAAATAACCGAAGGGCTTTCCGTTTATTAGAATAGAAACCCAATTTGATAAAAGGGAATTCCGTATGCGGTTGATGAAATGTGCACTGAATCCGAATTGCTTCAAAACCGAAAGAAGGAAATAGATAAACTTTGTCGAATTTTTTCATCATATCGAGCTTCAGAACAAAATTTCCACCCATGGTGCGACGATTGATCTGTGAGCCAATAGTATATTGTCAGAAATCATCCTGCCCTTTACGAACCCATATTGATTTAAAGATATGATCGGTTGTAATATCAGTGAAAGTCGTAGGGCGAGTACTTTTGAAATAACTTTTGCCAAATACCTTTTCTCCTTGTCACTTATCATTTTCGGGATTGTCTCTAGCAAAGCTGGGCAGTCCATGACACTTAAGTCCCCTGCAAAAAGATTCATATAACAGAGAACTCCCTCCTGACCAATGTCCTCCGGAGATGATAGCTAATCAGCCCAAATTATCTCTTATCCTTGCAATATTCATTCTCTTTCGGCGATTGCTACAAAATGTATGGAAGTACTTAGTGTTCACATTTCCCTCCGCTAACCATAGAGCTCTCATTCTTGCTTCCAGAAAATATCCTCATAAAGCAAGCATTTTTCATAGTCTTCCCTAGCCACATTTAGAGAATTAAGGTGGCCATGTGTCGGATTTGTGTCAAATAAGGCCTTTGCTTGTGTCAATTTCTTCCCGACTTCTTTACTAGCAACATGAACATTGTTGAAGACTCGTGTATTCCAATTGGACAATGTGCCCTTTAATCTCTTCAGCTTCCGCATAAGGACATCCATCACATTTCCTTGCAACTCACCCCTCCAATAATCGGCTACAAGAGAAAGAAAAGTAAGATGTTTTGTCCACATGGACTGAAATTTGAATGCCGATCCACAAGAGGGAGATTGAATACGAACAAAAGCCTGCAGAGGGTAGCAATCCAAGAATGAACGATGGATATGTTCCACTGAGGTCTCCGTGAATAAAGTGTTCTATTCGGGTATTCACAAGAACTGTATCAGGCCGTCGTAACAAATGAGGTGGGGCACTCCGTCACCAAAATGAATGGGGAGCCCGAGGAGTGAACCTCCAATAAGCCACAATCATCTAGAGCATCAGAAATTCGGACATATGAAGTGAAGTCGGGAGTGAGCCGAGGCTTTATGATTGTCTTAGGACGAGATTAAAGTCTCCTCCAACTAGCCATTGGGCTGCAAAAGCAGTGAGATCCGTCCACAAGGCTCTTCTCTGATTATACGAGCAACGAGCATACACAAAGGAGCAATAGGTTAGTGTACTTGAAAAATAGTTTAGTTGTGCATGCACCACTTGTTCATAATGACCTATTATTTATAAATCCAATGACCCATTCCAAAAAGCTCAATGTTACTAAAGTAAAAGTCAAAACCAAGCTTTGTTATGTAAATAGGGAGGTCAGAGAGCGGCAACAGTGGCTCTAGTAGAACAACAAGACTTAATCTGTGATCTCGCCTAAGTTGTTTCACAAAAGCAATAGACTGATCATTTGTGATACCCCTTACATTCCATATCAATAAATCTATAAAACAAATCAGTATAACATAAAAGAATATGGAAGAAACCCTTGAGTTTAAAGGTTACCCTTTTGCGCGAGTCTAGTGGACTTCCGTATTGCACTTTTCGGCACCATATTCTTTTTTCTCGTTTTAACATTGAAATGAGCCTCTGAATCCCCAACCTTCTGGAGGGTAAACTTAATCAAGTCTACCACAATGATTTGTTCTGCACCATTTGGATCATCATGTGTTACCTTGTCGAACCCCTACTGCATCGGGATGACCAAGTTATCCGAGAAGGTCCTGAAAGCCTTCCATCCCTCTCGGTGAACGTCCTGCGACATCCCGAGCTGAGAAAAGTGGTGGATCATGCTTCCCGTGTAATATCAACTGGAGTCATCGATTTCATGAACAAACTCGAGTCATCCAGAATTCTCTTCTTCTTCTTCGTCATGGGCTTCAGAATCCGACAATCATGTCATAATGTTGATATAATATGAAGTTTCAAGTATCAAAGGTAGGGGCTGATCAACGTGATCCTCAATAGAAGCCCTAGAATCTCCAACATCCTTGTCCGTGCCCATCTCGGGTCTCTCACAGTTTGCAATCACAACCGTAAGATCTCCTACAGCTGTCTTATTATAATTTTCCTTGAAATCATTGTCATTATCCATCTTGACTCTCTCAATCCGGGTAGGAGGCACTACAAAGAAAATGATATTTAGTGACGACAAAACACTACAAGAAAACAAGGAAACAGTGACGGCCGTTTCCGTCGGTAATCGGTCGCTAACCTAGGAATAGCGACCGATTACCGACCGAAATAGTGGTCGCGTATTTTGCATCGTTAAGACGGTTAACGACCGACTACCGACTGTATTTTGGGCGACCGCAAAGTGGGTCACTATTGAGCGACGTAATAGCGACCGAACATAATATATTGTTGACTTTTGACTTTGACTAAGCAACGACCGATTAGTGACTAAAAGTTTAGCAACCTCGTATTTCGTCGCTAAAGAACGACGAAATACCGACACCTTAGTCAATATTGTTGACTTCGACTTTGACTTATAAACGACCGACGGTCTTTGTAGCGACCGATTTTACCGTCGCCAAATAGCAACAGGACCACGTAGTCAACATTGTTGACTTAAATACCAACCGATTGGCGACGGTATGTTAGATACAGAAATTGCTGTCGAAAATTTCCGACGGATGTGCGACTGATTAGTGTTTATTTGACTTTGACTTTAAACCAATAGCCACCGAAATTCTGTCGCTATTCCGTCGCAAAATGTTTTTAATTTAAGAAAATAAATCTTAAATATAATTAAATCCCTATTATGAAAAACAGTATTACGAAACAGAAACAAATAAGAAAAATCTCAAACAGCAATACGAAACAGAAACAAAATCAATAAGATCCCAAACAGCGATACGAACCTAAAACAAACTAAAAAAGATACGAAAAATAGACGGATGTCCTTCGTTGGCAGGTCGTAAAAACATAAAAGATCTTAAAAGTTAAAATAAAACGAAGATCTTAACGACAATGTAGAAATACGAAAAGGACGATTTAGGCTAATTTTCATTTCTTCATGAATCAAATTAAAATTAATACACTCTCATTAAATTGTAAATAATTAAATGTATTTAATTTTTTTTCAAAATATATTTCAGAAACATAATCTATGTATTTGTGTATGAAATTGTTATCAAAATATGAATAAAATTATTGTATATGGATACTAATTTTTAATAATAAATTTAATGTATTGCTAAACAAATATAAAAATTAAAATTATATTCTAAATTATAGCATATATTTGTATATTTATACTCTTAAAAACAAAAAATATTTATACTTTCCCTCAGTTTCCTTTGCAATGTCAATTTCCTTTTTCATTTTAAAAGAAATATACATTTAACGTGAGAGGAGAAGAACGATATAACTATATCATATACAAACTATATATTATAAAAAGGGAAAAAAAATACTTTTAGGACGAAACTTTTCAGGACGAAACTTTTCTTGACAAAGACATTTTTCTCACCAAAAGTCATACCTATCATGACGAAACAATGTCTTCGTCACAATTGGTCGAAATTTCGTGATGAAGAAACTATTTTTTTGGTGACAAAGTGATGTTTTTTTCTTCAGAAAATGACACTTTTCGTGACGAAATCGGTTTCATCAGGAAAGATGGACCTTTCGCGACGAAAATATCTTTGTCAAGAAACATTTCATCCTAAAAAGTTTTTGTAGTGTACAGAGGATAATAATGATTTGGTGCATATACGTAAATCTTATTTATATGTAATAATCGTTGAAAGAAATCCGATTATATTGATACAATGAGGATTGAAGAAAAAATTAATTTGAATATCATGAACACAATATTATTAGTGATGATGAGATGATTTTATAAGTTAAGATGTGGAAGTCGATTATAATGATGATGAATGAAAATCTATGATTTTTAATTTTTAAATTATCGAAACATTTGTTTGTTTTGTTTTTTTAAAACTTATTTTATTTTTATTTTATTTTACTCAATATCAAATCGATAACAACAGTGAAAAGCCTTTCTAATAGAAAATATATTTGTCAAAATTTCTCGTTTTAAAGATTTTTAAAATAGTAACCATAGTAGTAGTTCTTTTTTCTTCTTCTTTTGGTAACAATTCATTTAAACTAACTTATTGACATTTTCGTGACATAAAATTTTGGCAACAATAGTAAACGTTTGAGTGACAAAATGAACATTCGTCAAAGCAAATTAAAATACTAACGACAAAGACAAGTTGTCATAAATATGTTTTCACCGACCAAAAGATCAACGACGCCAACGTGCTTATGATATTAGTGACAAAATCTAGTAACAAAAAAAATGACACTAGTAATTAGGGCTGTTATCGAGCCGATTAAATCGCTAATCGCTCGTTAATCGGTTCGTTAAAATCGGCTCGCTAACTCGCTCGGCTCGTTAACGAACCGGTTACGATTCGGTAAAATGGCTCGTAAATCGTTTTAAATCGCTCGTTAATCGCTCGTTAAACCGGTTAATAATATTCTACCGATTTTAGCGAGTTAGCGAGCCGATTTTAACGAACCGATTAACGAGCGATTTACGAGTTAACCGATTTTAGCGAGTTAGCGAACCGATTAACGAGCGATTTGCGAGTTAACCGGTTCGCCAACAGCCCTAGTTTTGTAATAGTATGATCCGATTAACGAACCGAATTACGATTTAATGCGAATTACGATTTTATGCGAATTACGATTTTCGATCCGATTAGCGAACCGGTTTTGCGCGATTTGATACGGTTCGATTAACGAACCGGTTTTGTACGATTTTATTTCGAACTGATTACGAATTGAACAACCGAATCGGTTGACTAACGAACCGATTAACGATCGATTCGGTTTTCTTAACGATCCGAACCGATTTGGCCCAAAACCGGCTCGGTTCGGCTCGTTAACAGCCCTACTAGTAATACAATAATAATGACAACTTAACTGTGGAAAATAATAATCGTCACAATTTGTTGTAGTAACAAACAAATAAGTCCTCACCACTAGTACAAACATAGTGACTATCCATGTTTTCTCATAATAAACATTTCATTTGTGACCACATTCAGCTAACACTAACTAATTGAACTTTAGTGTCGCAAATTTTTATCACAAAAGGCGTAAGTAGAGTGACAAAACACTTTTTTGTCACAATAAATTGGAATACTAGTGAGCAAAACAATTTTTTTGTCACAACTAAGTTTCATCCCCTCAAAAAATATTAGCGCCAGAGCGCATATGCTTTTAGTGACAAAACTTTAGTGATAAAAGAAATTACGACACTATTAATATAGTAATAGTGACAACTTAATTATGAAAGACTTTAAATTGTGGACATTAACACTAAAATTGTGACAAACATATAAGTTGTCACAATTAGTACCTATACTAGTGGCAACAAAATATTTTGTGACAAAATGGTATATGGTCACAAAATAGTTGTCACTGAATGTCTTCACTCTTGTAGTGAGGTGGAATGCTAGAATGAGGGATCGCCTGCATCACTCCTTCCCAATCCGATCATTACTAACCCCATTCGGACTAGGTGTTTTTTTTTGTTGCCAAGTAGACTAGGTGTTCTTTGCGCATGGCTAGTTGAAGCATCCTTTGTTGGGGCAATCCGTGCCTCTTTTCCATGATCCGAAAAGGTCACCCGTTTTCTGATTTCAAAACCCTCGGCCTCATGTCTTTTTCATCCGGCATCTTAAGGTGGTCAACAGCGCGTTGAAGGTTCTTCAAGATCCGAACAGAACCATCAACCATAATTGCGCCAGCCTTGGCTGCTGTTACATCAGCCCTGGGCGGCGGATCTCTTTTCGTGCAAGCAACACTATTATGTCCAATATTCCAGCAAATTGAACAATAATTCGACATATTCTTGTACTCAATATGCTCCCAAAAGCCTTTGCCCGATCTAGAATAGGCAATCCATATCCTCTTGCATAATATCTTTAGCAAGTCAATTTCCACACAAACCATTGCAACGCTTGGGTGCGTGACGTTTGATGTCGGCTCATCAAGAACCAATGGCGTGCCCGATGGCTGGCATAGGGAGAAAATGTAGGATTTTTTGAACAAGTGAATCGGCAGACCCTCGAATCGAATCCAAACGAGAATGATTTGAGGATTTTACCAATGGATCAAAATCAAATATCCACTTGAAAACTCTCATCTTGATACCTCTAAAAATCCTTGTGTTGGTATATGAGTCTTGTCTAGAGAGAGTTTAATTAATCTCATCTTTTAGTTGTTTCGAATGCTTGGTAATAGATTGTCTAAGATCGAGTTTAAATTTACACAAGACTAAATATTAGCAATATATGTTGAGATGGCCGAGTTGGTCTAAGGCGCCAGATTAAGGTTCTGGTCCGGAAGGGCGTGGGTTCAAATCCCACTCTCAACATACCATACTATTTTCAATTTTTTAGACTTTAGACTTCTTTTCGTTGGTTTTGGCCTCACGTGGCTTTTTTCTTTTGGGTTGGTGAGAAGAATGTGGAATGTGTCTTGATTGTTCAGCTTTATTGGAAACAACAGGCATGCACTACAAAATTCAGCAGTTCGGCTAACAAGTCTATGTCCGCGGGATCACTCTTTAGATGTAATTCACTAGTATGAGCTATCACAAGGTTACAAGGAAAGCTTTTACAATGCATACACTATCGTACTTAGTAGAGTAATTGACAAGTTCATCACCTATGAAGAATTTGCTGCAGATTGAAGTCCGTCTCCAAAAGCTTCGGCACAAAAAGCCTACGCTATTTAAGAAGCAAAAGACTTGAAAACCTAACGGACCGAGGAACTCATTGATATTTTGCTTGCTCTTGAACTAAAGTTAAAGAATGATTAATCAAGTTCAAAAGGTGGAAGCAAAGAAGTTGCACTAAAAAATATATTATTGACACTAGTCTTGATGATTTAACTGATGATGAAGAATTTGATATGAATAATCAAGTTATTGCCCTTGTTGTGAAGCCCATGAGAAAAATATTCTTCGGAAAAGAAAAAAGGAATCAGCAATACAAGAAGGGTCCAATGAATCAGAATTCATGTGGTCTAAGATGTTTTGAATGCGGAATTCTACCACATATCCTATTTGTTTGGATACTAAGAACCGAGTCTCTTTCAAGAAAAAGATCATGAACTTTCCTTTCTAGGAAATTCTTAATATTAAATTTAAATAATTAAAATTAAGGATCTCATCGAAAACTTACAGCAACTTGCTAGACAAAAGCTAAGAGGAAAAAGAACACATGTATGACTGGCATAACATCTACAATTGGGTTAAAAAAAGCATAGGCCTCGGGCAATTTTTCGAAGAAAAAACTACTAGAATAAAAGGCAGAATTAAGATAGAAGCAAATAATATTTTATTGGGGAATGTCCAAAGGCCAAAGAGAAGGAAGCAAATGAAAGAAGAAAGAGGCCTGACAAACAAATGTCAGAGAAATTAAAGCAATTTGGGATGAGGATGATAGTGAGGACGATGAACAAGAAACCCAATCAAATATCTAATTATGACACTTAAAGATGAGGTAAATGCTCTGTCTTTAAACTCTATGACTATAAGATTTGATAATTAAGTCAAATGAGTCTCAACAAAACAAAGGATTTGAAACAAAATTTAATCTTTGTTGAAAGAAACCCTTCAAATCCTTGAAGAAAACAAAAATAAGCAATGCGTTCAATTTTCACACTATATAGGTTCTGATTCATATTGTGTCACAATGACTTTGATATTGTGTCCAAATGACATTATCAACAAAAAAGGAGATGCAATCTGCTTTCTTTCGTAACTTCTCTCTAGTTACTCTGGAAATAAAATTCCTTCCTTCTTGAAGTGCTTACGTCGGTTATCCTTTTACGACTACTTTGCTCTTAAAACAACTCAAACTTCTTGAAGTGAAATTATGTCGCTCATTCCTATTAAATCTTGTTTATATCTTAAAACAACTCAGACTCTTCATCTTTCTTATATATTTTATCTTTCATAAGGATGGCAATGGGGCAGATCGGGGCGGGTATCTCAATACCCAACCCCGCCCAGCATAGGTGACCCATCATCCCGTCCCGCAGCAAATAAGGAAGTCTCGCCCCGCGTCCCACCCTGTGAGAAGTGGATCTGACCCACCCCAAATTTTTTTTTTTTAGAAAAAAAATTATTATTAGCATATAGATAGAGCCTGCAACATTTTTTTAAACTCACAAATTTCCAATTACGAGAATCAAGAAAAAGTCCGACGAGATGAGGAAGAAGGCGCAAAGAAAGAGCATCTAAAATGTGACAAATCTCGAAAGAGAGACTTTGAATTTCGCCTCTAAAACCTCCGGTAATCTAGTGGATTATCTATGTGATGTCCCCACTCCCAGATTCACACATAAATCACAACAAACAACCTAGTGGCATCTAGTTGGTCGCATCCCCAATCATATTCCATAACAGAGAAGAGAAATATGTATATAATCAAAATATAATCCAGAATCCAAAGACATAATTCATCATTCTATTGAATATACTGATAATATTCCAACTACTAATTACATTAAATGAGCTAACTGAAATAGTATCTAGATAAGGAAAGAAATAAGAAAACTCTAGTTGATACAATCTCCACTTCAGACAGTTTGAGCTTCAATATGCAATGGCAAGGCACACAGCTATTTAGTAACAAGAGAGATGTAGAATCTGGATGGAAAAGGGTAAGAGGGGGATAAGAATGAAGAGAGCTTACAAGGGGGAGAAAAGGAAATAGCCATTTTGGCTATATTTTTCTGGATGTCATTGTCTTCTGCCTCATCTTCCTTAAATAGCTAGGTCAATCTTCCCCAAATTCGATCTCCACCATCCAGCTCAGCTTATTAAGAATATACCCTAGAATCAACAGTGGTAGTTGCTGATTCTCTAGAAACCAATGGCAGCAAATGAGCTGATTCCTTGTCAAGAAATTCCTTCTCCCCTACTTGAGTTGTTCCAGTAATGAAGGAGACAAAAATGGATGTTTGTGATTTATATATATAAAGGCTAGGTGATGTCTTTTTGAATCAAAACGACATCACTTTGATTATATATTTAAGTGAACAAAATAGCCAATAAAAATATTTCCCTCCTAGCTCTTTGAAATTTGATTTCTCTTCTCCTCTCACACTTAGCAGTCATGACAATCCCCCTGCCTTAACAGAAGCCTTGAAAGTGAAAAATTACACCCCTTCCGTAGTTGTTGGTGAGCCCTCTTACTGCAACTTTCTAGTTTTTCCGGGGTCAAAGACGTATATGATGTCGTCACTACCATGTATTCAAACACCTGCTCCTTTCTCCATGGAAATTCCATTGAGAATGGAAACCTGAGGTTTAGTGTAAGTTGCCATCAAGTAGTTCAGTGTGAATTCCCTTTAGAAAAAATCTGCACCTATTCTCCAATTCCCTTGTTGAATATCACGAACTGCGAAAGCAACATCATCTCCAGCACAGAGGCGTAAAGCTGCAGCTATATAAATTTGTTGTTCAAGTCTTGCTGATTGAAAAAAATCTTGTTTGGACCAAACAACCACGAGTCGCCGCACTGTAACTGCAAGGTCAGGGGCTTTGCATGCTTTTGTCCCCAAAGCATCAGGGGTACATTCAACAATGGCAAAGTGAATCATCTATCTAAGGCAACAGAAAAAATACTTTCTAAAAAAATAATTTATCGACAAACATAGACCGAATTGACTTTTGCTTGTAGGTTCTGTGAAACGGGTATTGACAAATTCCAGTAAGCTTTAACATCACTAACATTTTAAGCAACCAGATGATGCAAGAGCTGTTCAGAGATTCTTTCTACAACATATGAGTCTTTAATTGCCTCGATAACTTGAGACCAAAATCGCAAATCTATCGCAAATCTAGTTGAAATTCGAATGCCCATGCAACCTTCATAGTAGATTCAATATTCAACCAACTTCGGACATGGCTAAGGATTTGGGAAATCACTTTACCCAATATCACATCAGATGACCCTCTCCTACAAATGTGAGAAAATGTTTCCCCCGTGAAATGGATGGCAAAATCCACATAATCTTCTTTAAGGTTTTCTGATCCATCTGATAGATTCTTGCTCCATTCTTCTACTCTAGCAAGCAGTTGAGATGCAATCCGCTTGAAGAAAATATGCGAGGAAAGTGAAATAGATGCCCCCGGCCTTGCTTTGTCAAGAATATAAGTAACTAGTTGTGCCAGATAGGAAATAGCATGCTTGAGCTGCTGGTCTCTAAGCTCTTCATGTTGATTTGAAAATGCAAATACTTTCACCATTTGAAAGACCCCATCATTTTCAAGAAAGCGGAGAACAAGACATCTTTCAGCATTTGAACAGAAAGCATTAACATCATAAATACCACATCCGCTATGCTGCCTACAGGGAACTACTCCATGAATAACCTCTGTTACATGACCATTGACAAAAAACACATCATATACATTTTTCCTTGAAGAAATGGGGGAAAAAACAAGCCAATTGGAAGCGATGTCAAAGAGCAGAACTCTAGCAAGTGCCGGGAATGCGCTCGTTTGTAGAAATTTATCTATAATTTTTTTGTTCCATCTTCACTCGATGCTTTCACAGCAAGTATCTCATCCTTATACTTTTCGCCTATGATGCTCATATATTCTCTTTTGTAATAAGCAGGGCTCTTTGCTGCCCTCCATTATGCTGTCCCCATTCCATAGTGATTATTTTCACAAACCAAAATTGCTAGCAGATCCCAAACAGCAGCCATATTCAAAGCCTTGAAAAGCTGTCCTTCATTCGCAACGCCATCCCCATACAAAGTAAAATTCATATTCTCATCATTGTTATACTTTTGAGCAAAAGCCAATCTACAACCTAATGGAACCTGAGCACCAACAATCCCATGTCTACCAAAAAAACCAATCTCTTTCTTGTAAAAATACATCGAATCGCCTTTCCTCTTTATCATGTTAATATGGAATTGAAGAGCCATACTCTTATCAGTTGATAGAATTAGCTCCCTTAATTCTCTTGTCGCTTCCTCTGAGATGTCATCATTCCTCAGATAATGCTTTTCTAAATTATGTTGTGATTTCAGAAGTCTAGAAAATGCCTTAACACCCTTCTCGCCCAAAGCCTTGTTTGAAAGGTTGAAGTACCTGAGTCGACAACCTTCATGAGTAGATGAAAATATTGTCCCAACTTCAGGACTTCCTGTTACAAAATCTGATAGGTCAATTTCTGTAAGCCGATCTTTGATAGATGAAAAAATTGGCTCAGCTATGCGGGCATCCTCCAAACCAAAACTCATATCGCTGAAACATTTCTTGTTGAATTTGTTGTCAAGTACTCTTGATGGTTTCTACAGTTCCTTAGCCTCTTCTGTTTCAATAAAATCCATACGACCTCCGGATACATCAAATACAATTCCAGAAGATGCTTCTTCAACTTTTTCAGAAACTAAAATACCACGATCTTCCTTGAGTTGTCTTTTATCTGATTCACCAAATCTTTTAGAAACTGAACCTGCAAATTTCCCCCAAGTGAAATTAGGGGTTAGTTGCCAAATGTCTCCTACTCCAAGTGTAGGCTCTGTTCCTCAAGTTCAATTTAGTGAGGGCAAACTTTTCTTCTTCTTCTACATGATGTAACTGGAAATAATCTATGCACATTTTCCTCCATTCCATTGCACAAACGCCCTCAAAAATAGGGAATCCTAACTTAGGTGCCACATAATCTCTAATAACATTTTATTATTCTCAAAAAACTAAATGCCAGATACAATGAACCTAAACACATTCTAGATTCATTGAATCTGACATAAATCTCGTTAACTCGTCTATGCGTGTGACCATGTAGGTTCATATCATAATGGCAATGAAAACACACTTAGTAGTAGTATGTGTTCATAAATTACAAGCGGTCCCTAGCAGGACATTGTGACTACCCAGAGTGAATGAATGTACGATGGAACCTAATATCAATCCACTATTTAATCCATTTGCCTCGCGATATCCAAATTAAGCATAAGGCATGGTAGTTGTCACCCTTATAAAGCTTAATTGTATTTATGCTCGATCTCTAGGTAGATTGTTTCAACAAATAGTATTTAATAACCACTCTATTAAATACATTTGAGCACGCTCATGCATTTAAACAGTCTTCCCTATCGAGGGGCCCACAGATATCTCTCTTTAATAAGAGAGGGACAAATCCCTTATAATACCTCTCAAATTCAAGCCCTCAGTCGTATTAGTTACTCGATTAAAAGTAACGTGCGACTGAGTCAAAACGTAGCTCCACTCATGCTGGAAAAGATGGAGACATAAGGTCTAAGGATTCCAAATAGTATTGAGGAAGTTATACTTATGACTAAAGAAACATGAAGTATTACTTCTCTTCCAGATCACGTCCGATACAATATATCCCAATATATTATATTTATGATATGATTTGTATCCATTACACATGATCAGTAAAACATAATCATCAATCAAACATCATACTAGTTTTATTTCATTGTATAGAACATTACATAAAACTAGAGACAATCAGAATAGTAATTTCATAAGCTAATGAGTTTTACTATCAAATCACATATTTGATGTTCAAAAGCAAAATTACCTATTCAAATGACATGCTCAAAATATATATATATATATATATATAACGTACAACAATTGCTAATGGTCCTAGGGTACTACTAACATTTCTTTCGTATGTAATCTTATCTCTGCTTTTCTTTTAATCCTTCTACAAGCTATGAACTCACTCACTCATTCATATCTTCTGTACTGTTGGTACTCTTGGTTTTTTTTATTTATTATCTCTGGTGCTTATTCTGATTTTATAATTACTTGTGCCTAGTTATTATATTGTTTTAGAGGCTTCTAATGATATCTTGCTATTGGTTTATATATGTGTTTATATGCGATATCTGCTTAGAATGCTTAAAGATGAAAGACTAAGATTGAGAGCAAAACATTTCAACCCTCTCATTGATCATCCCCCTCCTGGTTTCACTTGGTTTCCCTATCTTTACTATCTCTTATCCCTCCTTGGTTTGAACACTTACGTAAAAACTTAGGTAAATTTCGTCTAATTTGATGATGTAGCCTAACAGGGGTTGAACACTTTCTCTCATGCAAGGAAAAAATGAGAAAATAATCTTCTTCTTCTTTCTCAAACTTCTTCTTCTTCCTTCATCCACCACCGTACACCACTACTCATCGGCGCTGCCTCTCATTTCATATTATTATGAACCCCACTACCGAAAAACTACTCATCCATATAAACCTCTTCAGAATCTCCAACTTTTCCATAACCCAAACCCATATCAAAATAACACACTCCGCCACAAACTCCTCCACAATCAACACCGCTGCCGCCATAATTATTTTCCATTTCATAACTAGGCTTTATATTCATACTCATAAAATTCAACAATTCATCATCTTCAAGAATTGGAGTTTTAGCAGATATGAAGTTTCAAGTTATTTTGTCACACACCGAAACCAGGTGATGACCTGACAGTACCTTGTATGCCAACGAGGCACAGAACCCACATAAAAAATAATTATATTCGTTAAACCATTACTATGGAAATTATCGGATTACATATTATCAGAGTTTTAGTATAAGTTCAATAGAATTAAAAGTGAATTACTCTATCCGTTATTACATATTAAAGGATTCAAGAGTAAATAAACTAATCCATTTATTACATCAATTCAGTTTATGATCACTCGTCAAAGTCCTCATCCCAGAACTTTCAAATTCACTGACATCAGTCCCCTGATCATTTGCAAGTAAGGAAAATAAAAATGTGAGCTATGAAGCTCAGTAAGCATCAACACCCTTGGGATGAAACATCAAATAAGACACAAAATTGTTTCCTGACTTTCCCAAATTAAGTGTAAAAACATGCAATGTTTAGGTCTGTCTGTACCTTACAGTATACACTTTTAAACCTCACAAGATAACTTTTAGAAAACTTTAGAAAGAACCAGAAGAAAATAGAAATCAGAATGGCCACAATGCTCTTTCGGTCGACCTGAAAATGGGACCGGTCTACCGAATGGTCTTAGGAAAACAGGACAAAACATTGTCCAACAGTCCGGTCGACCAAACAATATACATCGGTTAACAGACACAACCTTTGGTCGAGGGGTTTCTTAACCCGGTCGACCGAAATAGACCATCCCCTCGTCTGTTTGGTCCCAGTAGTTTGATTCGGACGATGGAAGATGGTCCGGTCGACCGAGATCCAGTCAAGCCCATTTTCAGTGTAAATTTGTGAAGGAAAAATGCATTTCTTCACTTTCCGAATTCCAGCCCCAAAATACTCAATTTTGACACCAATGCACATATAATGAACATAACCAAAACATAAACATAAACAGGTAAACAATAAACTACACTTGTCAAAATTCAACATCTACACATCGGAATGATGATACAAGCAACAAGTGTTGTTCATACCAACAAATGACATACACAACATTGGATTCTTCGAATGCAATTTATGTTATGACTCACATTCACACAACAGAGCTTGATCGTATATGCACAACTCTAAAGCAATTACTACAATAACCCCAACTTTTAGCCTAGAAGGGAAAAAATAAGTATGCAGTACATAGGTCCAGTATGTCTACTGAACGAAGAGCTCAATGTTTAAGGATCCATTCACATTGTATCATTGCCCACCATCGTGGACTTCACAACAACCATTTGTAGTCTCTAACATTCTTCCCGGTTAGTAGCAGGCTCAATGACAATGACACATATCGAGAACTACCGGGTTCAACGACAACACACTCACAATGCAAAAGAATGAATCATTGCAATGGAATCGATTCTAGACAAGAGCTCCATTGACGACGACTCCAAATTCAGTAAATACTCAAGATCAATGACGACGAGAAAGGGAATGCTAATAACATACGCAATTAGATTCAATGTTGTCAACATACAAGTATGAACAATTGAACGTTTCATCCAATGCATTAAATCATGCTATAAAATCCTTACAACATAGATTTCCGTAGCTTTTAACAATTCATTTCACGAGTTTTTAGTACCGAAAGAAAATGGTGAAGATCCTTACTTGGTATAACAAGAAAGCAAGCAAAATACAGAAACTAAGAAAAAACAACAACTTCAAATGAAAATTCCCGTTCGCTGGAACCTCAAAACGCACCACTGTCACTTCTCATGCGTAGCCCGTTCAGTTAGCTTCGAAACGCACTAAGAATCACTCCAAACGGAGTTCGTTTACTAATTCAATTATGCAATTTCTTCACAACTCTTATGTTTTCCAGATTTTCTTATCTTCTTTCTTTCTCTTTCTTCTAACTTCTAAAAATTCCTGCACTAACTACCTGAAGACACAACCATTAAAAATGTGACAACCACCCCATAAGTTTTCTAAAGCACACACTTAAATCCCCCCAGTTATACATTATATTAAAGTCACCCATAAACAAACTTACACAATATTTAACATTTAATTAAACACATAACACATAAAATCAATTAATATGCTTTAATTTATTATCAAAAAGTTCAGGTTATCACATGTTTAATGTCCCTTATCCATGGAACCCCATCAGCAAATTTATCCATTTACTCAATCTCAGTAGTAGTAATAATACTAAACAATCAAGATTTACCATCATCATCATCTAAACGTTGTTTCATCCCATTATTTCCAAACGTAGTTTCTTCCCATTACTTAATTTCCATCCCAAAAGATTTTACTTAATTTCTCAAAGTCCTCAATTTTACCTCTCAAGTGAACAATTTCTTCAGAACCCTCATCGATCTGCCGTAAAAGCCTGTTCTCTTTTTGCAGCCATTAGGCATAATTATTTTCCATTTCAGAATTAGGCATTATTTATTGTGGGTTTGAGGTCTTGGTCACTAAAGAAATCTAGCTTTTTTTGGCAAAAACCCGAGAAAAATTGTGAATATGAGACAGAGCTTCTCTAAGTGTTGTTCTTGTTCTTGTGATCGTGGTGCCGCCATTACTGAGTAGAAATTTTGTTGTCTGAGCTTGTGAACAGCGTGTTATATGAGAGAGGGATGAAGGATATTTTATTGGGTTAGAAAGTGCCCTTGGAGGTGAGAGATATGAAGTGACACGTTAGGTCACGTCACCAAAATTGACGGAATTTATACAAGTTGTAGACAAAACGATGAATTTGACAGACTGTAAAAACATTGGAGACGTGACTAATGTGACTAAACGCAAATAAATTAATAACCAAATTGGCTATTAATTCTTGATTCACATGTACTCAACTTTTCCCGTAAAGCAAGAGTTGTATGTCTTTTTTTTTTAGTTTCAACAGAAAACTTCTTACATCATTAAGTGATAACAGAAATTACATGTAGTACATGTCTTTAACAGTCTCATTAAAATTTCAATTTTTAAAACAGTTCAAATGAAGCAGGTTTCCCTGTAGTGCTTTATTGAACATAATATAGTTTTCCTTCTCTACCAGAAACACAATTTTCCCTTTCAAGAGATTCATAAAATGTCTAACCAGAAAGAAGAAGAAAAACTAATCAAAAGAAGGGCTTCGCATTGAAACTAAAGTTTAAAATGAAGAACCGTCGAAAACATAACCTTACTGCAAGGCAGAAGATACAAATTGGCACATCAAGTGTTTTAAGCAATTCAAAGAAATCCCA
Organism: Vinca minor; assembly: GCA_026122235.1. Classification (NCBI taxonomy): domain Eukaryota; kingdom Viridiplantae; phylum Streptophyta; class Magnoliopsida; order Gentianales; family Apocynaceae; genus Vinca; species Vinca minor. Next base: position 97,573 of record JAOCZM010000256.1, on the reverse strand, counting down.
GACTAACAAGAAGAATCAATGAATAGAGTAGGAATTTTGAAATTATTAGAATATCATTCCCAAGGAAAAATTTGGGTCTAAAAATGAACCAGGAATACAAGAATTGCTGCTGCTGGTGCTCGTTATTCAGTTGGCCTCTGACCCAAAACTGGAATATCCTCGTATCGCTTCTGCAATGCCAAATATAAAAGTTCAGTCAGAAATGCATGTCCTGAAGACAGTAGATCTTCTTGTGTAAGAGAAGAGGAGGAAAACCAAGACGTCTGGGCAAATCAAATCAAACAGGCAAAGAGCTCATTTACATATACAGTTGTAAATATATTACCACCACTTTTATACAATAGAAAAAAGAGACGTGAACTTCTAGGACGACATCGTACACTCCAAAGACAGCCAACAAAAGTCACACGCCAAACGTCAATTTACCAATCAACAAAAATTAGACCAAGTTCTTATTAGCTAATATTTGCATCTTGATTGGGGGTTTCTTCAAAAGTTTTTGTTTTCAGATGAAAAAGTGAATTGTTTGCGAGAGAAAATGTGAGGCCCCAAAGTGAAAAGAGTAGGAAAAAGTGCACCGGTTCTTAGGATGAAACATTTGTCTGTCTCAAAGCAAAGAGTCGGTGTCACCTATGGGAGTAAGAATTGGCCGAGTACAAAAGCAAATATAAGTTTCCTGCAGTAAAAGTTTTGTGGCTTTGGCAACAGCACATGAGAGAGATTCTATATCCATTGCAGTGTTGTCAATCACGAATGGCGGATCATGGCGGCAAGTCAAAACAATGTCATAACGTTATAGCGGACGCTATAACGACTTATAACGGGCACAATAAAATAATTCAAAATATATAAAACACTGCATAATGTAAATAAAAAGAAAAAAAAAATCATGAATCAAACAAATAACTCAAAATTCATTAACCAACCATTAACTAGGATATCTCGTAAGTCATAACTCATAACATAACAAGAATGCATAACTCAAAACTCTCACAATATGATAACAAAAATGATAATCAAAACAAGACACGAGACTCAAAACATGGCAAAACCTTAATCCTCAATCAAAACCTTGAGTCTTAAATGGGAAACAGAGGATAAAAACAGAGAGAGAGAAAAAACAGGATAAAAAATAAAATATAAAAAATCACCCTTTGATAAAACAAAAATCAGATTAAGATGGAGAAGATTGAAAAAAAAGAGAGGGAAGAAAGAGGATAATGGAGGAAAAAAAGACAAAGAAGAGAGAGGCAAAAGAAGGAAGAAGAGAGGCAGAAGAAGGAACGTACCTAATACTGTAGAGACCACAAGAAAATAAAGACTGATTACGTTGATTGTTTGTTGTGATTAGGAAAATATAATATAAGAGGGGAATTATCACATGAGTAGCAAAAAAAGTAACCAAGGTCCGTTTAAAAAAAAGTCAATATTCCGCTATGCCTGCCATGAAACGCCATAACGTAACCGCCATAACACCCGCAAAATGCTGAATAGCGGACACCGCTATATTAGAGCGTTACGCGCATTGCGTATAGCTGTGACCGACGTATCCGTCACGCCATAGCGCCGCCATTTGACAACATTGATCCATTGTGCTTGATTTTGCAATTTGCGCACATTATGATTAGAAAGGAAAAAGAGGATTTTTTAATACCAATCCATTCCTATTGAGATACTTTAGGTGGGTTGTTTTTCTTTCATTGGCATCTAATATTTGGGGTCATTAGCAGTGTTGTCAATCCTCGAATAGCGTCGCATAGCGCTCAACTTTAAAAACGCTATAGCGTTAGCGGTAGCGACGTTACATGAAATTAAATATAAATAATTAAAAAAATCCAAGACAAAGAGGATAACAAAGTCATAACCAAAATCATTAAAACCGAGATAAAAAAAACATAACCTACGTCATTAGATACAATGATACAACAACAACACAACAATAGCATAACCCATTAAGTCCCCAATAATTGGGGGTATGGGCGGGGATGGACGGGATACAGACCTAACCTTTGTCAAACAAAGTGGCTGATCCCAGGATACCACGGAAACAGATGTATTGGAGACTAACCTAACCTTTGGCAACAAGTGCACAAAGTGGTTGCTCATATAATACACATGTAACAATCGTCCCAACCTACGTCATTAGATCCAAGATAAAAAATAACCAAAGCCATTAAATTCAAGAAATCCCCAATTTACCCATAAGCTTTTTACTATTGTAAAGGGCAAAAAGTAGTTTTTTAAGCTCTTATCTAAATAGCACCGCTATTGCGCCGCTAATCCCGCAATAGCGGCCGCTATTACCGCAACACTGATGCGCTCCGCTATGGATAGGTCTGTAGCGGCAAATGGCCGCTCCGCTCCGCTATTGATAACAATGGGCATTGGTAGATTTGGACCAGACATAGGATAGCTTCGGAGATATGATCTTTAATTACCTTAAATCATACAAAAACTGATGCAATAAGGGAAAAAGTTTTCACATTTTTCATTAATTTCCCAATCTCCTAACCACAAGAAAACTTGGACACATTTATTGCCAAATTCCTACCAGCTCTTTCAAGTTCAAAAGACAGTAAACTAAAAATGAAAATAAAAAAAGCTCCTAAAAAATAGTAACAATTAATAACCCTAGATGATAGATGATCAAACAACATACAGTGTTGTTAAGGCGTTGAGGCGCACGCCTTTTGTAAAAAAAAATTACGACTTTATATATATATATATATATATATATATATATATATATATATATATATATATATATATATATATATATATATAGCATGTTAATTTTGATAAATGTAATAATAAATAAACAAACAAAATCAAATTAAAAATTGAAAAACTCTAATGTCTAATTATCATGATTTTATGAATCACAAGAGAAATGTCTGCCTAATCAACCCCGTAATTCAGAGCTACTTTTATTTATAGATTGACATAGAGATCCTTGTTCCCGTGCCCGTTGGGTAGTTCCAGTGTTGTAAAAATCGGTCTAGTCGGCCGATTAGTCGGGGACTAGTCGGTAGTCGGCCGGTGGCCGCCTAGAAATTCAAAAATCGGGCAAAAAAATCGGATCTTTGAAAAAATTGGTCAAAAGTCGAATCTAGTCGGTCAAAAAATCAGGGGAAAAAGAAGTGGTGAGAGAAAGACACATACCTGGATGCACACGAGCGGCGATGACGGTGACGGTGACGGGAAGGAGCGTCGGCGGGGAGGAGGCAGTGGGTGCTTCGTGGCTGAGAAAGGGGAGAACGGAGAGAGAGAAGAAGAGGGAAGAAAGGGAGAATAGGCGCCGGAGAAGAGAAGAACGGAGAGAGAGAGAAGATGAGGCGCCGAGGAAGAAGAGGCAATGATATTAGGGATTTTAGGGTTTGTTCTCAGGGGCTAAGAGAATATATATAAAAAGGACTAAAATGGCAATATAAATAATTATCACATAAATCCTATAAAATACTTATATTACAAACAAATCCTAAATTTAGAAATAACTTGTATTCAAAATCCTAAATTTAGAAATAACTTGTATTCAAAATCCAAATTAATTTTTGAAATTACATTTTAGTCCTTATAACTTTATATTTTAAAAAATATATTATAATTTAGGGTCTCCGACTAGTCCCCGACTACTCCGACTAGTCGCTAGTCCCCTGTCTTCCGACCGACTAGCTACTAGCGACTTCTACAACATTGAGTAATTCAGAACTACCATCACCGGCTTGGTTTAAAAAAGCGCGCCTGAGGCGACCATGAAAACGCCTCCGAGGTCTGAGGCGAGGCGGTGTCCATGAGGCGAGGCTGAGGCAGCTGAGGCACGGAGGTGAGGCGAATAGCAGAGAGCTCCAGGTATGTTTCTCTTCTTCTTCTCCGGCCGGTCTATCTCTTCTTCTTCTGTCTCTCTTCTTCTATCCTCTCTCAGATTTTTTTTTGACTGGTGATCTTGAACAGGGAGAAGAAGAAGAGATGGGTTGCTAGCATTTTTTTATGAGAGGAAGAGATGGTCTGTGGACGGCTGCTCTAGGGTTTTTGTAGAGAAACTTTAGGGTTTTCTTTTGAGAATAGAGAAGAAGAGGCTCTAGGGTTTTTTTAGAAAGGAAGAATCTTAACCATTGATTTTTTTTTTTTTTTTTCTCTTTTAAATCAATGGTCTGTTGACCAAACCCTCCTCTCTTTTGACTGACACTCTCTCTCTTTTTTTTTAAAGTCCCGAACCAAACTGGACCCCTCTTTAGAAAAGAAAGAAAAACAAATATTTCAAAAAAAAAAATAAAAAAATCTCACGTTACGAGAAGCTGTATCTATTTTCTCTTCTCTATTTTTTTTTCTAATCTCTTCACCCATACCTTGTTGTTGTTGTTGTTGTTGTAATCTCTTCACCCATACCTTGTTTTGAATCAAGATTCATCACCATCTCCAATCAATATATAAGTACTTTTATAAAGAATTACGCCTCGCGTCCTTGAGGCGCTCGCCGAACGGTTCGCCTTGCACCTTTAAAAACTAAGATCACCGGTTAACAGTACAGAGGTGGTGATGACATATGGGTACAAATCGCAGAAGAATATGGGCTAGAGTTGTAGGAAAATATAGTAAAAAAAAAATTTAATTTTTTTAGCTCCTAAAGGATTAATTACACAAAGGCGTGCCTCGTCACATGGGTACAAATCGCAGAAGAATATGGGCTAGAGTTGTAGGTAAATATAGTTTTTTTTTTTTTTTGTCTCCCAAAGGATTAATTACACAAATGAGCGCCTGGAGCCTTTTCTACAAGGCGCGCGCCTGAGATTTTGAGGAACTATTTCTTGAGCCTCACGCCTGAGGGCAGAGACGCACGCCTTAACAACACCGATACCATCCATGCAGATTATTGAGTACAAAAGGTCAGCAGTTATCTACAAGCCTGCTGCGTATACTATCTCCCTTTTTCTCATACGAACCTTATATTCACCACTATTTGGTCTTTTCTCTGGTTCAAAATACTTATTAAACCTTTTTTAATAGGGGACCTCAAACAAAAAACCCACTGGACTCTCTCCCTCTGCCTCTCCCCCAAACTCACTCTCTATCTGAGGTTCCATAGTCCACTTACAGTATATTAAAACGGAACTCAGTTGAAACTGTACATTAAGTTTCTATGTTTCCCATTGTTATTAATCTTACAAATTGAGTTTCAGTATCTGCACAAAATATACATATTTCTCATGTAAATATATATTGCAAAGATTTTCTTCATATATCTGATTGATCTAAATGGATAAGTAAAAGACATATTCACAACCAGTGAAAGTCCCATGCTTTATGAATTGAAACAACCTAATTCCCCAGTAAAACATGCCCTTACTGATCCCAGTCCCCAGACCAGCTTTTCTTCATCAATCAAGTATAGCGGTAACAACCTGGAAGGCCTTGACAACGCACACACACACAGTGAGTGAGAGAGAGAGAGATGCAATGTATTGTTTTTTCACTAGTCCAACAACCTTCTTGGTGACAATAAATATAATACTCTGGAAAAAGTTAAATGTTAAAAAACTTAATATGGGTATTTTAACTCATTAGTTTGATCAAGTAAAAACAGTTATGACCAAAAAGTACATTGTGATTGATCAGAAAAACTATAAAACCAGCCAATTTAAACTGTGTGTACTTTGATTATAAGACATTATTTTACCCTTGGTGGGTCCCTGCATATTAGCAGCACCATGGACCATAATACTGCCGATAAAGAAGCTCCATTCAAGGTTCTTAGAACGTATAGCAATTGAATAAAACAATCCATTCAGCCAAAACAATAACCTTCCCGAACTAGTTATGCATCTTCAACTTACCAACTGAAGTCTCACCCTCTCAGTTCTAATTAATAAAACATTTATGAGCAATGTTGTAGAATTCGCTAGTCGCTAGTCGGTCACCAGACTGGCGACTAGCTAGTATTCGGCGTACCTAGATTACAAAGGATTTTTTAAAATTCCCTTATGCTATATATTATAATAATCAAACAAAATTCAATAAAAAAAATTAACAATCAAATACTAGTCAAATCAAAGTACACAAAATCCATCCATAATAATTAAATTCAATATCATAATAAGTAATAACAAGTTCAAATACTAAAATAATCAAACGACGTAGTTTTGGGCAAAAAATTGAGTTTAAAAAAAGTCAGCAAAGTCTTTTTGACTGACTTTGACCGATTTTTGGCCGATTTTGACCGATTAAGTTGGTCAAGCGATTTTTTACCCAGACTAGTCAGTTAGGTGCCGACTAACGATTTTTTACCGACTAGGCCGATTTTTACAATACTGTTTATGAGCGACTACACGACTACAAGTAGCAACCACTCGTCCTACTTCCAAAGTTCACCTTTCTCAAAGCTTAATCGGTAATAACTGAACTAGGATATCCGAATGGATGCATGGATTATAGTTGATTGAGCCTTACAGAAAACATAGAAATGCAAAGGATAAAGAGAAACACCTGAGCAAGAATGTCACAATAATTTGAGTAGTTCTCTCCTTGAATATACAACTTTACAATATTCAGAATCCTAGTCATGATTAGTAATATTGTCAGGTTGATATCACTTCTAAATAAATATAGTAAGTCAAACATCACTCTGAATATCATTCCGGACACTAGATTAAAAGCATTGTGGACTTGTAAATTACTGCAAATTCATAAATGCAACCAATGTTGTCAATAGCACTGCTATAGTGGGTCTAGGGCACTACAAGTACCTCCGTTGTGTCGCGCGTCAGAAGCATAGTGAAAATTGCGGCCGTTATTGCAGCCACTGTTGTCAAATGGCGGTATGGAGTGGAGGATTCGGCGGTCACCGCTATACGCAATGCGTGTCATGCTCTAATATGGCGGTGCACGAGCGTTATGGAGGTTACGTTATGCCGTTTCATGTAGGACAAAGCGGAATATTGGCCTTTTTTATTTTTTTAAATGGGTATGAGTTACTTTTTGGCTACCCATGTGATTATTCCCCTCTTATATTATATTTACCTAATCCCAACAAACAATCAACATAATCAATCTTTATTTTCTTGCTGTCTATACAGTATCAGTGACGTTCCTTCTTCTCTCTGTCTTTTTTTCTCCATCGTCCTTCTCTTTGTTACTTCTTTTTTTTTTCTCCATCATTGTTTCATTTTTTTAATCTCTGGTTTTAATTTTTCAATCTTCTTCTCAATCTTTGCTTTTTTTACCAAAGGGTATTTTTTAATATCTTATTTTTTTATCCTCTGTTTCCCATTTAAGACTCAAGGTTTCGATTAATGATTAAGGTTTTGCCATGCTGAGGTCTGTGTTCTGAATGACACTCTGCTGCTCAAGATTTTATTATCGCTTGGCTTTTTTTTTGGTATTGTTTTTATTATCGCTTTTGTTATCATATTGTGAGAGTTTTAAGTTATGCATTCTTGTTATGTTATGAGTTTTTACTTACGAGATATCATAGTGAATGGTTGGCTAATGATTTTTGAGTTATTTGTTTGGATTCATGTTGTTATATATATATATATATATATGTGTGTGTGTGTGTGTGTGTGTGCATTATTTTATTGTGACGGCTATAAGTCGTATAGCGTCCGCTATAACGTTATGACATTTGTTTGGCTTGCCTCCATGATCCGCCATCCGCGATTGACAACACTGATTGCAACTGAAATAGAGCACAATAGCTGCGCTATTTGGATATAAGACCTGAAATTCCTTTTCACCCTTAACAAGAGTAAATAAACTTATGGGTAAATTTGGTTTTTTCTAACCCCCAAAACCCCTAATTGTGAGTCTTTAGCCGTTCTTCAAAAAAAAAAAAAAAAAACTTCTTTAAAAAAGAAACCTTCTGCTCCAACCTCTTCTTCTCATCTACATCACCCATCCAACTCCATTCAATGGCGATTCGAACGCCGGCACACTGACCTGGTTGATAGTGAAAGTGACTATGAGGATCGATTAGTCACTGAGTCTTTAGGAATTGAACATGTTGCCCTGATCCTTGTTTTTAATCTTGGATTTAATGACTTGGACATGTTTTCATTTTGGATGTCGATATTGAAAGTGACTATGAGGATTGGTTAGTCATTCAATCTTCAGGAATTGAACTTATTGCCCTCATTTCCTTGTTTTTTAACTTGGATTTAATGACTTGGACATGTTTTCATTTTGGATGTCGATATTGAAAGTGACTATGAGGATTGGTTAGCCATTCAATCTTCAGGAATTGAACTTATTGCCCTCATTTCCTTGTTTATTTATCTTGGATTAATGATATGGGATGTTTTAATTTTAGATTTAATTTAATGACTTTGATAATGTCTATCTTAGATTTAATGACTTTGGTTATATTTTTTATCTTGTGTTTAATGATTTTGGTTATGATTTGGGTTTCCTTGTTGTCTTGAATATTTGTTAATTATTTATAAAAAATTTCAAATAGCGCCGCTCCCGGTATCCGTTATTCTGCTATAGAATTTCCGGGTCGGCCGCTATCCGGGATTAACAAGACAACATTGAATGCAACTACGGATAAAGATATCAAGTGACCAAATTTTGAATTGAGTTGAAGTATGCACAATAAATTTAGCCCATTGTGTTGTTTATTTACCAACATTTCCATCTGAACCAAAAGAAATTAATGTAATCAAGAAAATAATAGCACAGAAAAGTACTCCAAAACTAAATTGAGAAAAGAATACAAACAAAAGAACAAATGAGCACTCTAAATAAGATGAGGCCAAGAAAAATAAATAAAAGCTATAAATAATCATACCCCAACATTGTTCTGCTCCCATAATGTACGAACACCATAATCCACAGCCTGCAACACAAATTAAATCATCAAACCTCAAAACAAATTAAAGAAAAAAAAAATCACTGATCAAATCAAATGAATCACATATAGTCCCTGAAAAGATAATCAACTCCATAAGATATTTAATCCGAGTCAATCTAATCAATTTAAATCTAAAACGATAAGAGCTATAATAAACAAATAGTCGTTTAAAAATAACAGACCCGTTCACCGAGGAAAGCTCCAGCAATGACGAAGGTTACATAAACAGAATTCCGGCGCATAATCACTTTGTAGATCCCTTCAAAAAGGCCGCCTCCATTCCTTCTAATTGGTGCTGCGGACGCCATTTCAGATTTTCTATGTCTCTCCTTCTACTTATAATTTGTCTTCCGATTTGGCGGAAAAGAGTTGGGGATTAGGGCTTTGTTAGATTTGGGGAAGAAAAAATACGCTCAGCAAAGAGAAATATGCTTATCAGTTATAAGAATTGAACCAGTTGAATTGTTAAAGGGGTCCGGTTTAAGAGTGATTTCGGGTACACCAATAGTTATTTTCTGCGGGTTGATCCTGTAAATGAAAGAGCCCCAGCCCAGAAGGATATAACTGGGCTTCTGTCAGATAAACTCATATCTGGGCCTAGACCAGATAGAGTCCAGCAGCAAAATTTCAACTCAACCAAATTACGGTGTACTTCTTTTTTTCATTTTTCATTTTTATTATTATTGGGCGGGTTGGAAGCGCTAAATTAATTTGACTAGTTTGATACCTCATCACACATACAAAAAGTATGAAATGTTTGAATGTTATATGATTATGATTTAAATATTTACTATCACATTGTAATATTTATTTTGGTATAACAAGTTTAATTGTCAAGTAAATAGTCGTGGGTGTGGTCGGATCCATTAATCTCGCTTTCGAGCTTGCGAGCACGGAGAGCGATAACTAGCCTTAATATCATCACTACACGATCGAGATCTTATTTTGAGTATATCTATAAAAAAAAAATATTAAAACAAAAATGAAGTCGGATACGATTTCATCGCACAAAAATTCACTTTTATTATTTGGATTCTAGAGGTTTAAAACTTTTATTTCCTTAACAACCAGTTTGTACAAAAGTAACACAAAAGATCAATGAAAAACTCAACATAAGTACACTTAAGTTCGACATTCACCTAAGCTTCACATTATATGTATATGTTTTCTTTTGTTTCCCCTTTTTTATGTAATTGGAGATTTATGATTATTATCCTAATTCATTTCACATAAATCTTTCATATACGAATATTGCACTCATTACTTTAAGTACAAGTTTTAAACTTAATTTTTTATCAATAAAAAATTACTCTTTTCTCTCATTTACAATATACTTTTTATGAAATTTAAAATAAAAAACTTAGGCTAATTTTCAAACAGAGAGCTAATCTAAATATAGCTTGTAGGTATACTAAAGTATTATATGTGTCAACTATTAAAAGTTATAAAGGTTGGAAAATTGTCCAATTTAGTCCCTTACGTATTTTCGACCTGTCAATTCAATCGTCTTCAATTAATTTCGACATTTAAAGTCATCTATATATTTTCGACTGCCAAATTGGTCATTCCGTGAATTTTTTTGACAGGATCCTGTTAAGTTGGTCACGTGGTAATCATGTACCTTTTTTCCAAGTATTTTGGGACTTTTAAAACAATTTTTTCTTCATCTTCTACCTCTCATTATCCTTCGTCTTCTTCATCTCCTAACACCACTACATTTAAAACCCACCACAATCAAGAAAATCAATTCCTTCACCCTAATCTGGACTTCTTAATAATTATAAACCAATCATCTTCCCCTCTATATTCACCACCCTACCCACCACGGCATGCACCCACCACCACCAACCACTGCCTATATTACATTTACCAACCCAACATCTCCAATTGCAATAAAAAGCTTCTCAAAAGCTCAAAAAAACTTGTTATTATTTCAACCTTCAAAGAAACATGAGAGAAATCAATAACTCAAATTTCTTTAAAAATCCACATCAATAAAATTTCTTGTTCTACTAATAAAATTACTTTAAAAGAAAATGAGGAAATCATTGATAAGAATTCGCTAATTTATTTTAGCATTTATATCAGTACTAAATCTTCATATCATATTAGCAAAGAATGATGGAGTTAATACCCATTTTAGAATTAGCAAGAAAGACGATGATGAAAAAAAGGACAGTAAATAAATGAGTGAATTCTTGTATTAGACAGGTTAGTTGTGGCCTACAGTTGAAGATTTTCAGTGGCTTGTGTGTTATGATACCCCGAGACTTTTCAATTGCATGTTTTATGTGATCAATTGATTTTTATGTGTTATATGTTATATCCATAAAAGTCTTATGGGCGCATTAGAAAAGATAAGAAGTGAGAGGACCTATATGCTAAGTTTGAAAGTTTAGTTAGTTCGTATTTTTTGGGGGGGAAGTACCTAGGAGATTTGAAAGGGTGTGTACCATAGAAAGTGATGCAAACATTGGAGAAAAATGCACAAAAAATCAAGAGAAACCTAGGCTATAAATAGAAGAGGAAAGAAGAGGAAGAAAATATAGGAAATAGAGAGAAATATCGAAGTGCTGGAAAATTTGTGCAACAACAGAAAAACCTTTGGCAGACATGGTAAACGTTCTCTAATTATTCCCATATTTTAACCATTGTTAGAAGACTCCTTAAACTAGATTTTGATGGTGGAGGTTGGATTATAACATCTAGATTAAAATATATCAATTTCGGAATGCAAGACTATGACATTCGAGTAAAAACAGAGTGTTGGGGATAGATTGTTGAGTTGGAGTATCAAACGATATCTTGTAACACCTCGCTCCGTAAGTATCTTTATGTGCACCCATTTATAATAACGTTTTTTCGTAGGTTTGGTTAAACAGATAAGTTTCGGAAAATGCTTTAATATATGAAAATTGCATGGTTTTGGAAACTCATGTGCATTGTCATAGCATAGTTGAGAAACAGTGTATTTTTATATTTGGACTGGCGGACGGTGAATATTTCGAATTGGATTTGAATATGATTATGTTGGTTGGCCTTTATGTTGGCCATTTTGATTCTGAAATTTGCATCAAAACCCCGTTCCAGCCAGCTTGGATTTATATATGATTCGAAAAATATTTTTGATAGCCTGAAGCGTCGGTGGATTGCACTGTACATGGCTAGTCCCTTGTACTAGGGCCTCTTCCGCTGGCGTGGAATGCAGACTCTGGATTGTGGTACTACTTGAAGGGGGCGTAGTATTCGGGGAGGGCTCGGCCCAACCGGTACTGCGTTTATTTGTGCGTAACATCGTTGTGTGGTGTTCGACTGCTCTGCGGTGAGTCAGGAGGGGCTCGACGTTGGAGTTAGTCGCCATATGTAGACTAGTAGGTGCCTCGTAGTCTGATTTTTTGTTTAGGGAGGCATAATGTATGAAATTCGAGCTCGTACTGGTGTGAGACTGGTAAAGACTTCGAGATCCGGACTTGTCTCCGTTGAGCCCGACTTTGATTTGATAATTGTTTTGGAAAACTCGGGTTTAGAGGCTGCGTTGATGTGTCTTGATTTGCTCAGACTTTTCGGCTGCGCCTCAACCCTTCATGTGTTTCTATTTTCTTTATTTTTTATATAATAAAAAATCACATTCCTATAATTCTTGACCCACAAAATTGAATATCAAATAAAAAACTGACTCAAAATGGGTACACACAAAAATGTTCACAGAGTGGGGTGTTACAATCCTTCCTGCTTAAAAAAAATTCGTCCTCGAAATTCAAATTGACGTCATTAATATGATGGTTTTTTTCCTTCCGTATTAGCTTCTTGGTTTCCGTAAGAGACAATGATAAAATAGTAATTCTTGTTGCTAAAGTTAGAAGACTCGTAAGACTTGATTATGAACGGTGGAGATCTAATTACAATGACGAAGTTGAGAGATATTTCCTCGAGAATTTAAGTATGAGAATCTGAAATTTCTAATTTTTTATCATGGTTTGATGATTGTCTAAGCATCCAAGGTAAGGTTCTTACACTCTTGTTTTTCTATCCAAAAAGTATGAACAAATGTATATTAAAGTTATGAATATATGATGACATGATTTCTTCATCGTTTTCTATTGCATCAAAATGGATGAAGTGTTAAGAAATATGTATTGCATGAATCATTTTGATTGTTCCATGTTTTTGTGTTGGTATTTGGATCACAGTTCAGTTGTTGTTTATTAAAGTCTTCAAGTATATATTTCTAAGTTAGAGTTCATGTGTACCCGCCACAAATGATCATAAGGCTGAGGCCTTGCGGGATCGCTGACCGAGGTCATGCGAGACGGACTAGAATGTTAGGCAATTCTCATGAAGTCAAGACATTGTAGGGTAGGAGCCACTGACCGAGGTCAGGTAAGAGTTTCTCTACAATTAGACCAAGTATGTAAGCTCATAATGCCGAGGTCCTATGAGAAGAAGTAGATAAAAAAGACCCACGGCTAAGTGAGAATAGTTAGAAGTTTAAAGTAGCAATAATGTGATATGTTTTATATGTGTTTTGAAGTTATGTGTGGTGTTTAAAGATGCCTTTTTGAATTGTGAAGTTTGTATTTTGGGAAAGGGAAAGTTGGATTTCAAACACGGTCATTTCATTTGAAATTTTACATTGAATAAAGGGTTGTCTGGACCCTGGCCGACCTGTTCGGTTGACCGGATTAGGCTCCAGACCGTCCAGACATTTTGACATAGCTACTGCCGGAACTCGGACGACCTCCTGTCAATTAGGGTTCCCTTTTTTATCATCCAAACCACCTCGGGCGATTGGTTCAGACGAGGCATCGCCCGGAGCCATCATCCGAAGCGGGTTTGGACAGTTTTTTGAACTATTTTTATTTTGTTTTCAAGCATGTTTGCACGAAATTCATTTACAATCTATTTCAAGTTATTTACAAGTATTTAACTCAAATTAAAGTAAATATGCAAAAGAAATCAAGAACCCTAACAGTTGGGGAAAAATTGGAGAGAAATTCTCTATATTGAATTACATGTAATATGTACAAATTGGGATGGATGAATTGGTTTACTTGATTGCGGTGAGTTTTAGAGGTTATGGGTTGGAAAATGAAGAAGAAGAAAGAAGAGAATAGAGCGGAATAACAAGATGAAGGATAATAGAATATGAAGAAACATTTGTGTTAATATAAATTGGATATCCATAGTTATATTTTTTAACAATTGAGTACTCATATTCTAATTTTAGTTTTTCAAAGAGGGAAATGGAGTAAAGTTCCCAAAATACCCCTGAAAAATCAGTCATTTGTTGACCACTTGACAAACCTAACGGATACTGTCAAAACTATGGACAGAATGACCGTTTAGCAGGTCAAAAAAACGTAAGTGACGAAATTGATTAATTTGCCTATAAATATTCCACGGTTGTGAGAGATGTTTTTTAGGTACAAATAACCCTTGAAGGAAAAAAAAAAACTGGTTCGGTTATTTAGTTTCATAATTGTCATATGTATTTGAAGAAGTCATTAATTATTGGTATGTTTATGTATAACAAATTATTTATATAGTGGAATAACGTATTGTTTAGAAGTACATATATGATACAACCGATGTTAAAATCACGAGTTACCACGTAGAATCGCACAATTTTACGATTCTACTGAACCAAAACATGTTGAATCGGGGTAGAATCGCAATCTAGTAGAAACGTTGAATTGGAACGTAAAAACGTAAAATCGAACGTTTATACCGAGTCTAAAAAATGGTATGGCGGGTCGGGTAATTGTTAGTCTGGGCCAGGTCGGGAGATCAAATACCTAATTCAATAATTTTTCCACCAATTCAAATTTATTGTTGTTGAATGGCTTTCACTTAAGATGATTTCCATTAGCACTCAGCAACTGCCAGAACAGGCCACCTGTAGTCGTACCTCCGCCACTAGCTGATGAATAAATCGCTGAATAAAAAGTATTGACAACAAGTCTCTCCATTGCATGCTAAACCCATGTAATTTAGATGATTTTCCAATAAAAATAAGTGTCTTATGAAGAATGTTTTCTGAAACTCCAATGTGCCAGTTTATCAAAAACGAAAGTTGAGAATCCTCACCCTGGTTACTCAACATGCAAAGGATAGTAATATTAGAATATTTCTTGTTGCTCTTGGAAAATTCTATTCTAGATAGTAATATTATGTAGCTTAAAATGTGGATTTGTTATTGCAGACGAATTTAGCATTTACTTTTTTGGTTGCTCTAAACAACGAATAAACCTTAATGATCTTTCTCAGATGATGATTGGATTTTTTATGAGAATTATGAATTTGATTTGGAAGAAGAAGAGAATATTGAATTTGGAGCTGATGCTACTAGTGATATCGATGCGTCCTTAGACGATTTAGAACATCCTCATGATGATGAGTTTGATGAAGGAGAAAATGATATGGAGGATGATGATAGTATGGTGGTTAAAAATTCAAGTCTTTGAATGACTTGCTTGAGCAAGTCGTATCTCCAAAATTTTATAATAGTTTATGACAAGATTGAATTTATTCTTATTTTGATAATACTATTTTTTTTAAACGTTCACTTCTTTATTCAAAAACGAGAATTGTCTATTTTCTTATGAAAATCAATGTCTGTATCATTCAACAAGTCCTTTCTAAAGTTAGTAATCTTTCGGGACTTGCCTTTTCCACTAATAGATGATTGCTATGTGCTCATTTATTTTCCTACATGTTTCATCGTTCGTTTCTTTTAAGTTATAGATATGATGAAATGTGAAATGTAAAATGGAAAGGAATAAATTCGCAAAGAAAAAGTAGATATTTTGGGAAATTTTTTCCAGAATTTTCATTAAATTAGAAAAGAGCTCCAAGGCCCTATTTATACACTTTGATAGGCAGTTAAAAAGTTAATTGCCTTGATTAGTTATCAACCAATAGGAAACAAGCTTAACAAAAATATATAACAAGATTAAACTAACTAATCTATCAAGTTATGGACTAAATGGCCTAGACTAATTACATTAATGAGGTTGTTTGCCAACTGGGCTTGGTGTCCATTTATCCTGTCTAGCCCAGTTCTCCTTTTATTTGTAGTCCTCAGTCCAATTCTACTCTGGCCCAAGCTTATTTATTTTTTTCAATTCCAGCAACATGTTGCATGTCTCTTGTCTATATTTCCTTGCAATCATTCATCATTCTTCATTCCATTGCTTCCAACTTGAGCTTATTTTTTCTTTTTCTTCTTCTGTTTAAACAGCCCCCACAAGATGGAACACTAAACATTTCATACAAACCTAAGCTTTGAATCAAACTCTTTAACCTGGTTGTTGCTAAAGGTTTTGTAAAGGCATCAACAAGTTGCCTTTCTGAGCTTATGGGCAGAGGTTTTATCAAGCCTGTCAAAAACTTTTCTCTCACAATGTGACAATCAATCTCAACATGTTTTGTCCTCTCATGGAAGACAGGATTCTCAGCTATATGTAGAGCACTTTTACTGTCACAAAATAAAGAAAATGCACTTCTTTGCATAGCACCTAAATCTTGCAGAAGATTAACAAGCCACTGGACTTCACAAGTTGCGAGTGTCATAGCTCTATACTCAGCCTCTGCTGAGCTCCTTGAAACAGTAGGTTGTTTCTTTAATCTCCAAGAGATAAATGCATTTCCAAGGAATATACACATTCCATTTATTGATTTTCTAGTCTCTACATTGTGAAGGATAAAATAAACCTTGTCATGGTGCTTCTTTGATATACCTCAATACTCTATGTGTTGCCTTCTAGTGCATAATAGTAGGATTATCTAGGAATTGACTTAATTGCTGAATAGAAAAAGAAATGTCAGGTCTGGTGATTGTTAAGTAGAGTAATTTTTCTATAAGCCTTTTATAAGAAGTGACATCCTGGAAAACTTCTGAGTCAGTGTGAGAATACTTAATGACAGTTTCTATAGGTGTGCTAACAGGTGCACAATATGTATAACCAGTTTCCGCCAATAGAGCTAAGACATACTTCCTTTGTGAAAGCATTATTCTTTCAGTATATCTGAAAACTTCAATCCCAACGAAGTATTTGAGCTCCCCCAAGTCATTGATATTGATATGCTTGTGTAAAAACTGCTTAACACTATCTATTTCCTTTGATTATTGCTAACTAGTATAAAATCATCTACATAGACTAGAAGAGAAATAAAATTCTCATAATCTTGATAAAGAGATTATAATCATGCCAAGATTGCACAAAACCTAACTTTATAAGTTATGATGTTAACTTGGCATTCCATTCTCTACTTGCATGTTTAAGTCCATATAATGACTTCTTTAACTTGCAAATTAAATTGTTGTTGGGATCAACATACCCTGGTGGTAGTGTCATATAGATCTCTTCATCTAATTCACCATGTAAGAAGGCATTATTGATACACTAACCACCCTTTACTTGTGGCCAAAGCTAACAATGTTCTAACAGAAGTCATTTTGGCAACAGGTGAAAAAGTGTTAAGATAATCAATGCCTGCCTGTTGCGTATATCCTTTTGCTACCAACCTTGTCTTATACCTTTCTAAATCACCATTAGACTTAAACTTGACCCTAAACACCCACTTATTTTTAATGAGATGTTTCCCCTCAGGCAAAGACGCTAGAGTCCAGGTTTGGTTGTCTTCTAGAGCTTTGATTTCATCATTCATAACCTACCTCCAAACCTGAGACTTTATGTCTTCTAAATAGCTATGAGGTTCCGTTTCTATATCGAATGCATAAACATAAGACTGGTCATCAGAAGTTAGAAGCTCATACGTAATCACATTGTTTATAGGATGAGGAGAGGTTCTATCTAACGTAGGACAAATGTAATCCTGAAGATGAGAAGGTGTATGAGTTTTCTTGGATGATTTTCTAACTGGAATTTGGGAAGGTGAAACAAAAGGAGAATGAGAAGAAGAATGATGTGAAGAACCGAAGAAGAATCAACAAAAGGATAAGAGAAATGTGTAGAAGAAACATGAATAGGAGGTGCAACATCTAAGTCTGTAATGCATGTTGTTATTTGATCAGAAACAGGAGTTGATGAATCGGAATTTTCATGAGAAATGGCAAATGGAAAAACATGTTCAACAAAGATGACATTCCTTGAGACAAATAGATTAATGGTTTCACTATCTAAGAGAATAAAACCTTTGGTAGTAGATGAATGCCCTAAATTAACACTTTGTTTTCCTCTAGGATCAAATTTATGCCTGTCATGCTCAAGCGCGCATGCATAAGCCAAACAACCAAAAACTTTCAAATGTGCATAATCAGGTGCTTTGGAATATAATTTCTGATAAGGAGTTTGATCAGACAGGATTGAGTAGGTGTTATGTTGATTAGATGTACTGCATGACTAACACAGTGACTCCAATAAGCAAGAGGAACCCTACATTGTAACCTTAATGCCCTGGCAACATTCAATATATGTTGATGTTTCATTTCTACAAGACCATTATGTTCAGGGGTATGAACACATTATGTTTGATGCACAATACCCTTAGCTAAATAGAAATCAGGCATGAAAACTCTCCACTATTATCACTTCTGATCACCTTAACATTCTTACTGAATTGTGCAGAAACATAAGTGCATAAATTTTTAAGGGTATCTCTAGCATCTGACTTAACCACTAAAAGATATATCCAAGTATACCTAGAATGATCATCTACAATAGTGAGAAAGTATTTATGACTATAAACAGTAAGTGTTAGTAGTGCCCTAGGACCATTAGCACATGTTGTGCGTTTTATTATCTTTTGAGCATGTAATTGAATAGTTAATTTTGCTTTCGATTATCAAATGTGTGATTTGATAGTAAAACTCATTAGCTTATGTAATTACTATTCTAGAAGTCCATAGTTTTATGTAATGCTTAATTACTATGAAATAAAACTAGTATGATTGTTGATTGATGATCTTGTTTTACTGATCATGTGTAATGGATACAAATCACATCATAGATGCAATATATAGGGATACATTGTATCGACGTGATCCTTCGAGAAGTAATACTTCATGGTCTTAAGTCATAAGTATTACTTCCTCAATACTATTTTAGAATCCTTAGACCTTATGTCTTCATTGATTCTAGTATGAATGGAGCCACGTTTTGACTCAGTCGGACGTTACTTGTAACGAGTAATCAATACGATCGATGATCGGATGTAGTGTCTCGTCATAGCTTGAATGTGAGAGACATTGTAAGGAATTTGTCCCTCTTTATTATTAGAGAGAGATATCCATGGCCCCCTCGATAGGGAAAGATTGTTTAAATGCATGGTCAGTGCTCAAATGTATTTGATAAAGTGGTTATCAAATGCTATTTGTCGAAACAGATCTACTCGGGAGATCGAGCATAAATACAATTAAGCTTAATAAGGGTGACGACCACCATGCCTTATGCTTAATTAGGATATCGCGAGACAAAGGGATTAAATAGTAGATTGATATTAGGTTCTGTTGTATATTCATTCACTTTGGGTAGTCACAATGTCTTGCTAGGGACCGCTTGTGATTTATGAACTCACACTACTACTAAGTGTGTTTTCATTGCCATTGTGATATAAACCTACAGGGTCACACGTATAGACGAGCTAACGAGCTTCATGTCCAGATTCAATGAATCTAGAATGTGTCTAGGTTCATTGTATCTGACATTCACTTTTCTGAGAATAATAAAGTGTTATTATTCGAATTAGAGATAAGGGGCATTTTCGGTATAGCTGGAATTACGTGGGAGTTATTATCCAATAAAGACTCCCACTACCAGCAGAACTCTAGTGCACGTGGGAGTTATAGACTCCCACTGCCAAAAGAGGTTGATAGGACGTGGGAGTTTAGACTCCCACTGCCGAGAGAAGTTGAGGACGTGAGAGTTAGTTCTGGGAACAAACTCTCACACCCTATATAATGATCTCTTGGCCGAAACCCTAGACAACCAATGCTTTCAGCCGAAATACCTTGAGATCTAGAAAACAGTTTTCTGTCTCTCCCTTTTTCTCTCTAATTACCGAAACCCAGAAAAACGAAGAGCTAGCAATCGCTGCCCGTTTCGTCGCGTGGATACCGGTAGAGGGACTTTCCGTAAAGGGAGATCAATCGGTGGCAGCATTCGATCCAAGAAACAGTGAAAAATTGCTTACATTTTTCAGCTAAAGATGTTGTCTTTCGGATGTGTGCTGTTGCCACTAAAAGCCTTCCCTTGCGGAATTTCTTTCTACCGGTATCCACGCGACGAAACGAGCAGCGAGTGCTAGCTCTTCGTTTCTGAGTTTCGGGAATATAGAAAGAAGAGAAGGGCAGAATTCAAGAAATCTGATTTCGGGAGAATTCTGGTTTATTGCGGCTCGAGCATTAGTTATCTAGGGTTTCGGCCATAAGAGCTTTATATAGGATGTGAGAGTTTGTTTCCAGAACCAACTCTCACGTCCTTAACCTCTTCTGGTAATGGGAGTCTATAACTCCCACGTCCCCTAGACTTTTGCTGGTAGTGGGAGCCTTTATTGCATAGTCACTCCCACGTAGTCCCAGCTATAGCCAAATACCGAAAATGCCCATCTTTAATCTATAATTCAAATAATAACTTTTTATTATTCTCAAAAAATAAATGTCGGATACAATGAACCTAGACACATTCTAGATTCATTGAATCTGGACATGAAGCTCGTTAACTCGTCTATGCGTGTGACCCTGTAGGTTCATATCACAATGGCAATGAAAACACACTTAGTAGTAGTGTGAGTTCATAAATCACAAGTGGTCTCTAACAGGACATTGTAACTACCCAAAGTGAATGAATTTACGGTGGAACCTAATATCAATGCACTATTTAATCCATTTGTCTCGCGATATCCTAATTAAGCATAAGGCATGGTAGTCGTCACCCTTATTAAGCTTAATTGTATTTATGATCGATCTCCGGGTAGACTGTTCCAACAAATAGTATTTGATAACCACTTTATCAAATACATTTGAGCACGGCCATGCATTTAAACAGTTTTTCCCTATCGAGGGGCCCATGGATATCTCTCTCTAACAGAGAGGGACAAATTCCTTACAATGTCTCTCACATTCAAGCCATGATAGGGCACTACATCCGATCATCAGTCGTTTTGATTACTCGATTAAAAGTAAAGTCCGACTGAGTCAAAATGTGGCTACATTCATGCTATAATCAATGGAGACATAAGGTCTAAGGATTCCAAAATAGTACTGAGGAAGTAATACTTATGACTAAGGACCATGAAGTGTTACTTCTCTAACGGATCACGTCCAATACAATGTATCTCTATATATTGCATATATGATATGATTTGTATCCATTACACATGATCAGTAAAACATGATCATCAATCATACATCATACTAGTTTTATTTCATTGTAAAGAACATTACATAAAACTAGGGACAACTAGAATAGTAATTGCATAAGCTAATGAGTTTTACTATCGAATCACACATTTGATGTTCAAAAGCAAAATTAACTATTCAGAGACATGCTCAAAAGAAATAAAACGTACAACATATGCTAATGGTCCTAGGGCACTACTAACAGTTTATGCTGTTTAGCTATAAGACAAATAGTACAATGATCTAAATGATCAAAAACATTACAATCTGGATTATGCAAATTTGTAATACATTGCAGCCTTGCAAGATCAAGGTATCCCAGTCTATAATGCCAAATCAAGGAAGAAACTTCAGAAGAAGTAATAGAAATCAAAACACTATTAACAACAAAAGACAAGTAAGAGTTATAGATTGCTGGAATAAAAAAAATTAAGAGGCATTGCCATCCTCTAGCTGTCCCCAGTGACCTTTTTGTAATCATGTCTTAAATGTCACAATGATCAGAAACAAAGGTCACTGAACATGAGTTTTGTGATGAAAGTTTAGAGACTGAGATGATGTTAAACTTAAAATGTGGAACATGAAGTACATCTTCAAGAATGAGTGAGGAGGTAAGTTGTATAGTTAATTTCTTATGAATTAGAATGATGCATTTGTTAAGGAGATGCACATAAGTATGTGAAATGTCTTTAAAGGAAGTAAAATGTTCATCAAGAATAACTATGTGATCTGAGGGTCCTGAATCAACAATCCAGTTGTGTTGTTTAGATATAGAACTATTACTTGTTAATGCTATGTTAGCATCAAAGTGCTCTTGCAAGCTTGACATTCTGCTTGATGTCCATTAACTATATCACTCACTGCAGCACTTATTGTGGCACATTTAGTTTATCCGGCATTAGGAAAAGTCATATTGGCATTTGCACCTTGCAGTTTTTGAATCATTTACCGCAATTGTTGTTGTTGTTGTTGTTGTTCAACAGTGAAGCCTGTAAAAGGAACAGCAGCATTAGGTGCATTCATTATACTAAAACCTGGTTCATAACTCCCAGCATATCCTGTATGATATCCTCCATAACTCCCATAATTCCCAAATTGTCTAGTTTCAGCACCTACTGCATTAACTAGTCTATAAGATGTTGCTTGCATTTGTCCATAACTCAAAGGTCTAGGCCCCATCATGCGTCTTCCTGAAATAGTAAGATTATTTGATGGTCCTTTTTATTGGTTATTTTGTAGATAACCATACTTTTTATAGAATTTGTCTATGGTGTGTCCTTGTTTACCACAATAACTACACATAAGTTTCTTCTTATTATAGTTTCCCCTTGGATAAGATCCTCCAACTGCATTAACAAAGTTCTTCTCAGTTGAAGACTGCATAGTTGATCTGCTTCAAGATCCTTTATTAATTTTGTTTTATCCTGATTGACTGCATAGCACTTGTGGTACACCTTGGTTAGCAACATATGCCATTTCTTTTCTCATGCTGATGTGTATTATTGAACACCTCATTGATGTTAGGTGTAGGCTTCCTCATAAGTGCATGTGATCTTGCTGTTGAGTAATTGTCATTAAGTCATTTTAAAAACTTAACAACCAAGTCCAATTCATGGAACTTTTGCAGTCCTGCTAAGCCTCCACATATACAAAGTCCACATGTGTATTGTGGCAATGGTCTAAGCATTAAAAATTCACCCACAGAGTCTTCAGTTGAGTATAGTACTTTGTGACAGTACAATTCCCTTGTATTAGTGCATAAATTTCCTCTAAAAGGCTAGAGTATTTGTACAGGTCACCTGGCTTATACATTTCCTCCTGATTTTTCCAGACTTGTAAAGATGTAGTCAACAATTGAATACATGGTCCTATGCTCTCACTCATATTGTTCAAGATCCAAGTGAATACCATCTAATCAACCTGTTCCCAAGCATGATACAAAGGATCTCCTGACCTAGGTTTTACAAATCCTACCATATCCTTTATAAACACAGCTTGTTCTTAGTTACAAGTGTTCTTCTAACTGCTTTGTGCTATCCAAAACAGTTCTCTCTTCCAGTCAGTATTTTGAGAGCAGGATTCTCATTAGGATGGATATGCAAGGGGTGATTTATTGGTATATCCACCACAGTAGGTGCATTGTTCAATTATGTCATCTTAATTAGGTCTGCAAACGGATACAAACGGATACGGAATTGTCTATTCCGGATCCATATCCATTTTTAATTTTTGTTACCGTATCCGTATCCGTATCCTAATGGATCCATAATATGTGTTACCAAATCCGCTGATTTGGATCCGAATACGGATATGGTAAACCCCGTTTAAAAAAATCCAATCCTCATGGTTTTTACTTTTCTATTTTGGCGGATTAAAACATACATGTTTAATCTAACAATCTTACTTATCAGATGCTACTTCACCCCAATTATACTATAATCCACAAATAATTCTACGAAATAGAATACAATCCATAATCATATTGTTGTTCAAAGTTCAAAATTTAAACAAAAATAAATAACCAGAATCTCGACGGAAGAACTATATTTTATAACTTTGATTCATATGCTTTTATATGTGAGAATAAAAGTAGGGTAAAATTATAGCCTTAGATGTGAATTGATTCAAAGGTTAAAAAAAATCATTTATATATAGAATATTTAGAACTGATATATATATATATATATATATATTCAAACGGATTCGGGTCTAACGAATACGATTTTTTATATTTCATATTCGTAACCGTTTTATTACTCTTATACGGATTCGGATTCGAATGCGGGTATATAGGTTTAGAGTTCTTACTATATCCTTAAAAAAAAAAATCGGATTCGAGTCGGATACGGATAAAAATTCGACCCGTTTGCAGGCCTAATCTTAATGCTCTTAATCAAACTTTCAAAGTGATAGGAAATCTATATATAGCAAAATGAAGGATCTAACCAAAGCTATTATCAATAATACTGAACAATTTCCTAGAAAAACTTCACAACAATTGTTCGAAGACTCAATCATTTCAATCGAAACAACTATAGCAGAAAAAATGTTCTATTCACAAATCAAAGAAAGAAATCTCAAGTTTCTTGTAACAACAACTCAATTCTAGGAAGAAAACACAGAAACAGTCCATAACAAGCGCAAATAATGGCAGAATTCCCTGATTTTTACACAAAAAGTGAACAAAACAGTAATCAAAGTTACTAACTGTTATGAGGAAGAACTAGATATTAATAAGCTAAGAAGATCATCTTCGAATGCGAAAATCATTCTACATTGCTTCTTTCCAATGCAGGCTCTGATACCATGATGACATGTGAAATGGAAATGAAGAAATTTGTAGAGAAAAAGTAGATATTTTGGGAGAAATTTTCCAGAATTTTCATTAAATTAGAAAAAAGCTCAAAGGCCCTATTTATACACTTTGATAGGCGGTTAAAAATGTAACTGCCTTGATTAGTTATCAACCAATAGGAAACAAGCTTAACGAAAATATCTAACAAAATTAAACTAACTAATCTACTTGGTTATGGGCTAAATGGCCTAGACTAATTACATTAATGAGGCTCTTTGCCAACTGGGCTTTATGGCCATTTATCCAGTCCAACACAGTTCTCCTTTTATTCGTATTCCTCACTCCTCAGTCTAATTCCACTCTGGCCCAAGCTTATTTATTTTCTTACAATTCCAGCAATATGTTGCATGCCTATTGTTTACATTTCCTTGCAATCCTTCATCATTCTTCATTTCATCTTGAGCTTATTTCTTCTTCTTCTTCTTCTTCTTCTTCTTCTTCTTCGTTTCAACAAGATCTTTTAATTAAAACAAAATATCACCTTCTTATTAATATGAGATAATAGAACATAGAATTAGGCAGAAAATCCTTTCAGTTTTGCAGGAATAATCACTCTTACTAAATCTACTTTATTCTCTTTGCTTGTTCACATGATGTCGTGCCTAAAAGTACAAAAAACAATTAATAAGTAATTCGAGGTAAAATGCAATTTAGTTTTGGGTAGTGATTATTGGATAAAAAATTTAGGATCAAATTTGGATTAAGAAGGTATAATATCACATTAAATTCTAACAATCAATTCCATTTTATACGATTTGATCCTTAGTTTTATACATTGAAACATAGTCACTAACCGAAAGACCTGCATATTAAAAATGCTTCTCATCTCTGCCTTTATTACCAACCTAGCATGGAGATTTCTAAGCAACTACTCACAATAAACCTTGGAAAAGGCTATTACAGGACAAGAGAAAATCGCTATATATATACATCAACTATTTCATCTTTTCTCTAAATATCATAAATTTTAAATTAAGTCATTTATGGCACAATTTTTTTATGCGCCTGCTCT
This sequence comes from Vinca minor, assembly GCA_026122235.1. Taxonomy (NCBI): domain Eukaryota; kingdom Viridiplantae; phylum Streptophyta; class Magnoliopsida; order Gentianales; family Apocynaceae; genus Vinca; species Vinca minor. The sequence goes on along the minus strand of JAOCZM010000256.1, from coordinate 72,000 downwards.
GTTTGTCAAATTAGTGATTCCGGGCAAATTTCATGGCAAGAAAAGCATGTGCACAGCACATGTCTCCGAATTGAGGGTAAAATGATCAGTTTTCTTTCACTCCCTCTCTGAACGCTAAAATACAACCAAAATCCATATTCTTCATCTCCCCCACCCATTTTCCCTAATTTCTTCACATCTGTAGTGTCCAAAACATATATTTCTTCCTAATTGGTCTTCCAATCCATTGGTATATCTACTACATAAACTATCTTAGACGAATTTCCATTTAAATTAGGCCATAATAAAATGTCTTCTTCAAGCTCAAAATCGTTAAGAGCCATTAAAGCATCCAAGAATCAACCCAAATTCTGTAGATTTCTGTAGATCATCAAGAGCCATCAAGAGCAATTGGGGGTAGCCACCTATACGCTCACGCACTACAAAATATAATAGGTGGATGTGCCTGCATGCCACTCAGAGGTGGTTGATGAACTTGACTACCATATAGTTTTTCTCCTTGTGAAGGTTGAGACGAAAGAATCCTAGGGGCCATTAAGGGTACTGTTGCTGTAACCCACTGAGAATACTGCGGCATTTGAGAGCATCCATTTGTAGAGGTCGAGCTGGGGGAAGGCGAGATGCAAGGTTGAAATAAGGTTGAACATTTACTACATGAAACTTATTAATTAGCATTACATAATCATCCTCTAAAAACTATTAAAAAAATAATCCAAAAAAGAAGTTATTAGAAACATCTGCAAATTGCTAATTCCGGCGGCCACTTTCATATGCTAATTGATAAGTTTTGAGGAAGAAATATATGTTTTGGACATTATGGAGTGGGAAAGATAAGAATTGGGATTTTGGTTGTATTTTAACGTTGAGAGAGGAGAGGGAGTGAGAAAAAACTGACAATTTTAACCCTAATTCGGAGACATGTGCTGTGTACATGCGTTTTTTTGCCCTGAAATTTGCTCGGAATCACTAATTTGACAAATAAAGCAGCCACGTAAAAAGGTTATGCCATAAATGACTTAATTTAAAGCTTATTCTATTTAGAGAAAAGTAAAAATAGTTGATGTATATATATAGATATTTTCTCTACATGACAAATACATGAAGAATTTACTGTGCATATTTACTTTCCACCTATTAAAACTCTGGGTTGTTCAATCATGTGAATAAGCGTTATAGAAGGTTGGAAGAATTATGAAGAAAGTATTCAATGATGCATAGGACCCGGTTAAACTATTAGGTTTTGGTATTTTGTTAGGGTATTTCAAGTCAAGTAAATTATGCATTGATTTCAAATATTTTGGGTGAACGGGAATATATTTTTAGAGTCTAACGGTGTTTTATCCTAAGGGTGTTGGGACCTTACTGAGACAGTGTAGTGGCTCATCCCTTATTAACATTTTGCAGGTAAGCGGGGTGGCAGAACAGGTTGATGAACCGTGTATCGAGGCGAGGCTTGGTTAATTTGCTTTTGATGTAATAGTTAGTGGTTTTATATCTTTTGGGACTTTGTATTTCTTTTGTATCGTAAGGATACTAAGATTTGTGTAAGACTTTGTGACCATTTAAGTATTGTAATGCAGTTTCATTTTTAGATTTAGTCATTTCTGTTTGAGGGCGGTGCCTCATTGGATGTTGAGTTACTGCCCGATCACCTCCAGGTCACGGGGCGTGACACAAAAGATTATTCAGATGACCAAGATAATACCTAAAAAGATTATGCAATGGTTAGTTAAGGTGCGGAGTGGTTCCTCTGCACCGTGAAAATGCATGGTTAGATCACTCGATCTGACAGTTGTAATTAAAAATAACTATTTTAATTGAGTATGTTGGATCGAGTGATCCGCCAGTCCTCATTGTATATGCACGGAGTGAAGGAAACACACCCTCCACACCTTAACTAAGGTGTCAATACCATGAGTAGTTTATATTGTCGAGGGTGTAAAATCCTCTACACGCGGAACAATATTTCAGTCTAAAGATCTAACATCAATCAACTATTTATGTTTTTCTCACTTTTACCAAACTTTTATTATCTAAACTACTTTTGATTTACTTATTTTTGTCAAATTAGTGTCTAGGGGTTTAATTCAGCAAGTTACGAGTAAAGCTTTAAAGGCTGAGACATGTGCAAAAAAAATGCTCAAATCCGGTCGACAAACACCATTTGGACACTAATTTAACAATTCAAGCAACTTAAACATAGTTTAAGTATAGAGTAAACTAAAATAGAAGTTGACTGATAAAAAGAGGAAAACATAAATAGTTTATGACAATATAGTGTTTATGTTAAAAATAAATTAATGAAAAAGTTTCAAAATTAAAGATGGTAGAGAGGGAGTGGATTCGACCTGGCTAGTGTTCAGCACCCGCTGAACATAGTAATAACCACTAGATTTTTATGCTTCAGATCTAACATGCCATAAAAAGGCACGCCTCATCAATACCTAAGAAAGGTTGTCACATTGGATCAGAAGCTCTTAACCCAAAACCCAAGTCGTCGTCTTCTCCCAAAACGCGGCCAAATCAAAATTTCCCCAAATTTCAAACCCTAACCCACGATAACTGTAATCCACAATCCCCACCAATTCCACCTTCATCTTCCTCCATAACTATTATCTGTGATTTGCCCACCACGATTTTCACCATTAAACCATCTCAGATTTCTCCAATTTGAGATTTTTATCCTTTTTTCCGCGATTTGAAGAACATGAGTTTTTATCTTTAAATCCACAAAAGTGAGTATAACTATCCAAAACCCACACAAACACTTCTTGAGGTAGCAAACCCAAGAACATCACCATCAAAATTAAAGCCTTCCTCATTTTCTGATCGGTTGTTCTTGGTAGGTTTCTTTTGATAAGGATAAGAATTGGTTACAGTTATTATGGACTGTCTTATAGCTATTATATGCAAAGCTAATAGTTATTATGAATTTGTCTCATAGCTATTATGAATTTGTCTTATAGCTATTATATGCAAAGCTAATAGCTATTATGAATTTTTTAGTTATTATGAATTTGTCTTATAGCTAGTATATGTCAAGCTAATAGCTATTATAAATTTTATTGTTAGTAGAGAAGTATTTCTTTGTCATGCTATGTTGTTAGCAGAGACTAATGGCATACTAACATTAAAATTGTTAATAAACTTCACAACTGTTAATGATTAAAATTGTAAACATCATATCTAATAGCTATTAGCCTACTCCTCCACTACCACCACTGGTAAACATCACTTTCCAACCACCACACAAAAAAAAATTAAACATTAAACTCAATTTTCTTCAAAAATATTATAATTAAGATTATACAACTGGAATGAATTGATTTACAAGTTCATAATCACTGAAACTTTTTCTTTTTCCTTTGTCTTAAAGAAAAAAACATTTTTTTCTATTTTATTTTGATGAAATTTGCAATAATCTTTTCATCATCTTTGGTGGAGAAAATTAAGGAATTTGAAAAAAATCTCAATCTGAGATGGAGAAATTTTGGAGACTGGGTAAATATCTACTAATACATGGGAGAAATTTTAGAGATTTGGTAAATATCTACAAGATATGAGTGAAAGTGTGGAAATAGGCCGAAATTGATGAGAGAAAATTGCAATTGATGGGGAGAAAAAGGAATTTCAAAGAAAAAATAAATCAGCGAAAAACCGAATCCTTGAAGGCGAATGATCCAGTGTGGGTGGCTTCCAATGACACCCGCATTTCTTACATCTATTAAATCTAAAATGTTGCAATCCAATGGCCCAAAAAGCGTGCTGGCCATACTGAAAATTCCCTTGATCAACACTGTAGCCAAATGTGAAAGTTAGATATAATCCGTAATCGTTTTACGTATAGAATTTTGTCTATTGCATTTAAAACTCCTTACCAGATCAGATTTGAATTTATATTGTTGGTTACTTTCCATATGGAAAAAATATAAAAAGGAAATAATTTATATATTTCAATGTAACTGTCAATCCAAAAACAAGATTTAGAACATTTCACGAAAAACAAAAAATAAAAATAATCGTATAACCTCATTGAAGAAGTGAGATATCTTGGGAAAAAGGGATGCTATCGAATTTGAAAAGATGATAATACTCCTTTTTCCACCATAAAATAGTACTATTATCGAATTTCAATTTTTTTGGGTATATTTATAGTCTTGAAAATACATATTTGATATTGAAAATTATATTTTATTTTACCTTTTAAATTCAAAAGTAGGTAAAGGTAAAATGAGAAAAAAGTGAATAAAAATTTATCATTATTTTGAACTAACAAAACTAGAAAATTTGCTAATTATTTTGAAACGGAAAAGTCTTGTTAAGGTCGAAAGATAGCTCATTTTTATTTCTTGTTCTACGCAGGGACGAAGTCAGGAATTTGGCAGGGGAAGGGGAGGGGGCCCTTGAAACTGCAACAGTATGTCGACCTACATATAAAAACGGAAAAAATAAAATCTCGGGGGGCGAAACTGATAAAATATTCCGAACTACATATAAAATTTACTATACTTAGTAGTATTTTTAAAAATCTCGCCCCTGTCTTCGTCCCTGGTTCTACGGGTCTTTTGCACATAAAGACGAGAAACACTTATTTTTCTGTTGTGCTGCTTGACAAAATGGTCATCTTTTCACGAGGGAGAAAGAGATATATCGGTGTTCCTTGTCTTGTTTTTAAGGAAGAGAATCCAATTTTAAATTGTACTTTTCAGTTCGGTGTTTGGATAGCATTGTATGAAGAGTGTTGATGTTCGTTGTCCAGTTCATTGAATCTAAAATGTACTTATTCTATTTATTTAACACTAGCGGTGCATTCAAAGAAAAGTTCGTTGACAATAATCGAATTTTAAAAGAAACAATTACTCGGTGTTTGGATAGCATTCATAAAAGAGTTTGTTGTTCGTTATCAAGTACATACATTTAAAAATTGTACTTATTCCATTTATTTGATACCAGCGCCGCATTGAAATAAGTACATCATTGACTAGAACCGTATTGTAAAAGAAATATTACATTGCAGATTTATCTTTGTATTCGGTGTTGCATTTATTAAATGTTTTGTCATGTATCGTGTTGTAAGATAGATATTAGATTTTCACATTGCGTATTACTCATCTGGTATATTTAGGGTGCATTTTGTTACAAAATTTAAACTTAAAATTTTAAATATAGGTCAACAATTTATCTCAATTTTCACATTTTTCAATACGAAAATCATAAAATAAACTTCAATCCAAAATACACTATATAAGAATGCTTTTATTATTCCCCGACGTGCTATATAAGTACATTAAATTTCATATCTCATTTATTTTCAATATTGTGCCTAAGAAAAGTGTTATTAGTCATTGTATTATGTCATAACAAAGATAATGTATTTCAAATTTCAATAATATTTATTCAAACTTTGTTTGGTACGAGGAAAATTGGTGGGGGACTAGGAGTTAAGGTATTTGAGGGGAAAAAAAATCATATTTTGTAAGAGAAGGGGATGAGAAGAAAATGTGGAGGGGAACCTTACATAAGTAAATCAAACCCACCATAATTGGAAGGTTGAGAGCAATGTTTTGAAACCCGGACCGGACATCGATCTGTAAAAGTTACTGGGTCACGGGTCACTGATCGAACCAGTGGTCGGACCATCATTGACCCGTTCATCAACCCGGTGACGTCATAAATATTAAAAAATATATAATATATATTTATTAATAAAAAATATTGTTAATGTAAAGCTAGTTCAGATATATTTTATCTTGATTATTCCCTTAAATATCTCCTTTAATTTTAATATCCAACTAAATAATGAAAATAGACTTTTTAGGACTTGTTTGTACTATAATTATTGTTTAGGCTTTATGTGATAATATTTTAATTGCCATTTTAGTCCTACATATATAAAATCTCTTAGCCAACCCTAGATAAAAAAAAACCCTATTTCCTTTCCTCTCTTCACTCCCAGCGCCGCGCCCCTTTCCCCTTCCCCTCTCTTCTCCGGCGCATTCTCTTCTCTTCCTCTCTTTCTCCCTCTTTTTTTTCCTCCTCTCCTCTGCCCCGCTACCGCCCCTCCCCTTTTTTTTTCCTCCTCTCCTCTGCCCCGCCACCGCCACCGCCCCTCCCTTTTTTTTTTCCTCATCTCCTCTCTGCACCGCCCCTCCACGCCACCACCCCTCTCTTTTTTTCTTCTCCTCTCCCTCTCTCCGCCACTTACCTCTTTTTTTTTTCTTTTCCTCTCCTCTCCTCCGCCCAGCCACCGCCCCTCCTTTTTTTTTCTTCTTCTTCCCTTTTTTTAATACAGAAAAATTTAAAAAAAAATGTATTTTGTGACCCGGCCGATTTTCTCAAAACCGTTCCGGTTAACGGTTTGAACGGTCCGACCGGCCGGCCGGGTCCACCGGGTGTCAGTGAAAACAGAGCGGTTTTTGACGAAAATGGGTTTTGGCACCCAACCGGACTGCTCGGAGGTCCGGTCGACTGTCGGACCAGTCCAACCGGCCGGTCCGGTCCGGGTTTCAAAACCATGGTTGAGAGTATATTTAAAAGACATTTAAGTCCCTTCAACTTTGTTTCTCCTTACTTTAATTTTGTTTAAACATATAATAGTCAATTTTATAAAATAAATAATATAATAAATGGTAAAAACTATTTGTGTTTTACTTCTCTTCTCCTCATACTAAATCAAATGGATATGAATACATTTTGTTTCCCTAGAGAAAGTAGATTGTGTCACTTCCCTTCCTCTTCCTCTCCCCTTCGCATAATAAACTAAGCCTTATTATCGAGAAACTTTATCTTGGGTGGGAAGCAAGGTATTATCATCATAAAATTTTCTCCCAAACTAATATGTGTAATACATGTACGCAGGCAAAAAAATCAACTTAAAAAAGAGGAGAAAACATGAGTTTGACTTTTTGGGCCTATTTGTATTGCACCTATTAATTCGAAAGCAAATTTAGGGTGATGGTAACTTGCTCCGGGACCAAGATAAAGTTTATCTTTAGTATCCTACATTGCCTTCTAAAAAGATGAGCAAATAGCATTTTGTAAGCCCTAAGGGCGAACAAACTCAGATTTTGATATTGGACAAACATTTGATGTTGTGTCTAATGATCTCAATCTTTGTGATAGCATATCGGAAGTCAAAATGGAAGCTCTAAGTACTTCAATCAAGCCATGATCAAGATTCAAAGTTATACTTAAAGGCGCATCTCGTCGAGATTGAAGATTGAAGACTTAGGTTTGGTTAGGATAGCTTTGTCTTTATAATTCTTTATCTTATAAGCTCTAACCAATGCTCTTATGAACATAAACGTACAACACTCTAGTCTTGCATGCTCATAAACACGTTTTCAAAAGGATAAGTTTCAAAAGGATTCTTATACGTGTTCTTATCTTAAAAGCCTTTGATTTCAAAGTCTAAGTCCTTTAAAATGGTTTTCCAAATGTTCTTACTTGTTACCTTTTGGGAAAACCTTTTAGACTTCAAAAGATTTCAAAACTAGTGAAAAATCAACATCTCTCATACTCAGAAAAGTCGGATCATCCGAGCTTTCCTCGGATCGATCGAACCAAAACAGAGAGTTGTAGACTTTGGAACTTGCAGAGGTCGGTCGACCTATGGGTGGCTCGGTCGACCGAGTATAGGGACGGCTCAACCGAGGCTATGGTCGGCTCAACCGAGGTTGCTTAGGCTCAACCGAGGTCAAGTTCGGTCAACCGAACTCCTTTGTTTACTAGCCGTTATATGACTGTTGCAGAGTCATTTTTTCAGCATATTTTGAAATGTATATAAACTCTAAAGCTGCTGAATGACTCTAAGGCTTGCACATAACATATACATTGATATCTTATCAAGTCTTAAACACTTTCAAGGAAAATGCTCTTCATCTCTATGATCTAAATCATTCAAAAGTGATCTTTCTAAAGCAAGACAAAGAGTGTGCATCTTATGTTCTAAGAGCTGAATATTCTTGTACTTCAAAGGTATCTATCTCTCACTTATAAGAGTGAACAACCTTCATCTTAAACCATCTCATTCCCTTTCTTAGTGGGTTATTCTTGTATAAGTCCTACTTTGTGTGGGCAATTTACTCTTAGTGAGTTTTGTATTGTGGTTGTGTTGTAAAACTCTTAGTGAGTTATCCACAAGTGTAATATTCTTCTTAGTGAAGTTGTTGAAAATCCTTGGGTAAGGCTCAAGGTAGTGGATGTAGATTCTAAGTGAATCGAACCACTATAAATCCTTTGTCTTGTGGTTGGCTTTTGCTTTGTTGTTATTCATCTTGCTCAAACTTACACTAGCCTTGCTTAGATTCGGAAAAGTTTACAAGATTGATTAAAACCCAATTCACCCCCCCCCCTCCGCTCCCCTTGTGTTTCACAATTGGTATCAGAGCCTCGTCTTCACCTTTAGCTTAATCGCTTGAAGTAAAGATTATGGCCGGAAATTCCGCCTTATCTTTCTTAGAGGGGTCTTCCACCAATAGACCACCACTCTTTGATGGAAACAACTATAATGCTTGGAAAAACCGATTCAAGATATATGTGTGCTCCATAGATTATTCTTTATGGCATATATTTGAAGAAGGTCCATATGTACCTATGAAAGTGGTGGATGGTGTTCAAATTCCAAAGTCGGACCGTGAGCTAAATGAAGTTGAATCCAAGAAAATGACTCGAAATTATAAGGCAATGAACATTCTTAGTTGTGCCTTGGATCAAGATGAATACAACCGTGTCCGTGGAAGCAAATCCGCCCACACTATGTGGAAAATGCTTGAAGTTACTCATGAATACACAAATCAAGTCAAGGAGTCAAGGTTGAACTTGCTAGTTAGAAAATATGAGTTATTCTCCATGAAGCCAAATGAATCAATAAATGAGATGAATACTAGATTCACCATTGTGATAAATGGCTTGAAGTCCTATGGTAAAGAGTACACTATGGGTGAGATGAATAGGAAGATTCTCAATTCTCTTCCTAAAAGTTGGGAAACAAAAGCTCTTGCCATTGAAGAAGCCAAGGACTTAAAGACATATTCAACGGAGGAACTTATTGGCTCTCTACTCACCTTCGAGATGAAGAAAAGGAAAAATATTCCTAAAAAGGGTATTGATCTTGATTCCATCATTAATCATGAAGAGGAAGAGAAATTGTTCTTTAATCTCAAAAACTCAAAGTGCATGTTAAGCCTTTCGGGATGAAGCAAAGGAAGTGATGATGATCAAGAAGAAAAAGGACCACATGTGTCTTATGGGATTTGGTAATGAGGTACATCTTTCTCCTTCCACTTCAAATTCTTATGATGATGATGAGGATGATCCTAATGAGCTTTTATGTGATATGTATGATCAATTGAAAAAATGTGCAAAGCAAAACAAAGATATGAAGCTTAAAATTGAATCTTTGCTTGAAGAAAGATCTAAGTTGTTTGAGGAAAATAAAAAGTTGTGTGATGATGTTAATTGCTTGAAATCCGAAAATGAGAGTCTCATTACTACTTGTAAAGCATCTTCATTACAATACAAAGAAGCATGTGTTAAATTGTCATCCCTTGAAAACAAACTTGTTGAGTTTGATCACATGAAGAACAAAGTTAATGACCTTACCCTTCTTGTTGAAAACTTTACTAAGGGTAAGAAAAATCTTGATCAAATTCTTGGTATGCAACGTGCTTCTCATGATAAACATGGTCTTGGTTATATTGCTAATCATGTTGTTATTTCTAGCTCTTCTCATATACCTAAGAATCATGTTGTGAATGCTAGAACGCCACATAGGGCAAATAGATTTGTTAAGCATGTTCACAAATCTTTTGAGTCACATATTTGTTGCACTTATTGTGGAAAATATGGTCACACTAGTATTAGATGTTATGTGAAGAAAAAGATTGAAAGGGGAGTAAAAACCATTTGGAGAGTTAAGCATACTTCAACTAACCCCCATGGACCCAAACAAAAGTGGGTACCAAAATTCACTCCTTCTCCTTTGTCTTAGGTTCTTGCAAGCAAGGTAAATACTCCGGCTCAATGGTTTCTTGATAGTGGGTATTGTCGCCACATGACCGGAGATGCCTCATTAGTCAAAGACGTGGAACCTATCTATGAAGGTTATGTCACATTTGGGGACAAAAAGAAGGGTAGAATCCTTGGCATTGGAAATGTTGGTAAAGATTCTTCAACTCTTGTTAAGCATGTTCTTCTTGTTGATAGCCTCAAATATAATTTGCTAAGTATTAGCCAACTTTGTGATAATGGTTTTGATGTTATGTTTAGCAAAAAGGCTTGCTCTATTGTTGATAGCTCTTCTCATGAAAAAATGCTTGTTGCTAATAGAACCGGTAATGTTTATATGTTGTCATTGGATGATCTTGTTGCATGCGATTTTAAATGCTTATTCATAAATGAGGTTGATGCATTCTTATGGCAGGCTTGGTCATGTGAGCATGGATCTCTTAAATACTCTTTCCTCTAAAGAGCTAGTACGTGGGCTTCCAAAAGTGAAATATGAGAAAAACCGTCTTTGTGATGCTTGTCAATTTGGAAAACAAACAAAAACGTCTTTCAAGCCTAAACAAATAGTTTCCACTTCTAAACCACTTGAACTTGTTCATCTTGATCTTTTTGGACTAATGAGGACCACTAGCTTAGGTGGTAAGAGGTATGCCTTTGTTATTGTGGATGATTTTTCAAGATTCACTTGGGTAATTTTTCTTGCATAAAAAGATGACACCTTCCATGAGTTTTCAAATCTTTTCAAAAAGGTTCAAAACTCGCTTGAACTAAAACTTGTTACCTTGAGAAGCGATAATGGAAGGGAATTTAACAATCAATTTTTTGAAAAGTTTTGTAATGAAAATGGCATCACACATAACTTTTTGGCTCCAAAAATGCCTCAACAAAATGGGGTTGTTGAAAGGAAAAATAGAACTTTACAAGAAATGGCAAGGTCTATGCTTAGTGAAAATTCTTTACCTAAGGGCGAACAAACTCAGTTTTTGATATTGGACAAACATTTGATGTTGTGTCTAATGATCTCAATCTTTGTGATAGAATATCGGAAGTCAAAATGGAAGCTCTAAGTACTTCAATCAAGCCATGATCAAGATTCAAAGTTATACTTAAAGGTGCATCTCGTCGAGATTGAAGATTGAAGACTTAGGTTTGGTTAGGATAGCTTTGTCTTTATAAGTCTTTATCTTATAAGCTCTAACCAATGCTCTTATGAACATAAACGTACAACACTCTAGTCTTGCATGCTCATAAACACGTTTTCAAAAGGCTAAGTTTCAAAAGGATTCTTATATGTGTTCTTATCTTAAAAGCCTTTGATTTCAAAGTCTAAGTCCTTTAAAATGGTTTTCCAAATGTTCTTACTTGTTACCTTTTGGGAAAACCTTTTAGACTTCAAAAGATTTCAAAACTAGTGAAAAATCAACATCTCTCATACTCAGAAAAGTCGGATCATCCGAGCTTTCCTCGGATCGACCGAACCGAAACAGAGAGTTGTAGACTTTGGAACTTGCAGAGGTCGGTCGACCTATGGGTGGCTCGGTCGACCGAGTATAGGGACGGCTCAACCGAGGCTATGGTCGGCTCAACCGAGGTTGCTTAGGCTCAACCGAGGTCAAGTTCGGTCAACCGAACTCCTTTGTTTACTAGCCGTTATATGACTGTTGCAGAGTCATTTTTTCAGCATATTTTGAAATGTATATAAACTCTAAAGCTGCTGAATGACTCTAAGGCTTGCACATAACATATACATTGATATCTTATCAAGTCTTAAACACTTTCAAGGAAAATGCTCTTCATCTCTATGATCTAAATCATTCAAAAGTGATCTTTCTAAAGCAAGACAAAGAGTGTGCATCTTATGTTCTAAGAGCTGAATATTCTTGTACTTCAAAGGTATCTATCTCTCACTTATAAGAGTGAACAACCTTCATCTTAAACCATCTCATTCCCTTTCTTAGTGGGTTATTCTTGTATAAGTCCTACTTTGTGTGGGCAATTTACTCTAAGTGAATCGAACCAGTATAAATCTTTGTCTTGTGGTTGGCTTTTGCTTTGTTGTTATTCATCTTGCTCAAACTTACACTAGCCTTGCTTAGATTCGGAAAAGTTTACAAGATTGATTAAAACCCAATTCACCCCCCCCCCCTCTTGTGTTTCACAAAACTACTTACGAGTGCTATATCTGCCACAAATAATATTTTTTTGTTTTTTCTGCCACAAAACTAGTTACGAGTGTTATATCTGCCACAAATCATTTTTTCATGCCTTTTCTGCCATGAAACTTTTTATTAGTGCTAAAAATGCCACAAAACGAGGGAGGGTGAAGGAAAAAATAGGTAAGAGATAAAATTAATTTCAAAAAAACCCTAAAATCACATTTTTATATTTAACTGGGTACACAATTTATTTTCTAAATAATTGACCCATCAAAACCCCCACCGCCTTCTTCTTCCTTCTCCTCCCACCTCGAGCCGCCGTCACCACCTCCCATCCCGTCACCCAATCCCCAACCCCTACACCCACATATACCCCCTGAAAATTAACCAAGAACAGCAATCCATATGATGAAAGTACTTATAGATCTATATTTCAGACACATATAACAAATTTCACAAATGCTTTGCTGCTCTAACCTTTAGAAACTGCTTTACAAAATACATATAAGTCAAAGCAATAAGCAAAATGCTAATCAATTTGCACTACATGATTAACCAAGCGCTTTGCTGCTAAAACCATAAAAAAAAATTTAAACAAAATATATACCAGTCAAAGTACTAAACAAAATGTAGATTAGTTTGCACTACATAATTAAACTAACAGAGATGCTTTGCATCTGAAACCATCAGAATTCCTGAACAAAAAAGACTCTCTCAAAGAAATATGCAAAATGTAAACCAATTTCCATAGGAATATCTAATGTTCTAAGGCATTTTTGCTAGGCTATCACCTTCACCATGTCTCTCCAAATCATCAAGCAGTCATTTTTTGGTAGATTGGGTGGGGCAGGGATTGGGTGACGAGATGGGAGGTGGTGGCGGCTCGATGTGGGAAGAGAAGAAAGAAGAAGGTAGCGGTGAGGGTTTTGGTAAATTTGGGAAGAAGGGTCAAGTATTAAAAATAAAATAAAGTTAAGTACCCAATGTAAAATAAAATTTTGATTTTAGGGTTTATTTGAAATTAATTTGATCTCTTACCTATTTTTCCCTTCACCCTCCCTCGTTTTGTGGCATTTTAGCAATCATAAAACGTTTCATGGAAGAAAAAGCACGAAAAAATGATTTGTGGCTGATATAGCACTCGTAATTAGTTTTGTGGCAGAAAAAACACGAAAACATGATTTGTGGCAGATATAGCACTCGTAACTAGTTTTGTGGCAGAAAAAGCTATTTGCTCTAAAAAGATTCCTATTGAAATATTCATCACAAAATACCCCCATAAAGTCATAGGGGTTGTGCACTTTATCCTTGAATGTAATAAAATATGCACTTTATCCCTCGAGTCTTTAGACAAACGTTAAATTATAGAGAATTGCAAGTAGGCCCATGAAGATTACATTTTGACCCTTAGTACATTACTATATTGATTAAGAAAAAAAAAAATCTTCACATATCCGAAAATAATAATTAAAGAAATAATAATAATGATAAATTAGCAACCAAATCAACTTTCTCTTATAAAAAAACATATTACCAATGACATCATAATGTTTAGAACGAAGAATAGAGGATTAAGCACACTTATATATACCACTCTTCTCCACCACAAATCTCTTTTTAAAAGAAATTTGTATCATTAAGTGATACCAAAGATTATATGTGATAGGAGAAAACTCGATGAGTCTCCAAACTATTGAGAGAATGATCTAGTACTCACAACATATTTTGCCAAAATATTTACAGAAAAATTACATGATTTGTGGACAAAAGATAAATTATAAATTGGCTATACTACTCCTCAAAATGTTCTTAATTTAACTATGTGTCCTATTGGGAATAAATATTCGTCGACCTAATGGATCTTATTAACCAGAGCCTGATAGTCACTCTCAACGAAGCACGACTGGTATTATCTTCTCATGGCAAATCTGAGACCTTCAAGAAGCGCCTTTGCTTTAGTATACTCGGGGTTGGGCGATTTAGGGGCAAATTTGGAACCCCCACCCCACACACACAAAATCTCCCTCATGGTTCCATACTATGGCACCAGGACTACCAACACAATTATTCATCGAGACATCAATGTTCCTCTTTTAAAAATTCATTATCAGGTGGCTTCCAGCTTAAAGACATTGATAGCGTGATAGGTGGATCTACTCTTAATTTACCGTCATCCATTGCCTTAGAGGGATCAAACATCTTTGCTTTACCCTAGAGCATATACCTTATTTGATCGTAATATGGTAGAGGTTGGCGAGCATTGTCTTGTCCTAATGATGAAGCAAATATACCAATCACTACAAGAGTGAAGACATTTAGTGACAACTGTTTTGGTACTATATACTATTTTGTCACAAATAAAAGATTTATTGTGACAAAATATTTTGTTGTCACTAGTATAGGTACTAATTGTGATAACATACATGTTTGTCACGGTTGTAGTATTAATGGTGATGATTTAAAGTCTTTCATAAGTAAGTTGTCACTGTTACTATATTAATAGTGCCGTAATTTCTTTTATCGCTGAAGTTTTGTCACTAATAACATATGCGCTCTGGCACCAATTGTTTTTTACCGGGATGAAACTTAGTTGTGACAAAAATTATTTTTCTCACTAGTATTCCAATTTATTGTGATAAAAAGTGCTTTGTCACTCTACTTATACCTTTCTGTGATGAATTTTTGTGACACTAAAGTTTATACAGTTAGTGTTAGCTAAAAGTGGTCACAAATAAGAGGTTTATTGGGACAAAACATGGATAGTCACTATTGTTTGTACTAGTGGTGACGACTTATTTGTTTGTTACTACCACAAATTGTGACGATTAGTCATTTCCACTGTTAATTTGTCATTATTAATGTATTACTAGTGTCCTATTAATAATGTCTTCATCATGATCAAATTTATTTTTTCCTTCGATACTCATTATATCAATAGTAAACGGAATTCCTTCAACGATTATTACATCTAAATCAGATCTATGTTCAGGTACAAAATCATTATTATCATATGTACACTACAAAAAAAAAAGATACTTTTTAGGACGAATCTTTTCGTGACAAAGATATTTTCGTCACGAAAGGTCTTTCTTTCCTGACGAAAACGACTTCGTCACGAAAAATGACATTTTCTAAGAAAATCTAGATTCGTCACAAAAATGTAGTTTCATCGTCACGAAATGTCGACCAATTGTGAAGAAGACAAATTTTCATCGCAAAAGGTATGACTGTTGGTTAATAGGAAAAGTTTCGTCCTGAAAAGTATTTTTTCTTTTATAATATATAGTTTGTATATGATGTAGTTATAGCTTTATTCTCTTCTCATGTTGAATGTATATTTCTTTTAAAACGAAAAAGGGAAAGTGGCATTGCAACGGAAACTGAGTGAAAGTATAAATATTTTTTGTTTTTGTAAAAAAAAAAAATTAATATTTATACTAGAATATAATTTTAGTTTTATATTTTCTAGTAATACATTAAATTTATTACTAAAAAATAGTATCGATATATAATAAATGATATTTTGATAACAATTCCATACACAAATACATAGAGTATGTTTCTGAAATATATTTTGAAAGAAAATTAAATACATTTTATTATTTAAAATTTAATGAGAGTGTATTAATTTGATTCATGAAGAAAAGGAAATCAAAAAACAAAGAGAAATTTAAATAAGCAAAGGTTCAAAATAAAAAACTCCATTATGATAAATATAATAAGAGAAACAATAATTAACAAATGATCAGCTAGCCCAGCGGTATAACGCACGATATGCATGCAGGAGGTCGCAGGGTTCAATTCTCATCCATTTGAGAATGGAGATACTTTATTCAAATTATTCAAAGGTGCCTTGACGTGGCGGCTAAGGTAGAGACTTTATTCTACATTATTCAAAAGTGATAGCACTTGGCGGCTCGGTTCTGTGGGGGGAGTGGGTCGGGTCGGTCGTAATAAATATAGAAGTGAAAAAATATTTGTAACAATAATTACATTTTTTGTGACTAAACTCGGTCGACATTATTTCAAAATAATTAGTTACGAACTAGTTGTCACTGGTATGAGTAGTATGCGTGACAAACATTTGGCCAGTTTAACAAGTGTTTGTGTCAACGATGTCGTCACTGTAAATATAAGTATGCGACGACTTAATTCGTCACAATTGACTTCTTTTTTGTGTCAAAACTATTGTCACACATATTTATATTTGTTGTGACCACTTTTTTGTCACTTATTGTAAAGTTTTTTGTGTCGAGAATTTAGTCACAGAAGCATTGAGTAATTGTGACCAATCACAAAATGTCGTCACAATTTCATCAGTGACGGAGGTATTTGTGACGACAAGTGACGACTTCAAAAAATGGTGACAAGTGATAATAGTGACCTAAAATCGACTTTAGAGTGACGACATCATTTTTCTTGTAGTGAATGTATTCCGCCCACAAATCAAAGCGAGACTTGCCAATTCCTCAGCTGATTTCTGCTTCTCTTCGAGCACCGTTAAGTTCCTGTTGCACCAGATATTCCATGCAACATAGATGAAGGAAGCGACAACCTCATCCCCGAAGGAAGCGACAACCTCATCCCCACTTTCAAGAACAAGAATGAGGCAAAAGGGAAACTTATCCTTCGCAATGATAGAATCAATGCCGAAGCTAGTTTGATACTAGATATTTAACACCGCAGAGATGGAGAAAATTTCCTGTAGAGCAGACTCAGAGTAATTTTGACAAAGGGGCATTGGGGTCCAAAAGTTTTAATTCTCCGAGATAGAGATTGACATGTAGGCACCATCCATCGAAATATTTTTTCCAGATGAAAACCTGTAGCTTTGGAGGAACATGAAACTTCCAGATTTTTACCTAATGATCAAAATGTTTGGCTGTCGAGGAAGAGGGACACATCTTTTTCCCTCTCTTTAAATCAACTCGAAGGTGTTAGCCATACTTTACAGAATATAGTCCATTTTTTGTGTAACTCCAAACGAGCCGATCTGGTGGCCAAGCATCAAAGAGCGACACCTTCAAGATCTCTCCAATTTAATAGGATAAGAAGTGAATTTCTTGCATATCCTTATTCCATACTCACGTTTGAAGATATGTGAATCTAGATACAATCATAAATTTTGGGAGAAATCCATGTTTGATGGAGAAGAAACATTTTTAAAATTATGCAGCGTTGTAAGCTATTTATCACACCAAGCACAAACCCACACACCATCTCAACCCCGCCTGAAGCAATTTGTGGCCCTTTAGAATTCCCTTCCAAATAAGTGATGTACGCCCCTTAAAGAGATAGTTAAGAACTTGTCCAATGGAAAATACTTTGCTTCCAACATTCCAGAACAGAGCGAGAAAGGCTGATGAATAATTCGCTAGCCTTGTCTGACTACCAAAGCTCTGTTAAAAGCTCCGAGATCACGAATGGCAAGGCCTCATTGAGACTTTGGCAAGCAAAGGTCAGCCCAAGATCTCTAGTTGATATTTTTGTTATTCTCATCACCACCCCATAAAACAATGCACATCATACTTGTGATAGACTCAATGATTTATTTAGGAAGAACAAAACAAGAAATAACATAAGTGGGAATTGCTTGAGCCACATATTTAACTAGAACTACCCGAGCCGCAAAAGACAAAGTCTTTTCCTTCCAGCTACTAAGTTTCTTCTATACTTTGTCAATGACATACTGGAAGACCTCCTTCCTTGATCTTCCCATGTATGAAAGGCCCAAGTATTTTCCTTTCCCATCACTCTCATGAATTTTTAACATAGAAAAAGCAAGCTCCTTTATCTAACCGGAGTATCCTTACTATAAAACATATTTGACTTCTTATAGTTAATCATTTGACCTGAGTAGACTTCGTATGTCCTAAGCGCCCCTTTTAACATCATTAAACGACGTCATTAGCTTGTGGAAAAAAGAGTCATCTTCGAACAGAAGATGCGTGATAGAAACACCGCCTCAAAATTAAAAGTTCGGTAAACACCTCGCTCTTGAGCCAAGAAAATAAAAGAGGATAGAACAGTCGTACATATGAGAAACATAAAAGGAGATAGTGGATCTCCTTTCCGTATTCCTCTAGTCGGCTTAAAGGTTTGTGTGGGGATTCCATTAAGCATGATCAAATAGTTGACAATCCTAATACAATTCATAATGAGAGATAGAAACTTTTGTGGAAAATTCATATTAGCCATCACCATCTCTAGATAATTTCAATCACCTTTGTCAAAGAATTTGCTCATATCTAGCTTTAGGCTAACTGATGTGAACCATTCGGCCAGACTGTTTGTAAATCGTGGAATACCTCAAAAGTCACAATTGCATTGTCTGTGATAAGCCTACCCTTAAAAAAAACACTTTGAGCCTCATCGATGACAGAATCCATTACCAGTTTAAGCCGGTTGGTGAGAACTTTTGAGAGGAGCTTGTATACAACGTTGCACAAGCTAATTGGCCTAAAATGTACCATAGAAATATGCACTTTATTTTAGGTATCAGAGATATATGTGTAGAATTGATTGCTTCCATGTCAGCCCCATCATTTAGAACTTTAAGAATAAAATTTGAGACTGAGTTTACAAGTGTGTTCCATAATTTCTAAAGAAAAAGAACATGAATTCCATCAGGCCTGGGGCCTTTTGCGAATGCATATGCTTAAGAGTCTTGACAATTTTAGCCCTTGTGAAGGGTTGCTCTAGGATATCCACCTCTTTCGTATTTAGTTTATTTGTAAGCAAATGAGGGGGAAGGCTCGATTCACCTCTTTTGTATTAAGTTTAGACTACCATCCAGTGCCACAATCTGATCAATATAATTGTTCTCCTTCCGTTGGGATGCTACATTTTGGAAATAAGCAGTATTTTGGTCTTCTTCCATCAACTAAGTTGCTCTACTTCGCGCTTTCCAATAACTTTTCTTAATATCATGCATTTTTCTCTAACTCCTTGGAGATTTCAATCTCCTTCTATATGAAATAACCAGCTTAGTCCGCCGCTTTTAGACTGCATCCAATTCATTCTTCACCACAAATCTACTCTCTTCAATCCTCATTATTATTAGCACAATCGATAAAATAAAGAAAATAAAGCCTCTGAAATCACCCATCAATGGTAGACTCTGTTGTTTATCCTCAGAAAGTTGTTCTAGTTTGTTGTTTTTATTATTAATTTTATTTTATTGGATAAGTGCAACTTTATGATTTCTTGGTCAATATAATAATGTACTGATGGTACAAATGTAATCTCCACACGTATACTAACGATTCTCTATAAAATAACGATTGATTAATAATCCTTAGAGGTAGAATGCATATTTTATGACATCCCGGGTAAAGTGGACAATCTCATAACTCCATAGGGGTATTTTGTGATATACCCTATTGAAATTTCATTATTTGTGAACAAGATTTCTCATCTATCCAAAAAAATATCAAAACTAGTTCGAGAAATACCAGTTTCTTTTGCCTCGTGTTAATTCTCTAATACTCCAATCCCAAAATCATATTTATATTTCAACTTATACTAAAATGTATGTTCACTTAGGGACGTCAATAGACCCGGTTAAATTGAAATCCTGCCCGTCACAACTCGGTTGGGCCTAGATTCCCCGATTTAAGCTGGGGTGGGGATGAATTTTCCCGTGCTAACGGGGGCGGGGCGGAGGCGGGTGAAATAGAAAGACCCACCCCCATCCGCGGCCGCGTGACCCTTCTAAAATGCTAAATAGAAATAGCATAAAATACCTAAAAAAAAGAAATAGACGTCAAATTTGGAGAAGATCGCGTGAATCAAACTCTCTCCTCCTAAACCTTATAGTAACCCTACTCCTTTTTCATCGTCATCATTCACCGCCTCTTCCATCCTACTGCAACCCCTCATTCTCACATCATGTACGGTGATGACGCTTATATATTTGTGTTTATCTTTGTCTTTCTTTAAATCCATTGGAATTAGAATTTAAATATTAGCGTTAGATCCACGATATAAGATGAGTTTAGTTAGTTATGTGTTTCCCAAAATATACGGTGAAGTTGAATATCTTAATAGGATTGAGAAAGTTAAGAAGTCTTGTATTGATATGCTTAATATGTACAAATCAAAAAAAGAGAAGCAACCATATAGACCAACAAGTTCTTCGCTCTCTCAATCTTCAGTTCTTGGGAAGAGGTCACATTTCTTGCAAAGTGATTTATATTATGTTGTTGGGCAGCAAATGAGTTGTATCTACAAACTAGTATCAATTTAGATTGTGCTATTTTATTTTACATGCATTAAATATTTTATTTTAAAAATTCTATATTATTTTTTTCAAGGTTATATTTGAGAATTTTTGTTAAAAATTCCCTAATTTTTTTCTAGTCGAGGTTGGGCCTCTGCTAGCACGGGAAAACAATTCATTGCTTTTCCCCAGTTGGGACTGGGCTTCCACCTGAGCTGGGGATGGGATCTCCATCCATCCCTAATGATAGGGCTTGGCCGGGGATGGGGATGCGATGGAAGAGGCGGGACTGGGACTGGAGATCATGGTCTCCGCCCCACCTGGCTCCATTATCATCCCTATGTTCACTTTTACAAAATAGATGTAACTTTCTATATTTAGGGATGCAAGCTTCCTTAACTAATTATGGATCTAAGTATTAGTATCAATTGATGATGATATTATGATAACTAATGTTATTTTTAATCAAATTATTCTCCTTTGTCATTATGAAGTGTGGATTTCAATATGGGACGGGGAGTACAAATTGTTACAAGTTCTTGGTTGCTTAATTAGATAAAAATACATTTTATTGTAAGGATTTGATTAATAAGGTTTTACTTGATATTATTAAAATATTTTAAAACCCCAAAAAAGTGGGGAAAATGGACTTCTTTGCCAAAAGTTTAGAAGAATAATCTTTTAGATAAATGCAAAATTCTTAAAGCACGCCTTTCAAGTACCTAACAATGAGTGTTGTGTAGATACAAGTTTCTTTGGAATAATTTGACCAAATTAGAGTGAATTTACATAAAATATTTAATAAATAAAGGAATTGGAGAGTCAAAGAAGCAAAGCACTTCAAAAGATTTCTTAAGTCATTAATTTCAAACTTATAGGATTGTATTAGTATATATATACCCCTAGATAAAGAAGAATTAGACATTACAGGGAATGAATCTCATTTTGAGTACATATAAAAATAATCAAACATTTCATTTTCTTTTATTTCTCTTTTTTTGTCATTGGTTAGAACAAAGACATAGATCTTTGCTCAAAAAGGAAAAAATGGATAAACAAAATTATGATTAGCTAATCAAATCTGAAAAAATTTATGATAGTATAGTTTAGTTCCTTAAGTAACAAGCACGGAATTAAGTTAATTAAGCAAGATTGCAAAGTCATAAAAAAAAAACACTTCTAAATATGATTCAGATCAATCATTTTCATTCATACAAAGAAGCATTCAAACATAAAGTCACTGCAGTTTCTGAACAAAATGCAGCAAATCCAGAGGAATCTCAAAAGCTTTGATTTTATCCCAAAGCACAAAATCTTTCCATTCTTGAATGAAGAACCTGTGAGTTAATACTATACCAAGAATATATACGAGTTGTACATATATGTCATATATCCCTCCGCCACCGCCACCATGGCTCCTATGCGGAACAGGTTTGGTTCTGCATGTGCGGAACAGAATCTCATCCGTTAGATGGCTGAGATTGATTTAAAATGAACACATGTTCTGATTTCAGAACACTTGTTCGCGTGAACATGTGTTTTTAAGCTAAGAACACTTGTTCTCAAGACAAAAAAAAACTGTTCCGCATAGGAGTCGGACTGCCGCCACCCAAGTTAAATGTTCACATTTGAATTTACACAAAAATTAAAGAATTAATTTGACCATAAATAAGTTACTATAAAGTTCTTCTTAATTAAAGAGTTTAGTCATCAGCAAGTGGAGTTCAAATTTTTTAAATATATGAAGTTAGTTATAAAATATGTTCATTTGAAGAAAATAGAAGTTTATTTTGAAACAAATTAAAATAGTAATGTAGTAATGTAGACATTTAATTTGAAATGTTGGAGTATATTAATTAGATATATAGTTAGCTTTACATATATACCTAATCAATATAGAACATAAACATCTTTATATGTGACCTAACCTTTTCAATGGCCAATCATTGGGTTTGGCATGGGAATAATTGGTATAGAGGGCATTTTACCAACAAAGGTGGTGGATGAACACAACACTATTTTTATCATATTTGCATCCACCTACTTATCATAAAATCATGTCCATTATCTAATAGGAACTCCTCACACCCCCCTTAAAAATAAAAAAAAAATAAACTAAAAAAGTGTGTGGGAAGAGTCGAGACTCTTTTTCTACATGACTAAATTATCTCGACCTCTATTCTTAAAAGATGTATATATATGCCCCCTTTCTAATGGGGTAATTGTTTTCTAGAAAAAGAATAATCCTTCTTCAACTTCTTTGGTAGATAAGTAAAGGGTTCTTTCTAGATAGACAAATAAGGGCTTAACTTTTTCTTTTTTTCCTAAATCAAAAAATAATAATAATTCAAGTGACCAACAGTATCGCCCTACTATGAAATCTTTTATTTTTATTTATTTTTGTTTTTTTGTTTTTAAATCAGGGCTTAAGTTACAAGGTTTTTTTTTTTTTTAATTTTTTATTTTTATGAAACTTAAGTTACAAGGTTGGTTGTAGCACTATTAAGCATAAATATATAGAGAGAATCATGTTTAATGTATGCATGAAATCTGCCCTGCTGTGAAATTGTACCAAGGGATACTACTAATTAAATGGCAAATTTCTGTTAAAGAAAAAGAATCAAGGTGTATTTGGATTTAGTCTGGTCCGAGTTTCAGATCCAAATTTTCTTCAGATTGAATATGAAAATAAAACATCAAGCACAAGAATTTGGTTTGCAATTTTAACTAATCTAATACTAAAAATCATAGTTTTTAGGTGATGACAGGGAATGGATGCTGACCTGTGATAACCGTAACTTTTGCTTACGTAATTTCTGACGTGTAATTAATTTTTCGCAAGTGACCTTGTAGACGAAATTTATTTTGTGCGACTATTTGACTACATGTCTATTTAATTTTAAAACATAATACGTGTTTTATTTTGTGTACCTTTTAGTAGGGTATTTTGCACGTGTATCGTAGTCGAGTTATTTAAGTGTAAGTCACCATAATAATAATGATAGGAATTTAATAAATGGATTTAGAATATAGGCCGTTCCCTGGGTTTGGCGTTGAAGAAAAAGAAAAAAAAACGTATTAGATATAAAGAAGTGGCTGGGATCGTGGGTTCTCGGGGGAACTGTACAAAACAAGGAAGAGAGGGTTGTTCTATCTCAGCTTCGCAGCAACAACAAGAAAGAAAGAGAAAAAAAAATAATCATTGAAAGTCAATCAGGTTCTCCTTGGGAACCGTGCTGGAACAAAAGCAAAAGGAGGATAAACGGCTCCTGGAGCAGCAGTGTGGTGCAGTCTTGAGAGTTTTGATTTCTAGCAACTTTGAGAGGATTTTTGAGTGGGCAATCCTTATCGGATTTCGACAACCCTTATATGGTTATTGATCACGACTGAAACAGGCTATAAGGGCGTGAAATCGGATTCACTTTTCGATTTCGGAGTTGGAAGATATCGCAGCAAGAACGAGGGCTGATTTTCGAATTTTTTTTCATGCAGCTTCAAAGTAGAATCGTCATACTGAAGTGGAGGGCGGGAACTGCATTTTTTCTGCGATTGTATATAATCTGTCCAGAACTTCGACATGACGTTTGAGAGGGCTATCGACCTTCGTTTTTAACCCACAGCATATCAATTCGAAGATAATTGAAAGGGCTTCGAGTGAGCGCAGACGGAACGAAATTGGAGTTTCCAAGTAGAAAGTTATCGCACCGCGAGTGAGGCTGCCAGCACTGTTTACGAAATTTCAGTGTTTATCTCATCCGCAACAGGTAGGGACCCCGCTTTCTCTATTAAATTCTGTTCTGGATTACTTTTACCTTTGGGTATTGTTCTGTTATGTTTTAAGAAGTAATTGAACATAATTAATCGCATAAACTGTTGGAGAAAATCTATTCTTTGATATTACTGTATGTTGAATTGATTTATGTCTTGAATTGGGTAAATTGAGCATGTCGTATGAATTGTTTTCCTATTGCTTTCATTGAATGCTATACTCACATAAACTGTATGTGTACGCTTCTGTACCTATTTTGTAATTTCCTCTTTGTTAATTGCATTTTAGTAGTGTTTGGAGTCGTTTAATTGGCGTCATTGTTTTTGTCCAAATTGGTTTGGTCGACCGAGTCGTCGCCCCCTATTGAGCTCGTATTTATGATCGCTAGTCAGCAGGTTCGATCCGCCTTTCCCGTTTGCGATAACCGCTTGCGTGACCCCCAAGAGGTCTTACGCTCTGCTTTACGTCCCCGTGGCCCACACTTAATGGGGCTAATCATTAGGTACGGTGGTGGTTTTGTGGAGTCCCTGGTTGGGGGTGATGAGACAATGTAAGGATTGAACCTTAAAATCTATGTCCCGTAGTTTGGGGGAGAATCCGAACCCACGAGTTTACTGAAACCGTCCTAGTTTGGTTTATAACTGGGACCACTACTGTTATTGCTGAGTAGTTGTGAATATATATGTGAGCTCATGTGGTGAGAGTCGTGTCATAGTAGGTAGCTACGTTCTAAGTATCTAAGACGAGTATGTGATTGGGTGTACCGGATGGGAAACGCGTGGTGCTTGTCGTATACTCGGTTATGGAATCGTTTAGGTGCGAAGTAGGTGGTTATTTGCTTAATTGTTGCATTCTATGTGTTCGTTTTGGTTTTGATCATTATATGTTGTTTGTTTGGGGTCTATTTGGTTCCATACGAGTTGGGGATGTTGGGTAATGTTTTGGTGCACTTTTGCACAAGTTTTAAATCCATTTTTCTGAAAACCGCAGTGTGTGCAAGTCCACTGCTTGCGTTCGCTTCGAACCCTCTGCTTTCGATCCGCTTTGCATCTGTATCGCACTCGCCCCTGCACCGAGTTCCGAGTCTTGCGAGACTTGGATTGAGTCGTTTGCATATACTTCCATAGGGGGTATTCGGGAAAAGGGCATCTCGCATCTGCATTATCTGCTTTCTGCTTTTCTTCGTCTCTGCTTTCTGCATTTCGTCTTTATTATCTATATTACTCGTTTTAGGTCCTCGCTGAGCACCGGAGCTCGATCCCGATATCCGGTTTTTGTTTTTCAGTGTTTTGTAGATGTTGATTATACCTGTGATGGTGGAGCATGGGATGGGGATTACGAAGAGTGATCCAAACTGGATAGTTCACACCGATTATTTCATTTTATAATTATTGAAACTTGTAGTTTCCTTTGAGATGTAATAACTTAAAAATAATTTCATTTTTAGAATAACGCTTCCGCTAATTCTCTTATTACTATTTATGGGCTTTGAATAATGAACTCCTTTATTTAGTAAATCTCGATCGCGGCTTTGGTGCTTCACTTTCCAATGGGAGCACTCGCCATGTCATCATTCCGGAAACGGGGTGTGACATAAGTGGTATCAGAGCAGGTCGAACCTTAGGGATAAATCTGTAATGAACATAGGATAACTAGAACATTTAATGTGAGGTGTGTGATGGGTATAGACCATGGATTAGGATATTCTGTTTACTTAAGCGTTTATATTCTTCTGCTAACTGATATGTTTACATGTTATGTGTTTACCTGTTTTATACCATGCTCTACTTGTTCATGTCTTACATGTTTACCTTGTTATTGTTTTATCGCATATCGTATTTATTATGCTATAGTATTCTATATGTTAAGCATGTTATATATTTTCTTGTTATACCATTTCAGGTTATACTTGCATTTGCTTCGCATATTATCTGGTTAAGCGCTTTAT
The DNA here is from genome assembly GCA_026122235.1 of Vinca minor. Lineage (NCBI taxonomy): Eukaryota > Viridiplantae > Streptophyta > Magnoliopsida > Gentianales > Apocynaceae > Vinca > Vinca minor. Next base: position 45,898 of record JAOCZM010000256.1, on the reverse strand, counting down.
TACTTATTTTACCTTCTATTCTATACATGCGGGAGTTAAGATGAATTCGAGTCAATGAAGTAGTGACGACTACGCCTACCTATCGCTCGTTGTCTTATCGCTATGCGTTACGTGTGTTATACTATGCAATTTTCATACTATACCCGATTATGCCCAACTCGTCTTTTGTTTCAAATCAAATATGACTTCTTTCTTTTCCCATTTATTCCCAACAACTCCAGTTTTATCAATCTCTGTTTAGCGTTCACACCGATAGGAATTTGACTGCTTTGTCATTCTTCATGTTGAACTTATTCGCAATAATTATTTCATACTTGGTTGATGGATAAAGATCATTTCTTTCATTTATTGGATCTGTAATTTCAAGAAGAATATACATTGACTTATCCTACTTATCTCAAACCCAGTTCGCATTTTGTTGGTAAACTACTATCGACCTTTGTCGTATTCTCTAATTGTTGATCCAAATAAAATCTCATCAGCTTGAATTATCATTATTTGAATTCTTCAATTCTTAATGAACATTTCTTACCAACTTCACTTCTTGTGTGTCCATGTTTCAACATGAATTTGTTAAGTCTCCCATACTAATCTCTCGAGTGTTGCTTCAATTCATCAAGACCCCTTTTCAATTTGTATAATGATTTGAACAATCTATTTTCACATCATTTAGATTGTTTACCGACTTCTTCTTGTAATACCTCATTTGCGAAAGTAGTCATCCCTCTGATAAAATTCAAAGTTTCTTGAAAATGTAACGTTAATATAAGTCGTATAGACTCAAGTTTTGCTACATGAGCAAACTTCTCATCAAATCCGCTTCATGTACTTGTGTATTCTTTGACTACCATTTTTATTTGTCTCTAACAATATTTCTTAACTCGTTGGGCTTGTTTCTAAACACCCATTCAAATACATTGATGTTCACACCATTTGCTCTTGGAATGAATCTCGGAACAACATTTTTTTTAACGGTTGAAGTTCTTCTTGCATCGAAATGATCAATCTCCAATTATCTACTCAACTGAATGACTTCTTCTATTTACTCGGTTGATACCCGTCCGTCTGTTGCACTCCTCAATCTGAGTGAGTATTACACAACATCTTGTTCACTCGTTGTATTGGTGAGATCTTCTTGGCTCTAGTTATTGAGATCTTGTTCGCTCAATAAGGGCACTCTCATCAAGTTCTGTGAGACAAATTTTCAACAAGATTTGCAGGCACATCTTGTACCACTACATTGCAAGTTTCTATCTCTTCATATGTGCTTTTGTTATTTTTACCCCTTTAATGACCATTGTTGAGAAGCAAGATATCTCCTCGTTGAACATTAATTCTTGCCATCATTTCACCATCCACGGTGATCCTCACCTTGTTTACCTGTTAATGGAATCGAAATTGGCTTTTCCATTATTCCAAATCTCGATCCATCCTCTGACTGCTTCCAAATTCACTTGTTTTGCTCAGCTAATATCTGTTCGCGAATTGCAATATTTCTTTGAATTGAATCAACTAACATTGTCATTTCTTGATTCGTACTCTTTGTTTTACCTTTTGGTTTAACAAAATGAATCCACATCTCTTGCATTTGGTTGTTGTCTTCTTTCATCTTATTATATTTCTCCTCATCGAAGCATAAATTTGATATAGAAATCCATACGTTGATTTGCTAAAATTCTCTTCACCTCTTTGGCACTTTCATAATAATCATCTTCGTCATCAGTTTTGGAATCATCTTTGATTGAGGAGTATGATTTATCATCTTCGCCATATCTGCCTCACTGAGTTCTATTTTGTATAGAGATGTTTCAGGTTTTAATGCCAAACTCGTTTTCTTATGCTTTGATCTTCTTCGACATCTCATAGGTCTGCAGAGAAATAATAAGTTCATCAACTGTCATGTTAACCAATCATTGGTTTTCTCAATTGAGCACATTTGTACTCAAATTTTTCTGTCAGGTAGCTCAGAATTTTATTCATCAACTTTTCACTAGAATATTCTTCATTCAGTGAAAAGTTTGATTTTTAATATCCCTCAGTTTGATATTGACATTAGCCATGATTTTATTCTCACCCATTTTAACGTTCTCGAATTCAATGATTCGACCATTAAGAGTATAAAGCCATTTGAAAGTTGGAAGGAAGAGCTCGGTCGAAGTATCATCATCCTATCAGCGACGAAGGTTAGCAAGTTCCGAGGACGAAACTTCTATAAGGGGGGAAGAATGTGATAACCGTAACTTTTGCTTACGTAATTTCTGACGTGTAATTAATTTTTCGCAAGTGACCTTGTAGACGAAATTTATTTTGTGCGACTATTTGACTACATGTCTATTTAATTTTAAAACATAATACGTGTTTTATTTTGTGTACCTTTTAGTAGGGTATTTTGCACGTGTATCGTAGTCGAGTTATTTAAGTGTAAGTCACCATAATAATAATGATAGGAATTTAATAAATGGATTTAGAATATAGGCCGTTCCCTGGGTTTGGCGTTGAAGAAAAGAAAAAAAAAACGTATTAGATATAAAGAAGTGGCTGGGATCGTGGGTTCTCGGGGGAACTGTACAAAACAAGGAAGAGAGGGTTGTTCTATCTCAGCTTCGCAGCAACAACAACAAAGAAAGAGAAAAAAAAACAAATAATCATTGAAAGTCAATCAGGTTCTCCTTGGGAACCGTGCTGGAACAAAAGCAAAAGGAGGATAAACGGCTCCTGGAGCAGCAGTGTGGTGCAAAAAAAAAGAAAGTCTTGAGAGTTTTGATTTCTAGCAACTTTGAGAGGATTTTTGAGTGGGCAATCCTTATCGGATTTCGACAACCCTTATATGGTTGTTGATCACGACGAAACAGGCTATAAGGGCGTGAAATCGGATTCACTTTTCGATTTCGGAGTTGGAAGATATCGCAGCAAGAACGAGGGCTGATTTTCAGAATTTCTTTTCTGTGCAGTTCCAGTAGAATCGTCATACAGAAGTGGAGGGCAGAACCAGATTTTTCTGCGATTGTATATAATCTGTCCAGAACTTCGACATGACGTTTGAGAGGGCTATCGACCTTCGTTATTAATCCACAGCATATCAATTCGAAGATAATTGAAAGGGCTTCGAGTGAGCGCAGACGGAACGAAATTCGGAGTTTGCAGTAGAAAGTTATCGCACCGCGAGTGAGGTCACCCAGACTGCATTTACGAAATTTCGGTGTTTATCGCATCCGCAGTGTAGGGGACCCCCGCTTTCTCTATTAAATTCTGTTCTGGATTACTTTTACCTTTGGGTATTGTTCTGTTATGTTTTAAGAAGTAATTGAACATAATTAATCGCATAAACTGTTGGAGAAAATCTATTCTTTGATATTACTGTATGTTGAATTGATTTATGTCTTGAATTGGGTAAATTGAGCATGTCGTATGAATTGTTTTCCTATTGCTTTCATTGAATGCTATACTCACATAAACTGTATGTGTACGCTTCTGTACCTGTTTTGTAATTTCCTCTTTGTTAATTGCATTTTAGTCGTGTTTGGAGTCGTTTAATTGGCGTCATTGTTTTTGTCCAAATTGGTTTGGTCGACCGAGTCGTCGCCCCCTATTGAGCTAGTATTTATGATCGCTAGTCAGCAGGTTCAGTCTGCCTTTTGTTCTGATAACTGTTCTGTGACCCCCAAGAGGTCTTCTGCTCTGTTCTGTCCTGTGGCCCACACTTAATGAGGCTAATCATTAGGTACGGTGGTGGTTTTGTGGAGTCCCTGGTTGGGGGTGATGAGACAATGTAAGGATTGAACCTTAAAATCTGTGTCCCGTAGTTTGGGGGAGAATCCAGACCCACGAGTTTCATCGAAACCGTCCCTAGTTTGGTTTATAATCTGGGACCACTGCCAGTTATTGCTTTGAGTAGTTGTGAATATATATGTGAGCTCATGTGGTGGGAGTCGTGTCATAGTAGGTAGCTACGTTCTAAGTATCTAAGACGAGTATGTGATTGGGTGTACCGGATGGGCAACGCGTGGTGCTTGTCATATACTCGGTTATGGAATCGTTTAGGTGCGAAGAAGGTGGTTATTTGCTTAATTGTTGCATTCTATGTGTTCGTTTTGGTTTTGATCATTATATGTTGTTTGTTTGGGGTCTATTTGGTTCCATACGAGTTGGGGATGTTGGGTAATGTTTTGGTGCACTTTTGCACAAGTTTTAAATCCATTTTTCTGAAAACCGCAAATGTGCAGGTCCCACTGCTACGCTTGCATTTCGAACCTCTCGTTACGATCGCATTGCATCTGCATCTGCACTGTCCTGCACTGAGTTCTGAGTCTTGCGAGACTTGGATTGAGTCGTTTGCATATACTTCCATAGGGGTATTCTAGGAAAAGGGCATCTGCATCTGCATTATCTGTTTCTGTTTCTTCTGTCTCTGTTTCTGTTCTGTCTTTATTATCTATATTACTGTTTTAGGTCCTTGCTGAGCACCGGAGCTCAGTCCGATATCCGGTTTTGTTTTTCAGGTTTTGTAGATGTTGATTATACCTGTGATGGTGGAGCATGGGATGGGGATTACGAAGAGTGATCCAAACTGGATAGTTCACACCGATTATTTCATTTTATAATTATTGAAACTTGTAGTTTCCTTTGAGATGTAATAACTTAAAAAATAATTTCATTTTTTAGAATAACGCTCCGCTAATTCTCTTATTACTATTTATGGGCTTTGAATAATGAACTCCTTTATTTAGTAAATCTCATTGCATGGCTTTGGTGCTTCACTTTCCAATGGGGCACTGCCATGTCATCATTCCGGAAACGGGGTGTGACATGACCTATCAACAAAGGGGATAATACCAAACAAATCCATCTCAAAATTTAGCTTAATAATAATCTATAATCAAGTGGATTTTTCTTATTGATGATTATTCTAATGTTTTGGTTGAAAGGCTACAAATCAAATCTTATATTTTGAAGATTGTATTATTCTATCACCCCCTAAGGCCACGTCTTGTCAATATCTCAATGCATGAATCCAACCCTTCGCAACCCGACCCGACTAGGGTGTTGTATACCCTAGTGTTCAGCACCATCTGAATATCTTCATGTCCACTAAATTTTAAAGGCACATATTTAAAGGCTTAAAAAAAGGCGCGGCCCATTAAATGAATAGTAAGACTGTCATACTCGATCCACAATCCACCTGCTCATTTCCTTCTTCCAGCCACGCCCAAACCCATTCAATTTAAGTTTTCAAACCCTTCAACCACAATTACTTTTTGAATAAAAGATTATCCATTAATCATAAAATAGCCAAGGTCATTACAATCAAAAGACAAAATGAAAAAACAATAAAATAAAAGTTATACAATGGTTTAGACAACCATGGCAACAGATAAAAACACTAATAAAAGTAGAAAAATAAATACATAATAAAATTCTTCGCAGCATCTTCTCCGTAATCCTTGAACAACAGTAGCAAGAGAAGCTCAGTTTCAACACCTTTCTTAGAAATCAACATTCTACAAGACCATGGGCGTATCAACCGTCTAATAGATTGTCTCGGAAAGATGTAGAAAACTGAGAAAGGGCCCATAACAAGTCCGGGTTTAGAAAATCCTCCGAGGAGGATTAAAAGAAACTCCAGATCTAGAAGGATCTGAAGTAAATCTTGCATCCGATTCTTGAATCTTGACAAAGAATGCCTTGAGAAAACTTCATCACGTTTTACGGCAAAATAAAGGGGTGAAGACACAAAAAGAGACGGAGGGATGGCTAGATCCAACCAAGATCCGACTGAAAGTCGGAGTTTTTGGTTGGATCTAGCCATGGAAGGAGGAAAAATGAAGAAAACCAAGAAGAAAAAGAGAGGAAATATTAGAGAGAGGAAGAAGGTGGATGTTTGATAGAATTAACCACAATTACTTCAATACTCCATAATTGTAACCAACGATTCCACCCATGATTTCATCATTAAATCCAAAAAACGTTCCCCCCACATTGAACCCTATTTAATCGTGCTCAACCATTAAACATTCAATCTGAAAATTGAGCAAATTTTTTGCAGAAGCCATAGACCGTAATAGCAATTCTAAGAATTATACATAGGTAATGGAGCAAAAAAAGCAAATAGTTGTAGATAACACTTCTTTGTGTAAAGTCTGAAAATGATTATTTTATACATGACATACAACTATTGTGAAAATGATTTTTAATATATATTCTCTACTGTATTTTGGATTTACTACGATTAAAGTCTGAATTTTCTCTGTATTTTTAACAAGTGTCATTTTCAATTCTATGTTCACAATAGTCGTATGTCGTGTATATAATAACTATAAGTTATATGCACAATAGCTATTATTTACTATTGAAATTTAAGTAAACATATTACAACTGAAAACCAATTATATGTTCACAATAGTTGTAAGCCATGTGTATAATAACTATAAACTATGTGAACAATAGGTATTAGTTTGACACATAATAGCTATGCTACTAATTCATAATCGCTATGCTACTATATAATTGGACAAGAAAACTTATGTTAAAAAAATATGTTTCGATTCTGATCTGAATATTTTTGATTTGGTGTCGAAATGCCAATACAATCTTCAACTGGTATGTTCTGATTCGCAAGCAGCTATGTGAATGAATATGGTGATTTCCAACTATCTATAATGGAATTCTCCATTGTAGGAAACCCTTAAAATTGAAAAAAATAAAAATAAAAGTGGAAGAACGAAATTGGGCAAAATAAATTTTGGAATTTTTTTTTGGATCTGGAAGTTTCAAAATTGGGATAATCACGCGACTTCAACTGATATGTTCTGATTTACAAGAAAATATGTGAATGAATATGGTGATTTCCAACTGTCTATAATGGAATTCTTCATTGTAGGAAACCATTAAAATTGAAGAAAAAAAATAAAAGAGGAAGAACGAAATTGGGCAAAAGAAAATTTGGGGATTTTTTTATCTGGAAGGTTAAAAATAGGGATAATCACGCGACATAATAAACATGATGCCGAATTTGATTGATGATTATGAGATTTTTGGGCAAAAAATCGTTGTTGGGGAAGGGAAATAGATTTATGGAAATTCCCATAATATTTGCAGGCGGGAACGATGAGTAAAAAAAGAAAGGGATTGTATGTGGACGCTATTTCTCGCAGCCTTGTGCTTGATGATCATTAGATATGTAAGCTTCAAATTCAACGACCCAACAAGCATGCTGAACTTGCTGAAAATCCCCTTGATCAGCACTGTAGCCAAATGCTCCGCAACCACCTTACTCTTTTATTTTTGGGAAAATCAGGATGTAGACGAGTATCAATAAACCCAATTTTACTTTTCTCTCATATAACATTTCTTGAATTTTGTATTTAAATTTTTTGTTTTGTTTTACCATATAGATATGTGATAAGTGAAAATATACTCTGCATAAAAAAATATTAAGTGAAAAATAATAATGCCACAAGGATCATTGATACATTTCTACCCGTAATTTATACCATTTGAGGGTTTAGAGTTATATTCCAAAATGAACAAATTGAATATCAAATCTTTTAACTCGTGTATTATCTAAACATTACTAATTCCGATTTTTCGATTTACATTTTTATTTGAGTTCGTTTTCTTTTCGTTTTTTCCTTAAAGTTTGAAGTTCCTTCAAACAACTCGAGTAGTGTTCCGTTCTACTTAATTGAATAAAATATAAACAAATACAAATAAAAAAGTAAACAAAGTAATGTTATAAAATGGATGAAATTCTAGAATGAATTTCACCACAAAACTAAAACATAATATATAGATGAAGTAGACAAGACACAAGAGATAGGAGAAGTATTTCTATATTATTTCATAGTCACTCTTACATCAAAATAAGCCCTCTATTTATAGGGTTAGAAAATGTAGGTTATGAAACCTTTCATAAAGGGTAGATAATGGAGCTTGAATGTGTAGGTTATGGATTTCTTGTAACTCTTCTTTCAATGGAGAGTTAAGGTATCCATAATGTTGAAGGGGTTATGGAATAAGGACTCCAACCTTAATATATTTTCATAACACTCCCCCTTTGGAGTCCTTAATATAAAGAATATGCCTCGTTAAAACCTTACTAGGGGTGCCCGAACCCGGCTCACATAGCTCGAAAAAATGTGAGCGTGAGCTTAATATTCAAGCTCGCTTCTTATGTGAGCTGAGCGTGAGCTTGACCCCGCTCAGCCCGAAAAAAGCTCGAACCCAAATAAGATTAATATAATTAAAATATTATATATATAATAATAATACTACTAATTTAAAAAAAAATTATATACATTATAATTATAATTATAATGTGTGGATTAACTCAATAATCTTTTTTTGGGTAGAAATGAGATTATATTAAAGAAGGAGTCTTACAACAGGAGAGAGACATGTACAAAAGTTAAAGGAAGTGAGAAAATAGAAAGAAAAAAAAAGCGTGGGATGAATCACAACAAAAAGTGAGATGGTGTAGAAGAATTCAATGGGATTGTCAAAATTGGAATTGCCACCGACAATGGAATTAAATCAATCTTTTGAAATTTGCAAATTTATCATTTGTTAAAATTTTAAGTGCATGGATTTTCTTGGTTTTTGTTTTTGTTTTTGTTTTTGTTATATAAGACTCCTTTTATTAGCATATCAAATAATTCTGAAACTTTTGCTTCTTTTTGTGTATTCTTGTCCAAATTTAGTTTTAAGGCTCATTGTATTATGTTATTCTTGAGACATGATTTTCGTTTTCTTTGCTAATATAAGTGAGCTTGGGAAGCTCGTGAGCTAAGCTCGAGCTCGTGTTAAAATGTGAGCTGAGCGTCAGCTCAAGGTTTATGAGCTTTTCCGGGCTGAGCGTGAGCGTGAGCTTTTGAATTTTTATGTGAGCTGAGCGTGAGCTATGCCAAGCTCAGCTCACATAGCTCGATTGACACCCCTAAACCTTACTAGAGTAAAAACCCAGTGGGAAAAAAAAACTTCTCTAGTGAAGGAAAAAGAGTACATCCTTCTTTATATTTTACTTCCCTCGTTGACTAGATCTTTTAAGAATTAAGATCATTGTACCGACACATGCCAATCTTATAAATCAACTTCTGAAAAGTTGGAGTCGGTAATGTCTTAGTGAATAAATCTTTTGGATTATCACATTATAGCAAATCAATTTCACCTCCTTATAAATGAAAACTTAGTGAAATTCGATCTTGTCATATATCCCTTCATATATCCTCTTTTCAATTAAGTTATACAAGCTGCATTCTTCTCATGTAATATCATAGAGATTTCTCCCTCTGATGAATCATCGAATCTCAACCATAAGCGTCATCCACTTGCTTCATAGAAAACTGTTTTGCTTTGGAGATATCGAATGATCCTTTTAATGTCCAAATATGTCGTCGAGTAGAATAAGAACATTATCTTGCAAAGAATTTCATTACAAATGAAACATCAGGACAAATAGTATTTTCAAGATACATTAGTGCTCCAATAGCACTAAATATGGCACTTCATGATCAAGCAACTCTTCATTCTTCTTTTCGCGATAGCGAGTGATATTTAGTAATATCTAACGATTAGACAAATACTAGGATACTTAAAGGATGTTCTTTGTCCATAAATATCATCTTCTGGATGTCTAATTATAAAATCAACAAAAATTATGAATTTCTAAAACCCGAGATCATAATTTTTCCTTCAGCAATCACGTGCTGCTATTACATATTTAGGAGGAACATCTTGATAAATCTATAGTCATTTCTTTCAAGGATCTTATATGCTAAGACTTAAGATATCAATCACGCTTCATGCATGCTCCTTAGCTACATAACTTATACGTTATCCTACTTTCCACATATGGATACATCTACTTATAGAGTCTATAAATGCATTAGGCTATGTATTTGCAATCCTTTGCAAATGAATAAGTTATGAACTTCTGGTTCATTAATGCCTAATGCGTAGATTAAGATAATGATGTTAGTAAATAAAGTCCTTTACATTGCCGATTTTCTCCCCCTCATATGGAGATCACTAACTAATAATGTCCATTAGCAAATTAGACATTTATGCATCTTTCGTCAATAGACAAATAATTGTATGTGGCAAGTAACTAAATCCGATCCAAATTTCCTTATACATGGACATTGACACTATCATATAATTTTTTGATAGATTTTCACTAAGGAAATAATGTTACGTCCCTTCGAGAACAATTTACTGGATATGCTTCGAGCACATTATATCATTCAAATACTTCATATATGTGCTAAGTATTCTTTATACATGCCGTTGTCACGTTTGAGTTCTTTACTGATGCACGCACAATTACAAACTACGACCACTTCGATTTTTCTAGGGGGCATATTTAGTACGCTTCTTTGATCACAAAGCAACAATAACGTCACCAATATGAGCATATCGACGATTGCTAGCTCCTATGATTCGAATACACATCAATTCTCGAGCCCCGCTGTTATCACGCTACATTTAAATGGAGTCCCGAGGTTGAATCATATTATTTTGTAATCTGTTCTTTTAATGCAAAGGACAAAAAAAAAAAAATTAAAACACAAACATACTTGCATCCACCACCTGAAAATTTCTTTCTTTCTAACCATTGCAAGACTTTTAAGAACATTTTTTCCACTAGTAGTGACGTTTACATTTTTATGGTTCACATTGTTATCCCACTATCCATACACTTCAAGTGTATCATCCATATTGAGAATATCATACACTTATGGTGTACTTGTTAATTGTCCGGACTTTTCATATTTCTCATGCGAACTCATATATGATCTATTTTGGCTAATTTTCTCGAATCTCAAAATTTTGTTTCTGTAGACTTTGAATCTAGATCCTCATTTTAGATTCACATTTTATGCGCATTAATACTTATCATATCTTACACTTTCGCAGTTCCATAGTTCCCAATCATGACATTATGTAGAGATCTCATTATCTCAACTTTCAGGTACCTGAATCTCTCATGGAGATATTACATTGATCATGTCTAGGGAATCCTCGACTTTAACATATATATGTCTAACATATACAACCATCTAAACCTTTACTCCTTTTTATATGCGAGGATTTTTTTTTTTAATATTTGGAACCGTCTAGTCTACCACACTTCAATTGTGTCTCATACTTATTAGCAGTGGTAGATCGCCCTTCAAGGACGTCAAATAGGAGCCTTCTTAGCCGGATTTTGGTCAGTAAATATGTCTGGCTTATCCTTTGAACTTCTGGTTCAAAGTATGTGAGGATCAAGATGAGACACAAACTCATATTTTTATCTGGTTATACATTAAATCTCTCATCTTGAAATTTCTATACCCAAGATATATTCTTAACATCTTTAAGGTCTCATATTACTATTTTATTTGTGGTGACTACTACTTTGTAGCGCACATTTAACTCTTAGATGGGAAAGGAAAAACTTTAGTTCCTGACCAGAAACTAATTTAATAGAGGAGAATTCACAGTATTCTTGTTGAAAAAATACGAGCTAATGCTACAAAATAATCCGTATCAACAAGTTCAAGGCACTTATGGTTCTACCAGACCATTTAGTGTATAAAAATATTCTACCAAATTTTCATATGATGACACCAGTATAGTCGAGACAAATTATGTCATTTGTTGAATATAAAATTTGAGCTCATTATCAATATATCACAAACTTCTGGTTGCGAGTCGATCGACTATTTATTCAATTCTATGAACATATTCAACCTCGAGTTGTACTGGTTATATCCTTATATCAACTTTTCTTGAAATAAGTAGCACAAACGAATTCATCGGATAAGGAAACTTTTGGTTCCTTCATATTCCATGACTTTTTAATATATTTCGTATTTTTGTGACCTGGGATGGTCTAACCGGTCATGCCAACAACTGAATCGGTAAACTTCAGGTTTACTTAATAAAATATCTTAACTAAATAAATTTTGTGGCAATATAAGCCAATAAAGAGAAATGATAATTTCTCTAACTTAATTTATTCTCTTAAATAATATTAGTAATACACAAAGATTTAAAACTCTACTCAATCCAATGTCCCTAAATAATCTTCACTATGAAAAATATCAAAATAATTTTCTAAGAGACTTTATGGAGAGTCGTGTATTTACATGTTTATATGTAACCCTTGTTAATTTTTAAAAACGATCACTAAAAATTTACAATATACTTTTTACTCTTTCTTTGTACTAATAGACTTGTACCCTTTGCAATCATCGCTACATAGTAAACTTGTTAAGTAGATCCCTAAAACTCTACAATGTACTTCTAAATCTTACTTCATATTGGTAGACAAATAACCTGACGATGATCGATTCATAGTTTCTTTTTAAGGCAATCACCAAACCGTTACAACATACTTGTTACTCTTTCATATTACTAAGTGGCTAATTTCACCTCTAGTAAATTACAAAAGGATCGATACATACTTGTAACACTTTCTTTGTACTAATGGACTGATAAGCTCACTAATAACCTTGACAGTCAAGGATCCACAGTTAACATGTTAAGGTGATCTCCTAAAATGTATCCGCATACTTGTTACCCTTTCTTAGTAGTAATTGACTGATTTTCGCACTAATAAATTTGACAATGATCGATACATACTTATAAATCTTTCTTCGGACTAATGAACTAAAGTACCTCACTAATAGCATTGAACATGACCGATGCATTGTTAATTTTTAAAAACGATCACTAAAAAGTTACAATATACTTCTTACTCTTTCTTTGTACTAATAGACTTGTACCCTTTGCAATCAGCGTTACATAGTAAACTTGTTAAGTAGATCCCTAAAACTCTACAATGTACTTCTAAATCTTACTTCATATTGGTAGACAAATAACCTGACGATGATCGATTCATAGTTTCTTTTTAAGGCAATCACCAAACCGTTACAACATACTTGTTACTCTTTCATATTACTAAGTGGCTAATTTCATCTCTAGTAAATTACAAAAGGATCGATACATACTTGTAACTCTTTCTTTGTACTAATGGACTAATAAGCTCACTAATAACCTTGACAGTCAAGGATCCACAGTTAACATGTTAAGGTGGTCTCCTAAAATGTATCCGAATACTTGTTACCCTTTCTTAGTAGTAATTGACTGATTTTCGCACTAATAAATTTGACAATGATCGATACATACTTATAAATCTTTCTTCGGACTAATGAACTAAAGTACCTCACTAATAGCATTGAACATGACCGATGCATTGTTAATTTTTAAAAACGATCACTAAAAAGTTAAAATATACTTCTTACTCTTTCTTTGTACTAATAGACTTGTACCCTTTGCAATCATCGCTACATAGTAAACTTGTTAAGTAGATCCCTAAAACTCTACAATGTACTTCTAAATCTTACTTAATATTGGTAGACTAATAAACCTGACGATGATCGATTCATAGTTTCTTTTTAAGGCAATCACCAAACCGTTACAACATACTTGTTACTCTTTCTTATTACTAAGTGGCTAATTTCATCACTAATAAATTACAAAAGGATCGATACATACTTGTAACTGTTTCTTTGTACAAATGGACTAATAAGCTCACTAATAACCTTGACAGTTACGGATCCCCAGTTAACATGTTAAGGTGATCTCCTGAAATGATCTGCATGCTTGTTACTCTTTCTTAGTAGTAATTGACTGATTTTCGCACTAATAAATTTGACAATGATCGATACATACTTATAAATCTTTCTTCGGACTAATAACTAAAGTACCTCACTAATAGCATTGAACATGACCGATGCATTGTTAATTTTTAAAAACGATCACTAAAAAGTTACAATATACTTCTTACTCTTTCTTTGTACTAATAGACTTGTACCCTTTGCAATCATCGCTACATAGTTAACTTGTTAAGTAGATCCCTAAAACTCTACAATGTACTTCTAAATCTTACTTCATATTGGTAGACTAATAAACTTGACGATGATCGATTCATAGTTTCTTTTTAAGGCAATCACCAAACCGTTACAACATACTTGTTACTCTTTCTTATTACTAAGTGGCTAATTTCATCACTAATAAATTACAAAAGGATCGATACACACTTGTAACTGTTTCTTTGTACTAATGGACTAATAAGCTCACTAATAACCTTGACAGTTACGGATCCCCAGTTAACATGTTAAGATGATCTCCTAAAACGATCCGCATGCTTGTTACTCTTTCTTAGTAGTAATTGACTGATTTTCGCACTAATAAATTTGACAATGATCGATACATACTTATAAATCTTTCTTCGGACTAATAACTAAAGTACCTCACTAATAGCATTGAACATGACCGATGCATTGTTAATTTTTAAAAACGATCACTAAAAAGTTACAATATACTTCTTACTCTTTCTTTGTACTAATAGACTTGTACCCTTTGCAATCAGCGTTACATAGTTAACTTGTTAAGTAGATCCCTAAAACTCTACAATGTACTTCTAAATCTTACTTCATATTGGTAGACTAATAAACCTGACGATGATCGATTCATAGTTTCTTTTTAAGGCAATCACCAAACCGTTACAACATACTTGTTACTCTTTCTTATTACTAAGTGGCTAATTTCATCACTAATAAATTACAAAAGGATCGATACATACTTGTAACTCTTTCTTTGTACTAATGGACTAATAAGCTCACTAATAACCTTGACAGTTATGGATCCACAGTTAACTTGTTAAGGTGATCTCCTAAAACGTATCAACATACTTGTTACTCTTTCTTAGTACTAATAGACTAATTTTCGCACTAATAGATTTGACAATGATTGATACATACTAATAAATCTTTCTTCGGACTAATAAACTAAAGTACCTCACTAATAGCATTGAACATGACCGATGCATTGTTAACTTTTAAAAACGATCACTAAAAAGTTACAATATACTTCTTACTCTTTCTTTGTACTAATAGACTTGTACCCTTTGCAATCAGCGTTACATAGTTAACTTGTTATGTAGATCCCTAAAACTCTACAATGTACTTCTAAATCTTACTTCATATTGGTAGACTAATAAACCTGACGATGATCGATTCATAGTATCTTGTTAAGGCAATCACCAAACCGTTACAACATACTTGTTACTCTTTCTTATTACTAAGTGACTAATTTCCTCACTAATAAATTACAAAAGGATCGATACATACTTGTAACTCTTTCTTTGTACTAATGGACTAAGATGCTCACTAATAACCTTGACAGTTATGGATCCACGGTTAACTTGTTAAGGTGATCTCCTAAAACGTATCAACAAACTTGTTACTCTTTCTTAGTACTAATAGACTAATTTTCGCACTAATAGATTTGACAATGATCGATACATACTAATAAATCTTTCTTCGGACTAATAAACTAAAGTACCTCACTAATAGCATTGAACCTGACCGATGCATTGTTAACTTTTAAAAACGATCACTAAAGAGTTACAATATACTTCTTACTCTTTCTTTGTACTAATAGACTTGTACCCTTTGCAATCAGCGTTACATAGTAAACTTGTTAAGTAGATCCCTAAAACTCTACAATGTACTTCTAAATCTTACTTCATATTGGTAGACCAATAAACCTGACGATGATCGATTCATAGTTTCTTTTTAAGGCAATCACCAAACCGTTACAACATACTTGTTACTCTTTCTTATTACTAAGTGGCTAATTTCATCACTAATAAATTACAAAAGGATCGATACATACTTGTAACTCTTTCTTTGTACTAATGGACTAATAAGCTCACTAATAACCTTGATAGTTACGGATCCACATTTAACATGTTAAGGTGATCTCCTAAAATGATCCGCATGCTTGTTACTCTTTCTTAGTAGTAATTGACTGATTTTCGCACTAATAAATTTGACAATGATCGATACATACTTATAAATCTTTCTTCGGACTAATAACTAAAGTACCTCACTAATAGCATTGAACATGACCGATGCATTGTTAAATCACTAAAGAGTTACAATATACTTCTTACTCTTTCTTTGTACTAATAGACTTGTACCCTTTGCAATCAGCGTTACATAGTAAACTTGTTAAGTAGATCCCTAAAACTCTACAATGTACTTCTAAATCTTACTTCATATTGGTAGACTAATAAACCTGACGATGATCGATTCATAGTTTCTTTTTAAGGCAATCACCAAACCGTTACAACATACTTGTTACTCTTTCTTATTACTAAGTGACTAATTTCATCACTAATAAATTACAAAAGGATCGATACATACTTGTAACTCTTTCTTTGTACTAATGGACTATGATGCTCACTAATAACCTTGACAGTTATGGATCCACAGTTAACTTGTTAAGGTGATCTCCTAAAACGTATCAACAAACTTGTTACTCTTTCTTAGTACTAATAGACTAATTTTCGCACTAATAGATTTGACAATGATCGATACATACTAATAAATCTTTCTTCGGACTAATAAACTAAAGTACCTCACTAATAGCATTGAACATGACCGATGCATTGTTAACTTTTAAAAACGATCACTAAAAAGTTACAATATACTTCTTACTCTTTCTTTGTACTAATAGACTTGTACCCTTTGCAATCAGCGTTACATAGTTAACTTGTTATGTAGATCCCTAAAACTCTACAATGTACTTCTAAATCTTACTTCATATTGGTAGACTAATAAACCTGACGATGATCGATTCATAGTTTCTTTTTAAGGCAATCACCAAACCGTTACAACATACTTGTTACTCTTTCTTATTACTAAGTGACTAATTTCCTCACTAATAAATTACAAAAGGATCGATACATACTTGTAACTCTTTCTTTGTACTAATGGACTACGATGCTCACTAATAACCTTGACAGTTATGGATCCACAGTTAACTTGTTATGGTGATCTCCTAAAACGTATCAACAAACTTGTTACTCTTTCTTAGTACTAATAAATTTGACAATGATCGATACATACTTATAAATCTTTCTTCGGACTAATGAACTAAAGTACCTCACTAATAGCATTGAACATGACCGATGCATTGTTAACTTTTAAAAACGATCACTAAAAAGTTACAATATACTTCTTACTCTTTCTTTGTACTAATAGACTTGTACCCTTTGCAATCATCGCTACATAGTTAACTTGTTAAGTAGATCCCTAAAACTCTACAATGTACTTCTAAATCTTGCTTAATATTGGTAGACTAATAAACCTGACGATGATCGATTAATAGTTTCTTTTTAAGGCAATCACCAAACCGTTACAACATACTTGTTACTCTTTCACATTACTAAGTGGCTAATTTCATCTCTAGTAAATTACAAAAGGATCGATACATACTTGTAACTCTTTCTTTGTACTAATGGACTACGATGCTCACTAATAACCTTGACAGTTATGGATCCACAGTTAACTTGTTATGGTGATCTCCTAAAACGTATCAACAAACTTGTTACTCTTTCTTAGTACTAATAGACTAATTTTCGCACTAATAGATTTGACAATGATCGATACATACTAATAAATCTTTCTTCGGACTAATAAACTAAAGTATCTCACTTATAGCATTGAACCTGACCGATGCATTGTTAACTTTTAAAAACTATCACTAAAAAGTTACAATATACTTCTTACTCTTTCTTTGTACTAATAGACTTGTACCCTTTGCAATAAACGCTACATAGTTAACTTATTAAGTAGATCCCTAAAACTCTACAATGTACTTCTAAATCTTACTTCATATTGGTAGACTAATAAACCAGACGATGATCGATTCATAGTTTCTTTTTAAGGCAATCACCAAACCGTTACAACATACTTGTTACTCTTTCATATTACTAAGTGGCTAATTTCATCTCTAGTAAATTACAAAAGGATCGATACATACTTGTAACTCTTTCTTTGTACTAATGGACTATGATGCTCACTAATAACCTTGAAAGTTATGGATCCACAGTTAACTTGTTATGGTGATCTCCTAAAACGTATCAACAAACTTGTTACTCTTTCTTAGTACTAATAGACTAATTTTCGCACTAATAGATTTGACAATGATCGATACATACTAATAAATCTTTCTTCGGACTAATAAACTAAAGTACCTCACTTATAGCATTGAACCTGACCGATGCATTGTTAACTTTTAAAAACTATCATTAAAAAGTTACAATATACTTCTTACTCTTTCTTTGTACTAATAGACTTGTACCCTTTGCAATAAACGCTACATAGTTAACTTATTAAGTAGATCCCTAAAACTGTACAATGTACTTCTAAATCTTACTTCATATTGGTAGACTAATAAACCTGACGATGATCGATTCATAGTTTCTTTTTAAGGCAATCACCAAACCGTTACAACATACTTGTTACTCTTTCATATTACTAAGTGGCTAATTTCATCTCTAGTAAATTACAAAAGGATTGATACATACTTGTAACTCTTTCTTTGTACTAATGGACTAATAAGCTCACTAATAACCTTGACAGTCAAGGATCCACAGTTAACATGTTAAGGTGGTCTCCTAAAATGTATCCGCATACTTGTTACCCTTTCTTAGTAGTAATTGACTGATTTTCGCACTAATAAATTTGACAATGATCGATACATACTTATAAATCTTTCTTCGGACTAATGAACTAAAGTACCTCACTAATAGCATTGAACATGACCGATGCATTGTTAATTTTTAAAAACGATCACTAAAAAGTTACAATATACTTCTTACTCTTTCTTTGTACTAATAGACTTGTACCCTTTGCAATCATCGCTACGTAGTTAACTTGTTAAGTAGATCCCTAAAACTCTACAATGTACTTCTAAATCTTGCTAAATATTGGTAGACTAATAAACCTGACGATGATCGATTCATAGTTTCTTTTTAAGGCAATCACCAAACCGTTACAACATACTTGTTACTCTTTCTTATTACTAAGTGGCTAATTTCATCACTAATAAATTACAAAAGGATCGATAAATACTTGTAACTCTTTCTTTGTACTAATGGACTATGATGCTCACTAATACCCTTGAAAGTTATGGATCCACAGTTAACTTGTTATGGTGATCTCCTAAAACGTATCAACAAACTTGTTACTCTTTCTTAGTAGTAATTGACTGATTTTCGCACTAATAAATTTGACAATGATCGATACATACTTATAAATCTTTCTTCGGACTAATGAACTAAAGTACCTCACTAATAGCATTGAACATGACCGATGCATTGTTAATTTTTAAAAACGATCACTAAAAAGTTACAATATACTTCTTACTCTTTCTTTGTACTAATAGACTTGTACCCTTTGCAATCATCGCTACGTAGTTAACTTGTTAAGTAGATCCCTAAAACTCTACAATGTACTTCTAAATCTTACTTCATATTGGTAGACAAATAACCTGACGATGATCGATTCATAGTTTCTTTTTAAGGCAATCACCAAACCGTTACAACATACTTGTTACTCTTTCATATTACTAAGTGGCTAATTTCATCTCTAGTAAATTACAAAAGGATCGATACATACTTGTAACTCTTTCTTTGTACTAATGGACTAATAAGCTCACTAATAACCTTGACAGTTATGGATCCACGGTTAACTTGTTAAGGTGATCTCCTAAAATGTATCAACAAACTTGTTACTCTTTCTTAGTACTAATAGACTAATTTTCGCACTAATAGATTTGACAATGATCGATACATACTAATAAATCTTTCTTCGGACTAATAAACTAAAGTACCTCACTTATAGCATTGAACCTGACCGATGCATTGTTAACTTTTAAAAACTATCACTAAAAAGTTACAATATACTTCTTACTCTTTCTTTGTACTAATAGACTTGTACCCTTTGCAATAATCGCTACATAGTTAACTTATTAAGTAGATCCCTAAAACTCTACAATGTACTTCTAAATCTTACTTCATATTGGTAGACTAATAAACCGAGACGATGATCGATTCATAGTTTCTTTTTTAAGGCAATCACCAAACCGTTACAACATACTTGTTACTCTTTCATATTACTAAGTGGCTAATTTCATCTCTAGTAAATTACAAAAGGATCGATACATACTTGTAACTCTTTCTTTGTACTAATGGACTAATAAGCTCACTAATAACCTTGACAGTCAAGGATCCACAGTTAACATGTTAAGGTGGTCTCCTAAAATGTATCCGAATACTTGTTACCCTTTCTTAGTAGTAATTGACTGATTTTCGCACTAATAAATTTGACAATGATCGATACATACTTATAAATCTTTCTTCGGACTAATGAACTAAAGTACCTCACTAATAGCATTGAACATGACCGATGCATTGTTAATTTTTAAAAACGATCACTAAAAAGTTACAATATACTTCTTACTCTTTCTTTGTACTAATAGACTTGTACCCTTTGCAATCATCGCTACGTAGTTAACTTGTTAAGTAGATCCCTAAAACTCTACAATGTACTTCTAAATCTTACTTAATATTGGTAGACTAATAAACCTGACGATGATCGATTCATAGTTTCTTTTTAAGGCAATCACCAAACCGTTACAACATACTTGTTACTCTTTCTTATTACTAAGTGGCTAATTTCATCACTAATAAATTACAAAAGGATCGATACATACTTGTAACTCTTTCTTTGTACTAATGGACTAATAAGCTCACTAATAACCTTGACAGTTACGGATCCACAGTTAACATGTTAAGGTGATCTCCTAAAATGATCCGCATGCTTGTTACTCTTTCTTAGTAGTAATTGACTGATTTTCGCACTAATAAATTTGACAATGATCGATACATACTTATAAATCTTTCTTCGGACTAATAACTAAAGTACCTCACTAATAGCATTGAACATGACCGATGCATTGTTAATTTTTAAAAAACGATCACTAAAAAGTTACAATATACTTCTTACTCTTTCATTGTACTAATAGACTTGTACCCCTTTGCAATCATTGCTACGTAGTTAACTTGTTAAGTAGATCCCTAAAACTCTACAATGCACTTCTAAATCTTTCTTAATATTGGTAGACTAACAAACCCGACGATGATCGATTCATAGTTTCTTTTTAAGGCAATCACCAAACCGTTACAACATACTTGTTACTCTTTCTTATTACTAAGTGGCTAATTTCATCACTAATAAATTACAAAAGGATCGATACATACTTGTAACTCTTTCTTTGTACTAATGGACTAATAAGCTCACTAATAACCTTGACAGTTACGGATCCACAGTTAACATGTTAAGGTGATCTCCTAAAATGATCCGCATGCTTGTTACTCTTTCTTAGTAGTAATTGACTGATTTTCGCACTAATAAATTTGACAATGATCGATACATACTTATAAATCTTTCTTCGGACTAATGAACTAAAGTACCTCACTAATAGCATTGAACATGACCGATGCATTGTTAATTTTTAAAAACGATCACTAAAAAGTTACAATATACTTCTTACTCTTTCTTTGTACTAATAGACTTGTACCCTTTGCAATCATCGCTACGTAGTTAACTTGTTAAGTAGATCCCTAAAACTCTACAATGTACTTCTAAATCTTACTTCATATTGGTAGACTAATAACCTGACGATGATCGATTCATAGTTTCTTTTTAAGGCAATCACCAAACCGTTACAACATACTTGTTACTCTTTCTTATTACTAAGTGGCTAATTTCATCACTAATAAATTACAAAAAGATCGATACATACTTGCAACTGTTTCTTTGTACTAATGGACTAATAAGCTCACTAATAACCTTGACAGTTACGGATCCCCAGTTAACATGTTAAGGTGATCTCCTAAAATGATCCGCATGCTTGTTACTCTTTCTTAGTAGTAATTGACTGATTTTCGCACTAATAAATTTGACAATGATCGATACATACTTATAAATATTTCTCCCGGACTAATAACTAAAGTACCTCACTAATAGCATTGAACAAGACCGATGCATTGTTAATTTTTTAAAAACGATCACTAAAAAAGTTACAATATACTTCTTACTCTTTCTTTGTACTAATAGACTTGTACCCTTTGCAATCATCGCTACATAGTAAACTTGTTAAGTAGATCCCTAAAACTCTACAATGTACTTCTAAATCTTACTTCATATTGGTAGACAAATAACCTGACGATGATCGATTCATAGTTTCTTTTTAAGGCAATCACCAAACCGTTACAACATACTTGTTACTCTTTCATATTACTAAGTGGCTAATTTCATCTCTAGTAAATTACAAAAGGATCGATACATACTTGTAACTCTTTCTTTGTACTAATGGACTAATAAGCTCACTAATAACCTTGACAGTCAAGGATCCACAGTTAACATGTTAAGGTGATCTCCTAAAATGTATCCGGCATACTTGTTACCCTTTCTTAGTAGTAATTGACTGATTTTCGCACTAATAAATTTGACAATGATCGATACATACTTATAAATCTTTCTTCGGACTAATGAACTAAAGTACCTCACTAATAGCATTGAACATGACCGATGCATTGTTAATTTTTAAAAACGATCACTAAAAAGTTACAATATACTTCTTACTCTTTCTTTGTACTAATAGACTTGTACCCTTTGCAATCATCGCTACGTAGTTAACTTGTTAAGTAGATCCCTAAAACTCTACAATGTACTTCTAAATCTTACTTAATATTGGTAGACTAATAAACTGACGATGATCGATTCATAGTTTCTTTTTAAGGCAATCACCAAACCGTTACAACATACTTGTTACTCTTTCTTATTACTAAGTGGCTAATTTCATCACTAATAAATTACAAAAGGATCGATAAATACTTGTAACTCTTTCTTTGTACTAATGGACTATGATGCTCACTAATACCCTTGAAAGTTATGGATCCACAGTTAACTTGTTATGGTGATCTCCTAAAACGTATCAACAAACTTGTTACTCTTTCTTAGTAGTAATTGACTGATTTTCGCACTAATAAATTTGATAATGATCGATACATACTTATAAATCTTTCTTCGGACTAATGAACTAAAGTACCTCACTAATAGCATTGAACATGACCGATGCATTGTTAATTTTTAAAAACGATCACTAAAAAGTTACAATATACTTCTTACTCTTTCTTTGTACTAATAGACTTGTACCCTTTGCAATCATCGCTACGTAGTTAACTTGTTAAGTAGATCCCTAAAACTCTACAATGTACTTCTAAATCTTGCTTAATATTGGTAGACTAATAAACCTGACGATGATCGATTAATAGTTTCTTTTTAAGGCAATCACCAAACCGTTACAACATACTTGTTACTCTTTCATATTACTAAGTGGCTAATTTCATCTCTAGTAAATTACAAAAGGATCGATACATACTTGTAACTCTTTCTTTGTACTAATGGACTACGATGCTCACTAATAACCTTGACAGTTATGGATCCACAGTTAACTTGTTAAGGTGATCTCCTAAAACGTATCAACAAACTTGTTACTCTTTCTTAGTACTAATAGACTAATTTTCGCACTAATAGATTTGACAATGATCGATACATACTAATAAATCTTTCTTCGGACTAATAAACTAAAGTACCTCACTAATAGCATTGAACCTGACCGATGCATTGTTAACTTTTAAAAACGATCACTAAAAAGTTACAATATACTTCTTACTCTTTCTTTGTACTAATAGACTTGTACCCTTTGCAATAATCGCTACATAGTTAACTTGTTAAGTAGATCCCTAAAACTCTACAATGTACTTCTAAATCTTACTTCATATTGGTAGACTAATAAACCTGACGATGATCGATTCATAGTTTCTTTTTAAGGCAATCACCAAACCGTTACAACATACTTGTTACTCTTTCTTATTACTAAGTGGCTAATTTCATCACTAGTAAATTACAAAAGGATCGATACATACTTGTAACTCTTTCTTTGTACTAATGGACTATGATGCTCACTAATAACCTTGACTGTTATGGATCCACAATTAACTTGTTATGGTGATCTCCTAAAACGTATCAACAAACTTGTTACTCTTTCTTAGTACTAATAGACTAATTTTCGCACTAATAGATTTGACAATGATCGATACATACTAATAAATCTTTCTTCGGACTAATAAACTAAAGTACCTCACTTATAGCATTGAACTCGACCGATGCATTGTTAACTTTTTAAAAACTATCACTAAAAAGTTACAATATACTTCTTACTCTTTCTTTGTACTAATAGACTTGTACCCTTTGCAATAAACGCTACATAGTTAACTTATTAAGTAGATCCCTAAAACTCTACAATGTACTTCTAAATCTTACTTCATATTGGGAGACTAATAAACCAGACGATGATCGATTCATAGTTTCTTTTTAAGGCAATCACCAAACCGTTACAACATACTTGTTACTCTTTCATATTACTAAGTGGCTAATTTCATCTCTAGTAAATTACAAAAGGATTGATACATACTTGTAACTCTTTCTTTGTACTAACGGTCTAATAAGCTCACTAATAACCTTGACAGTCAAGGATCCACAGTTAACATGTTAAGGTGATCTCCTAAAATGTATCCGCATACTTGTTACCCTTTCTTAGTAGTAATTGACTGATTTTCGCACTAATAAATTTGACAATGATCGATACATACTTATAAATCTTTCTTCGGACTAATGAACTAAAGTACCTCACTAATAGCATTGAACATGACCGATGCATTGTTAATTTTTAAAAACGATCACTAAAAAGTTACAATATACTTCTTACTCTTTCTTTGTACTAATAGACTTGTACCCTTTGCAATCATCGCTACGTAGTTAACTTGTTAAGTAGATCCCTAAAACTCTACAATGTACATCTAAATCTTACTTAATATTGGTAGACTAATAAACCTGACGATGATCGATTCATAGTTTCTTTTTAAGGCAATCACCAAACCGTTACAACATACTTGTTACTCTTTCTTATTACTAAGTGGCTAATTTCATCACTAATAAATTACAAAAGGATCAATACATACTTGTAACTCTTTCTTTGTACTAATGGACTAATAAGCTCACTAATAACCTTGACAGTTACGGATCCACAGTTAACATGTTAAGGTGATCTCCTAAAATGATCCGCATGCTTGTTACTCTTTCTTAGTAGTAATTGACTGATTTTCGCACTAATAAATTTGACAATGATCGATACATACTTATAAATCTTTCTTCGGACTAATGAACTAAAGTACCTCACTAATAGCATTGAACATGACCGATGCATTGTTAATTTTTAAAAACGATCACTAAAAAGTTACAATATACTTCTTACTCTTTCATTGTACTAATAGACTTGTACCCTTTGCAATCATTGCTACGTAGTTAACTTGTTAAGTAGATCCCTAAAACTCTACAATGCACTTCTAAATCTTTCTTAATATTGGTAGACTAACAAACCTGACGATGATCGATTCATAGTTTCTTTTTAAGGCAATCACCAAACCGTTACAACATACTTGTTACTCTTTCTTATTACTAAGTGGCTAATTTCATCACTAATAAATTACAAAAGGATCGATACATACTTGTAACTCTTTCTTTGTACTAATGGACTAATAAGCTCACTAATAACCTTGACAGTTACGGATCCACAGTTAACATGTTAAGGTGATCTCCTAAAATGATCCGCATGCTTGTTACTCTTTCTTAGAAGTAATTGACTGATTTTCGCACTAATAAATTTGACAATGATCGATACATACTTATAAATCTTTCTTCGGACTAATGAACTAAAGTACCTCACTAATAGCATTGAACATGACCGATGCATTGTTAATTTTTAAAAACGATCACTAAAAAGTTACAATATACTTCTTACTCTTTCTTTGTACTAATAGACTTGTACCCTTTGCAATCATCGCTACGTAGTTAACTTGTTAAGTAGATCCCTAAAACTCTACAATGTACTTCTAAATCTTACTTAATATTGGTAGACTAATCGATTCATAGTTTCTTTTTAAGGCAATCACCAAACCGTTACAACATACTTGTTACTCTTTCTTATTACTAAGTGGCTAATTTCATCACTAATAAATTACAAAAAGATCGATACATACTTGCAACTGTTTCTTTGTACTAATGGACTAATAAGCTCACTAATAACCTTGACAGTTACGGATCCCCAGTTAACATGTTAAGGTGATCTCCTAAAATGATCCGCATGCTTGTTACTCTTTCTTAGTAGTAATTGACTGATTTTCGCACTAATAAATTTGACAATGATCGATACATACTTATAAATCTTTCTTCGGACTAATAACTAAAGTACCTCACTAATAGCATTGAACATGACCGATGCATTGTTAATTTTTAAAAACGATCACTAAAAAGTTACAATATACTTCTTACTCTTTCTTTGTACTAATAGACTTGTACCCTTTGCAATCATCGCTACATAGTAAACTTGTTAAGTAGATCCCTAAAACTCTACAATGTACTTCTAAATCTTACTTCATATTGGTAGACAAATAACCTGACGATGATCGATTCATAGTTTCTTTTTAAGGCAATCACCAAACCGTTACAACATACTTGTTACTCTTTCATATTACTAAGTGGCTAATTTCATCTCTAGTAAATTACAAAAGGATCGATACATACTTGTAACTCTTTCTTTGTACTAATGGACTAATAAGCTCACTAATAACCTTGACAGTCAAGATTCCACAGTTAACATGTTAAGGTGATCTCCTAAAATGTATCCGCATACTTGTTACCCTTTCTTAGTAGTAATTGACTGATTTTCGCACTAATAAATTTGACAATGATCGATACATACTTATAAATCTTTCTTCGGACTAATGAACTAAAGTACCTCACTAATAGCATTGAACATGACCGATGCATTGTTAATTTTTAAAAACGATCACTAAAAAGTTACAATATACTTCTTACTCTTTCTTTGTACTAATAGACTTGTACCCTTTGCAATCATCGCTACGTAGTTAACTTGTTAAGTAGATCCCTAAAACTCTACAATGTACTTCTAAATCTTACTTAATATTGGTAGACTAATAAACCTGACGATGATCGATTCATAGTTTCTTTTTAAGGCAATCACCAAACCGTTACAACATACTTGTTACTCTTTCTTATTACTAAGTGGCTAATTTCATCACTAATAAATTACAAAAGGATCAATACATACTTGTAACTGTTTCTTTGTACTAATGGACTTATAAGCTCACTAATAACCTTGACAGTTACGGATCCCCAGATAACATGTTAAGGTGATCTCCTAAAACGATCCGCATGCTTGTTACTCTTTCTTAGTAGTAATTGACTGATTTTCGCACTAATAAATTTGACAATGATCGATACATACTTATAAATATTTCTCCGGACTAATAACTAAAGTACCTCACTAATAGCATTGAACATGACCGATGCATTGTTAATTTTTAAAAACGATCACTAAAAAGTTACAATATACTTCTTACTCTTTCTTTGTACTAATAGACTTGTACCCTTTGCAATCATCGCTACGTAGTTAACTTGTTAAGTAGATCCCTAAAACTCTACAATGTACTTCTAAATCTTACTTAATATTGGTAGACTAATAAACCTGACGATGATCGATTCATAGTTTCTTTTTAAGGCAATCACCAAACCGTTACAACATACTTGTTACTCTTTCTTATTACTAAGTGGCTAATTTCATCACTAATAAATTACAAAAGGATCGATACATACTTGTAACTCTTTCTTTGTACTAATGGACTAATAGGCTCACTAATAACCTTGACAGTTACGGATCCCCAGATAACATGTTAAGGTGATCTCCTAAAACGATCCGCATGCTTGTTACTCTTTCTTAGTAGTAATTGACTGATTTTCGCACTAATAAATTTGACAATGATCGATACATACTTATAAATCTTTCTTCGGACTAATGAACTAAAGTACCTCACTAATAGCATTGAACATGACCGATGCATTGTTAATTTTTAAAAACGATCACTAAAAAGTTACAATATACTTCTTACTCTTTCTTTGTACTAATAGACTTGTACCCTTTGCAATCATCGCTACGTAGTTAACTTGTTAAGTAGATCCCTAAAACTCTACAATGTACTTCTAAATCTTGCTTAATATTGGTAGACTAATAAACCTGACGATGATCGATTCATAGTTTCTTTTTAAGGCAATCACCAAACCGTTACAACATACTTGTTACTCTTTCATATTACTAAGTGGCTAATTTCATCTCTAGTAAATTACAAAAGGATCGATACATACTTGTAACTCTTTCTTTGTACTAATGGACTATGATGCTCACTAATAACCTTGACAGTTATGGATCCACAGTTAACTTGTTAAGGTGATCTCCTAAAAACGTATCAACAAACTTGTTACTCTTTCTTAGTACTAATAGACTAATTTTCGCACTAATAGATTTGACAATGATCGATACATACTAATAAATCTTTCTTCGGACTAATAAACTAAAGTACCTCACTAATAGCATTGAACATGACCGATGCATTGTTAACTTTTAAAAACTATCACTAAAAAAGTTACAATATACTTCTTACTCTTTCTTTGTACTAATAGACTTGTACCCTTTGCAATAATCGCTACATAGTTAACTTATTAAGTAGATCCCTAAAACTCTACAATGTACTTCTAAATCTTACTTCATATTGGTAGACTAATAAACCAGACGATGATCGATTCATAGTTTCTTTTTAAGGCAATCACCAAACCGTTACAACATACTTGTTACTCTTTCATATTACTAAGTGGCTAATTTCATCTCTAGTAAATTACAAAAGGATCGATACATACTTGTAACTCTTTCTTTGTACTAATGGACTATGATGCTCACTAATAACCTTGAAAGTTATGGATCCACAGTTAACTTGTTATGGTGATCTCCTAAAACGTATCAACAAACTTGTTACTCTATCTTAGTACTAATAGACTAATTTTCGCACTAATAGATTTGACAATGATCGATACATACTAATAAATCTTTCTTCGGACTAATAAACTAAAGTACCTCACTTATAGCATTGAACCTGACCGATGCATTGTTAACTTTTAAAAACTATCACTAAAAAGTTACAATATACTTCTTACTCTTTCTTTGTACTAATAGACTTGTACCCTTTGCAATAAACGCTACATAGTTAACTTATTAAGTAGATCCCTAAAACTCTACAATGTACTTCTAAATCTTACTTCATATTGGTAGACTAATAAACCAGACGATGATCGATTCATAGTTTCTTTTTAAGGCAATCACCAAACCGTTACAACATACTTGTTACTCTTTCATATTACTAAGTGGCTAATTTCATCTCTAGTAAATTACAAAAGGATTGATACATACTTGTAACTCTTTCTTTGTACTAACGGTCTAATAAGCTCACTAATAACCTTGACAGATCAAGGATCCACGGTTAACATGTTAAGGTGATCTCCTAAAATGTATCCGCATACTTGTTACCCTTTCTTAGTAGTAATTGACTGATTTTTCGCACTAATAAATTTGACAATGATCGATACATACTTATAAATCTTTCTTCGGACTAATGAACTAAAGTACCTCACTAATAGCATTGAACATGACCGATGCATTGTTAATTTTTAAAAAACGATCACTAAAAAGTTACAATATACTTCTTACTCTTTCTTTGTACTAATAGACTTGTACCCTTTGCAATCATCGCTACGTAGTTAACTTGTTAAGTAGATCCCTAAAACTCTACAATGTACTTCTAAATCTTACTTAATATTGGTAGACTAATAAACCTGACGATGATCGATTCATAGTTTCTTTTTAAGGCAATCACCAAACCGTTACAACATACTTGTTACTCTTTCTTATTACTAAGTGGCTAATTTCATCACTAATAAATTACAAAAGGATCAATACATACTTGTAACTCTTTCTTTGTACTAATGGACTAATAAGCTCACTAATAACCTTGACAGTTACGGATCCACAGTTAACATGTTAAGGTGATCTCCTAAAATGATCCGCATGCTTGTTACTCTTTCTTAGTAGTAATTGACTGATTTTCGCACTAATAAATTTGACAATGATCGATACATACTTATAAATCTTTCTTCGGACTAATGAACTAAAGTACCTCACTAATAGCATTGAACATGACCGATGCATTGTTAATTTTTAAAAAACGATCACTAAAAAGTTACAATATACTTCTTACTCTTTCATTGTACTAATAGACTTGTACCCTTTGCAATCATTGCTACGTAGTTAACTTGTTAAGTAGATCCCTAAAACTCTACAATGCACTTCTAAATCTTTCTTAATATTGGTAGACTAACAAACCTGACGATGATCGATTCATAGTTTCTTTTTAAGGCAATCACCAAACCGTTACAACATACTTGTTACTCTTTCTTATTACTAAGTGGCTAATTTCATCACTAATAAATTACAAAAGGATCGATACATACTTGTAACTCTTTCTTTGTACTAATGGACTAATAAGCTCACTAATAACCTTGACAGTTACGGATCCACAGTTAACATGTTAAGGTGATCTCCTAAAATGATCCGCATGCTCGTTACTCTTTCTTAGAAGTAATTGATCGATTTTCGCACTAATAAATTTGACAATGATCGATACATACTTATAAATCTTTCTTCGGACTAATAACTAAAGTACCTCACTAATAGCATTAAACATGACCGATGCATTGTTAATTTTTAAAAAACGATCACTAAAAAGTTACAATATACTTCTTACTCTTTCTTTGTACTAATAGACTTGTACCCTTTGCAATCATCGCTACGTAGTTAACTTGTTAAGTAGATCCCTAAAACTCTACAATGTACTTCTAAATCTTACTTAATATTGGTAGACTAATAAACGCGATGATCGATAGTTTCTTTTTAAGGCAATCACCAAACCGTTACAACATACTTGTTACTCTTTCTTATTACTAAGTGGCTAATTTCATCACTAATAAATTACAAAAAGATCGATACATACTTGCAACTGTTTCTTTGTACTAATGGACTAATAAGCTCACTAATAACCTTGACAGTTACGGATCCCCAGTTAACATGTTAAGGTGATCTCCTAAAATGATCCGCATGCTTGTTACTCTTTCTTAGTAGTAATTGACTGATTTTCGCACTAATAAATTTGACAATGATCGATACATACTTATAAATATTTCTCCGGACTAATAACTAAAGTACCTCACTAATAGCATTGAACAAGACCGATGCATTGTTAATTTTTAAAAACGATCACTAAAAAGTTACAATATACTTCTTACTCTTTCTTTGTACTAATAGACTTGTACCCTTTGCAATCATCGCTACATAGTAAACTTCTTAAGTAGATCCCTAAAACTCTACAATGTATTTCTAAATCTTACTTCATATTGGTAGACAAATAACCTGACGATGATCGATTCATAGTTTCTTTTTAAGGCAATCACCAAACCGTTACAACATACTTGTTACTCTTTCATATTACTAAGTGGCTAATTTCATCTCTAGTAAATTACAAAAGGATCGATACATACTTGTAACTCTTTCTTTGTACTAATGGACTAATAAGCTCACTAATAACCTTGACAGTCAAGATTCCACAGTTAACATGTTAAGGTGATCTCCTAAAATGTATCCGCATACTTGTTACCCTTTCTTAGTAGTAATTGACTGATTTTCGCACTAATAAATTTGACAATGATCGATACATACTTATAAATCTTTCTTCGGACTAATGAACTAAAGTACCTCACTAATAGCATTGAACATGACCGATGCATTGTTAATTTTTAAAAACGATCACTAAAAAGTTACAATATACTTCTTACTCTTTCTTTGTACTAATAGACTTGTACCCTTTGCAATCATCGCTACGTAGTTAACTTGTTAAGTAGATCCCTAAAACTCTACAATGTACTTCTAAATCTTACTTCATATTGGTAGACAAATAACCTGACGATGATCGATTCATAGTTTCTTTTTAAGGCAATCACCAAACCGTTACAACATACTTGTTACTCTTTCTTATTACTAAGTGGCTAATTTCATCACTAATAAATTACAAAAGGATCAATACATACTTGTAACTCTTTCTTTGTACTAATGGACTTATAAGCTCACTAATAACCTTGACAGTTACGGATCCCCAGATAACATGTTAAGGTGATCTCCTAAAACGATCCGCATGCTTGTTACTCTTTCTTAGTAGTAATTGACTGATTTTCGCACTAATAAATTTGACAATGATCGATACATACTTATAAATATTTCTTCGGACTAATAACTAAAGTACCTCACTAATAGCATTGAACATGACCGATGCATTGTTAATTTTTTAAAACGATCACTAAAAAGTTACAATATACTTCTTACTCTTTCTTTGTACTAATAGACTTGTACCCTTTGCAATCATCGCTACGTAGTTAACTTGTTAAGTAGATCCCTAAAACTCTACAATGTACTTCTAAATCTTACTTAATATTGGTAGACTAATAAACCTGACGATGATCGATTCATAGTTTCTTTTTAAGGCAATCACCAAACCGTTACAACATACTTGTTACTCTTTCTTATTACTAAGTGGCTAATTTCATCACTAATAAATTACAAAAGGATCGATACATACTTGTAACTCTTTCTTTGTACTAATGGACTAATAAGCTCACTAATAACCTTGACAGTTACGGATCCCCAGATAACATGTTAAGGTGATCTCCTAAAACGATCCGCATGCTTGTTACTCTTTCTTAGTAGTAATTGACTGATTTTCGCACTAATAAATTTGACAATGATCGATACATACTTATAAATCTTTCTTCGGACTAATGAACTAAAGTACCTCACTAATAGCATTGAACATGACCGATGCATTGTTAATTTTTAAAAACGATCACTAAAAAGTTACAATATACTTCTTACTCTTTCTTTGTACTAATAGACTTGTACCCTTTGCAATCATCGCTACGTAGTTAACTTGTTAAGTAGATCCCTAAAACTCTACAATGTACTTCTAAATCTTACTTAATATTGGTAGACTAATAAACCTGACGATGATCGATTCATAGTTTCTTTTTAAGGCAATCACCAAACCGTTACAACATACTTGTTACTCTTTCTTATTACTAAGTGGCTAATTTCATCACTAATAAATTACAAAAGGATCGATACATACTTGTAACTCTTTCTTTGTACTAATGGACTAATAAGCTCACTAATAACCTTGACGATTCACGGATCCCACGATTAACATGTTAAGGTGATCTCCTAAAATGATCCGCATGCTTGTTACTCTTTCTTAGTAGTAATTGGCTGATTTTTCGCACTAATAAATTTGACAATGATCGATACATACTTATAAATATTTCTTCGGACTAATAACTAAAGTACCTCACTAATAGCATTGAACATGACCGATGCATTGTTAATTTTTAAAAACGATCACTAAAAAGTTACAATATACTTCTTACTCTTTCTTTGTACTAATAGACTTGTACCCTTTGCAATCATCGCTACGTAGTTAACTTGTTAAGTAGATCCCTAAAACTCTACAATGTACTTCTAAATCTTACTTAATATTGGTAGACTAATAAACCTGACGATGATCGATTCATAGTTTCTTTTTAAGGCAATCACCAAACCGTTACAACATACTTGTTACTCTTTCTTATTACTAAGTGGCTAATTTCATCACTAATAAATTACAAAAGGATCGATACATACTTGTAACTCTTTCTTTGTACTAATGGACTAATAAGCTCACTAATAACCTTGACAGTTACGGATCCACAGTTAACATGTTAAGGTGATCTCCTAAAATGATCCGCATGCTTGTTACTCTTTCTTAGTAGTAATTGATTGATTTTCGCACTAATAAATTTGACAATGATCGATACATACTTATAAATCTTTCTTCGGACTAATGAACTAAAGTACCTCACTAATAGCATTGAACATGACCGATGCATTGTTAATTTTTAAAAGCGATCACTAAAAAGTTACAATATACTTCTTACTCTTTCTTTGTACTAATAGACTTGTACCCTTTGCAATCATCGCTACGTAGTTAACTTGTTAAGTAGATCCCTAAAACTCTACAATGTACTTCTAAATCTTACTTAATATTGGTAGACTAATAAACCTGACGATGATCGATTCATAGTTTCTTTTTAAGGCAATCACCAAACCGTTACAACATACTTGTTACTCTTTCTTATTACTAAGTGGCTAATTTCATCACTAATAAATTACAAAAGGATCGATACATACTTGTAACTCTTTCTTTGTACTAATGGACTAATAAGCTCACTAATAACCTTGACGATTCACGGATCCCACGGGTTAACATGTTAAGGTGATCTCCTAAAATGATCCGCATGCTTGTTACTCTTTCTTAGTAGTAATTGACTGATTTTCGCACTAATAAATTTGACAATGATCGATACATACTTATAAATCTTTCTTCGGACTAATAACT
The DNA here is from genome assembly GCA_026122235.1 of Vinca minor. Taxonomy (NCBI): domain Eukaryota; kingdom Viridiplantae; phylum Streptophyta; class Magnoliopsida; order Gentianales; family Apocynaceae; genus Vinca; species Vinca minor. Next base: position 11,436 of record JAOCZM010000256.1, on the reverse strand, counting down.
AAAGTACCTCACTAATAGCATTGAACATGACCGATGCATTGTTAATTTTTAAAAACGATCACTAAAAAGTTACAATATACTTCTTACTCTTTCTTTGTACTAATAGACTTGTACCCTTTGCAATCAGCGTTACATAGTAAACTTGTTAAGTAGATCCCTAAAACTCTACAATGTACTTCTAAATCTTACTTCATATTGGTAGACCAATAAACCTGACGATGATCGATTCATAGTTTCTTTTTAAGGCAATCACCAAACCGTTACAACATACTTGTTACTCTTTCTTATTACTAAGTGGCTAATTTCATCACTAATAAATTACAAAAGGATCGATACATACTTGTAACTCTTTCTTTGTACTAATGGACTAATAAGCTCACTAATAACCTTGACAGTCACGGATCCACAGTTAACATGTTAAGGTGATCTCCTAAAATGTATCCGCATACTTGTTACTCTTTCTTAGTAGTAATTGACTGATTTTCGCACTAATAAATTTGACAATGATCGATACATACTTATAAATCTTTCTTCGGACTAATGAACTAAAGTACCTCACTAATAGCATTGAACATGACCGATGCATTGTTAATTTTTAAAAACGATCACTAAAAAGTTACAATATACTTCTTACTCTTTCTTTGTACTAATAGACTTGTACCCTTTGCAATCATCGCTACGTAGTTAACTTGTTAAGTAGATCCCTAAAACTCTACAATGTACTTCTAAATCTTACTTAATATTGGTAGACTAATAAACCTGACGATGATCGATTCATAGTTTCTTTTTAAGGCAATCACCAAACCGTTACAACATACTTGTTACTCTTTCTTATTACTAAGTGGCTAATTTCATCACTAATAAATTACAAAAGGATCGATACATACTTGTAACTCTTTCTTTGTACCAATGGACTAATAAGCTCACTAATAACCTTGACAGTCATGGATCCACAGTTAACTTGTTAAGGTGATCTCCTAAAACGTATCAACATACTTGTTACTCTTTCTTAGTACTAATAGACTGATTTTCGCACTAATATATTTGACAATGATCGATACATACTAATAAATCTTTCTTCGGACTAATGAACTAAAGTACCTCACTAATAGCATTGAACATGACCGATGCATTGTTAATTTTTAAAAACGATCACTAAAAAGTTACAATATACTTCTTACTCTTTCTTTGTACTAATAGACTTGTACCCTTTGCAATCATCGCTACGTAGTTAACTTGTTAAGTAGATCCCTAAAACTCTACAATGTACTTCTAAATCTTACTTAATATTGGTAGACTAATAAACCTGACGATGATCGATTCATAGTTTCTTTTTTAAGGCAATCACCAAACCGTTACAACATACTTGTTACTCTTTCTTATTACTAAGTGGCTAATTTCATCACTAATAAATTACAAAAGGATCGATACATACTTGTAACTCTTTCTTTGTACTAATGGACTAATAAGCTCACTAATAACCTTGACAGTTATGGATCCACGGTTAACTTGTTAAGGTGATCTCCTAAAACGTATCAACAAACTTGTTACTCTTTCTTAGTAGTAATTGACTGATTTTCGCACTAATAAATTTGACAATGATCGATACATACTTATAAATCTTTCTTCGGACTAATGAACTAAAGTACCTCACTAATAGCATTGAACATGACCGATGCATTGTTAATTTTTAAAAACGATCACTAAAAAGTTACAATATACTTCTTACTCTTTCTTTGTACTAATAGACTTGTACCCTTTGCAATCATCGCTACGTAGTTAACTTGTTAAGTAGATCCCTAAAACTCTACAATGTACTTCTAAATCTTACTTCATATTGGTAGACTAATAAACCTGACGATGATCGATTCATAGTTTCTTTTTAAGGCAATCACCAAACCGTTACAACATACTTGTTACTCTTTCTTATTACTAAGTGGCTAATTTCATCACTAATAAATCACAAAAGGATCGATACATACTTGTAACTCTTTCTTTGTACTAATGGACTATGATGCTCACTAATAACCTTGACAGTTATGGATCCACTGTTAACTTGTCAAGGTGATCTCCTAAAACGTATCAACAAACTTGTTACTCTTTCTTAGTACTAATAGACTAATTTTCGCACTAATAGATTTGACAATGATCGATACATACTAATAAATCTTTCTTCGGACTAATAAACTAAAGTACCTCACTAATAGCATTGAACCTGACCGATGCATTGTTAACTTTTAAAAACGATCACTAAAGAGTTACAATATACTTCTTACTCTTTCTTTGTACTAATAGACTTGTACCCTTTGCAATCAGCGTTACATAGTAAACTTGTTAAGTAGATCCCTAAAACTCTACAATGTACTTCTAAATCTTACTTCATATTGGTAGACTAATAAACCTGACGATGATCGATTCATAGTTTCTTTTTAAGGCAATCACCAAACCGTTACAACATACTTGTTACTCTTTCTTATTACTAAGTGGCTAATTTCATCACTAATAAATCACAAAAGGATCGATACATACTTGTAACTCTTTCTTTGTACTAATGGACTATGATGCTCACTAATAACCTTGACAGTTATGGATCCACTGTTAACTTGTCAAGGTGATCTCCTAAAACGTATCAACAAACTTGTTACTCTTTCTTAGTACTAATAGACTAATTTTCGCACTAATAGATTTGACAATGATCGATACATACTAATAAATCTTTCTTCGGACTAATAAACTAAAGTACCTCACTAATAGCATTGAACATGACCGATGCATTGTTAACTTTTAAAAACGATCACTAAAGAGTTACAATATACTTCTTACTCTTTCTTTGTACTAATAGACTTGTACCCTTTGCAATCAGCGTTACATAGTAAACTTGTTAAGTAGATCCCTAAAACTCTACAATGTACTTCTAAATCTTACTTCATATTGGTAGACCAATAAACCTGACGATGATCGATTCATAGTTTCTTTTTAAGGCAATCACCAAACCGTTACAACATACTTGTTACTCTTTCATATTACTAAGTGGCTAATTTCATCACTAATAAATTACAAAAGGATCGATACATACTTGTAACTCTTTCTTTGTACTAATGGACTAATAAGCTCACTAATAACCTTGACAGTCAAGGATCCACAGTTAACATGTTAAGGTGATCTCCTAAAATGTATCCGCATACTTGTTACTCTTTCTTAGTAGTAATTGACTGATTTTCGCACTAATAAATTTGACAATGATCGATACATACTTATAAATCTTTCTTCGGACTAATGAACTAAAGTACCTCACTAATAGCATTGAACATGACCGATGCATTGTTAATTTTTAAAAAGCGATCACTAAAAAGTTACAATATACTTCTTACTCTTTCTTTGTACTAATAGACTTGTACCACTTTGCAATCATCGCTACGTAGTTAACTTGTTAAGTAGATCCCTAAAACTCTACAATGTACATCTAAATCTTACTTAATATTGGTAGACTAATAAACTCGACGATGATCGATTCATAGTTTCATTTTTAAGGCAATCACCAAACCGTTACAACATACTTGTTACTCTTTCTTATTACTAAGTGGCTAATTTCATCACTAATAAATTACAAAAGGATCAATAGATACTTGTAACTCTTTCTTTGTACTAATGGACTAATAAGCTCACTAATAACCTTGACAGTTATGGATCCACGGTTAACTTGTTAAGGTGATCTCCTAAAATGATCCGCATGCTTGTTACTCTTTCTTAGTAGTAATTGACTGATTTTTCGCACTAATAAATTTGACAATGATCGATACATACTTATAAATCTTTCTTCGGACTAATGAACTAAAGTACCTCACTAATAGCATTGAACATGACCGATGCATTGTTAATTTTTAAAAAGCGATCACTAAAAAGTTACAATATACTTCTTACTCTTTCTTTGTACTAATAGACTTGTACCCTTTGCAATCATTGCTACGTAGTTAACTTGTTAAGTAGATCCCTAAAACTCTACAATGCACTTCTAAATCTTTCTTAATATTGGTAGACTAACAAACCTGACGATGATCGATTCATAGTTTCTTTTTAAGGCAATCACCAAACCGTTACAACATACTTGTTACTCTTTCTTATTACTAAGTGGCTAATTTCATCACTAATAAATTACAAAAGGATCGATACATACTTGTAACTCTTTCTTTGTACTAATGGACTAATAAGCTCACTAATAACCTTGACAGTTACGGATCCACAGTTAACATGTTAAGGTGATCTCCTAAAATGATCCGCATGCTCGTTACTCTTTCTTAGTAGTAATTGACTGATTTTCGCACTAATAAATTTGACAATGATCGATACATACTTATAAATCTTTCTTCGGACTAATGAACTAAAGTACCTCACTAATAGCATTGAACATGACCGATGCATTGTTAATTTTAAAAAACGATCACTAAAAAGTTACAATATACTTCTTACTCTTTCTTTGTACTAATAGACTTGTACCCTTTGCAATCATCGCTACGTAGTTAACTTGTTAAGTAGATCCCTAAAACTCTACAATGTACTTCTAAATCTTGCTTAATATTGGTAGACTAATAAACCTGACGATGATCGATTCATAGTTTCTTTTTAAGGCAATCACCAAACCGTTACAACATACTTGTTACTCTTTCATATTACTAAGTGGCTAATTTCATCTCTAGTAAATTACAAAAGGATCGATACATACTTGTAACTCTTTCTTTGTACTAATGGACTATGATGCTCACTAATAACCTTGACAGTTATGGATCCACGGTTAACTTGTTAAGGTGATCTCCTAAAACGTATCAACAAACTTGTTACTCTTTCTTAGTACTAATAGACTAATTTTCGCACTAATAGATTTGACAATGATCGATACATACTAATAAATCTTTCTTCGGACTAATAAACTAAAGTACCTCACTAATAGCATTGAACATCACCGATGCATTGTTAACTTTTAAAAACGATCACTAAAAAGTTACAATATACTTCTTACTCTTTCTTTGTACTAATAGACTTGGACCCTTTGCAATCATCGCTACATAGTTAACTTGTTAAGTAGATCCCTAAAACTCTACAATGTTCTTCTAAATCTTACTTCATATTGGTAGACTAATAAACCCGAGACGATGATCGATTCATAGTTTCTTTTTAAGGCAATCACCAAACCGTTACAACATACTTGTTACTCTTTCATATTACTAAGTGGCTAATTTCATCTCTAGTAAATTACAAAAAGGATTGATACATACTTGTAACTCTTTCTTTGTACTAACGGTCTAATAAGCTCACTAATAACCTTGACAGATCAAGGATCCACGGTTAACATGTTAAGGTGATCTCCTAAAATGTATCCGCATACTTGTTACCCTTTCTTAGTAGTAATTGACTGATTTTTCGCACTAATAAATTTGACAATGATCGATACATACTTATAAATCTTTCTTCGGACTAATGAACTAAAGTACCTCACTAATAGCATTGAACATGACCGATGCATTGTTAATTTTTAAAAACGATCACTAAAAAGTTACAATATACTTCTTACTCTTTCTTTGTACTAATAGACTTGTACCCTTTGCAATCATCGCTACGTAGTTAACTTGTTAAGTAGATCCCTAAAACTCTACAATGTACTTCTAAATCTTACTTAATATTGGTAGACTAATAAACCTGACGATGATCGATTCATAGTTTCTTTTTAAGGCAATCACCAAACCGTTACAACATACTTGTTACTCTTTCTTATTACTAAGTGGCTAATTTCATCACTAATAAATTACAAAAGGATCGATACATACTTGTAACTCTTTCTTTGTACTAATGGACTAATAAGCTCACTAATAACCTTGACATTCACGGATCCACAGTTAACATGTTAAGGTGATCTCCTAAAATGATCCGCATGCTTGTTACTCTTTCTTAGTAGTAATTGACTGATTTTCGCACTAATAAATTTGACAATGATCGATACATACTTATAAATCTTTCTTCGGACTAATGAACTAAAGTACCTCACTAATAGCATTGAACATGACCGATGCATTGTTAATTTTTAAAAACGATCACTAAAAAGTTACAATATACTTCTTACTCTTTCATTGTACTAATAGACTTGTACACTTTGCAATCATTGCTACGTAGTTAACTTGTTAAGTAGATCCCTAAAACTCTACAATGCACTTCTAAATCTTTCTTAATATTGGTAGACTAATAAACTTGACGATGATCGATTCATAGTTTCTTTTTAAGGCAATCACCAAACCGTTACAACATACTTGTTACTCTTTCTTATTACTAAGTGGCTAATTTCATCACTAATAAATTACAAAAGGATCGATACATACTTGTAACTCTTTCTTTGTACTAATGGACTAATAAGCTCACTAATAACCTTGACAGTTACGGATCCACAGTTAACATGTTAAGGTGATCTCCTAAAATGATCCGCATGCTTGTTACTCTTTCTTAGTAGTAATTGATGATTTTCGCACTAATAAATTTGACAATGATCGATACATACTTATAAATCTTTCTTCGGACTAATGAACTAAAGTACCTCACTAATAGCATTGAACATGACCGATGCATTGTTAATTTTTAAAAACGATCACTAAAAAGTTACAATATACTTCTTACTCTTTCTTTGTACTAATAGACTTGTACCCTTTGCAATCATCGCTACGTAGTTAACTTGTTAAGTAGATCCCTAAAACTCTACAATGTACTTCTAAATCTTACTTAATATTGGTAGACTAATAAACCTGACGATGATCGATTCATAGTTTCTTTTTAAGGCAATCACCAAACCGTTACAACATACTTGTTACTCTTTCTTATTACTAAGTGGCTAATTTCATCACTAATAAATTACAAAAGGATCGATACATACTTGTAACTCTTTCTTTGTACTAATGGACTAATAAGCTCACTAATAACCTTGATAGTTACGGATCCACAGTTAACATGTTAAGGTGATCTCCTAAAATGATCCGCATGCTTGTTACTCTTTCTTAGTAGTAATTGACTGATTTTTCGCACTAATAAATTTGACAATGATCGATACATACTTATAAATATTTCTCCGGACTAATAACTAAAAGTACCTCACTAATAGCATTGAACCTGACCGATGCATTGTTAATTTTTAAAAACGATCACTAAAAAGTTACAATATACTTCTTACTCTTTCTTTGTACTAATAGACTTGTACCCTTTGCAATCATCGCTACATAGTAAACTTGTTAAGTAGATCCCTAAAACTCTACAATGTACTTCTAAATCTTACTTCATATTGGTAGACAAATAACCTGACGATGATCGATTCATAGTTTCTTTTTAAGGCAATCACCAAACCGTTACAACATACTTGTTACTCTTTCATATTACTAAGTGGCTAATTTCATCTCTAGTAAATTACAAAAGGATCGATACATACTTGTAACTCTTTCTTTGTACTAATGGACTAATAAGCTCACTAATAACCTTGATGATTCAAGATTCCACAGTTAACATGTTAAGGTGATCTCCTAAAATGTATCCCAGCATACTTGTTACCCTTTCTTAGTAGTAATTGACTGATTTTTCGCACTAATAAATTTGACAATGATCGATACATACTTATAAATCTTTCTTCGGACTAATGAACTAAAGTACCTCACTAATAGCATTGAACATGACCGATGCATTGTTAATTTTTTAAAAAGCGATCACTAAAAAGTTACAATATACTTCTTACTCTTTCTTTGTACTAATAGACTTGTACCACTTTGCAATCATCGCTACGTAGTTAACTTGTTAAGTAGATCCCTAAAACTCTACAATGTACTTCTAAATCTTACTTAATATTGGTAGACTAATAAACTCGACGATGATCGATTCATAGTTTCTTTTTAAGGCAATCACCAAACCGTTACAACATACTTGTTACTCTTTCTTATTACTAAGTGGCTAATTTCATCACTAATAAATTACAAAAGGATCAATACATACTTGTAACTCGTTTCTTTGTACTAATGGACTTATAAGCTCACTAATAACCTTGATGATTCACGGATCCCCGGATAACATGTTAAGGTGATCTCCTAAAACGATCTGCATGCTTGTTACTCTTTCTTAGTAGTAATTGATTGATTTTCGCACTAATAAATTTGACAATGATCGATACATACTTATAAATATTTCTCCGGACTAATAACTAAAGTACCTCACTAATAGCATTGAACATGACCGATGCATTGTTAATTTTTAAAAACGATCACTAAAAAGTTACAATATACTTCTTACTCTTTCTTTGTACTAATAGACTTGTACCCTTTGCAATCATCGCTACGTAGTTAACTTGTTAAGTAGATCCCTAAAACTCTACAATGTACTTCTAAATCTTACTTAATATTGGTAGACTAATAAACCTGACGATGATCGATTCATAGTTTCTTTTTAAGGCAATCACCAAACCGTTACAACATACTTGTTACTCTTTCTTATTACTAAGTGGCTAATTTCATCACTAATAAATTACAAAAGGATCGATACATACTTGTAACTCTTTCTTTGTACTAATGGACTAATAAGCTCACTAATAACCTTGACAGTTACGGATCCCCAGATAACATGTTAAGGTGATCTCCTAAAACGATCTGCATGCTTGTTACTCTTTCTTAGTAGTAATTGATTGATTTTCGCACTAATAAATTTGACAATGATCGATACATACTTATAAATATTTCTTCGGACTAATAACTAAAGTACCTCACTAATAGCATTGAACATGACCGATGCATTGTTAATTTTTAAAAACGATCACTAAAAAGTTACAATATACTTCTTACTCTTTCTTTGTACTAATAGACTTGTACCCTTTGCAATCATCGCTACGTAGTTAACTTGTTAAGTAGATCCCTAAAACTCTACAATGTACTTCTAAATCTTACTTAATATTGGTAGACTAATAAACCTGACGATGATCGATTCATAGTTTCTTTTTAAGGCAATCACCAAACCATTACAACATACTTGTTACTCTTTCTTATTACTAAGTGGCTAATTTCATCACTAATAAATTACAAAAGGATCGATACATACTTGTAACTCTTTCTTTGTACTAATGGACTAATAAGCTCACTAATAACCTTGACAGTTACGGATCCCCAGATAACATGTTAAGGTGATCTCCTAAAACGATCTGCATGCTTGTTACTCTTTCTTAGTAGTAATTGATTGATTTTCGCACTAATAAATTTGACAATGATCGATACATACTTATAAATCTTTCTTGGGACTAATAACTAAAGTACCTCACTAATAGCATTGAACATGACCGATGCATTGTTAATTTTTTAAAACGATCACTAAAAAGTTACAATATACTTCTTACTCTTTCTTTGTACTAATAGACTTGTACCCTTTGCAATCATCGCTACGTAGTTAACTTGTTAAGTAGATCCCTAAAACTCTACAATGTACTTCTAAATCTTACTTAATATTGGTAGACTAATAAACTTGACGATGATCGATTCATAGTTTCTTTTTAAGGCAATCACCAAACCGTTACAACATACTTGTTACTCTTTCTTATTACTAAGTGGCTAATTTCATCACTAATAAATTACAAAAGGATCGATACATACTTGTAACTCTTTCTTTGTACTAATGGACTAATAAGCTCACTAATAACCTTGGCGATTCTGGATCCACAGTTAACATGTTAAGGTGATCTCCTAAAATGATCCGCATGCTTGTTACTCTTTCTTAGTAGTAATTGACTGATTTTCGCACTAATAAATTTGACAATGATCGATACATACTTATAAATCTTTCTTCGGACTAATGAACTAAAGTACCTCACTAATAGCATTGAACATGACCGATGCATTGTTAATTTTTAAAAACGATCACTAAAAAGTTACAATATACTTCTTACTCTTTCTTTGTACTAATAGACTTGTACCACTTTGCAATCATCAGCTACGTAGTTAACTTGTTAAGTAGATCCCTAAAACTCTACAATGTACTTCTAAATCTTACTTAATATTGGTAGACTAATAAACTTGACGATGATCGATTCATAGTTTCTTTTTAAGGCAATCACCAAACCGTTACAACATACTTGTTACTCTTTCTTATTACTAAGTGGCTAATTTCATCACTAATAAATTACAAAAGGATCGATACATACTTGTAACTCTTTCTTTGTACTAATGGACTAATAAGCTCACTAATAACCTTGCGATTCACGGATCCACGATTAACATGTTAAGGTGATCTCCTAAAATGATCCGCATGCTTGTTACTCTTTCTTAGTAGTAATTGGCTGATTTTTCGCACTAATAAATTTGACAATGATCGATACATACTTATAAATCTTTCTTCGGACTAATGAACTAAAGTACCTCACTAATAGCATTGAACATGACCGATGCATTGTTAATTTTTAAAAAGCGATCACTAAAATTTACAATATACTTCTTACTCTTTCTTTGTACTAATAGACTTGTACCCTTTGCAATCATCGCTACGTAGTTAACTTGTTAAGTAGATCCCTAAAACTCTACAATGTACTTCTAAATCTTACTTAATATTGGTAGACTAATAAACCTGACGATGATCGATTCATAGTTTCTTTTTAAGGCAATCACCAAACCGTTACAACATACTTGTTACTCTTTCTTATTACTAAGTGGCTAATTTCATCACTAATAAATTACAAAAGGATCGATACATACTTGTAACTCTTTCTTTGTACTAATGGACTAATAAGCTCACTAATAACCTTGATGATTCACGGATCCCACGATTAACATGTTAAGGTGATCTCCTAAAATGATCTCGCATGCTTGTTACTCTTTCTTAGTAGTAATTGAGTGATTTTTCGCACTAATAAATTTGACAATGATCGATACATACTTATAAATCTTTCTTCGGACTAATAACTAAAGTACCTCACTAATAGCATTGAACATGACCGATGCATTGTTAATTTTTAAAAACGATCACTAAAAAGTTACAATATACTTCTTACTCTTTCTTTGTACTAATAGACTTGTACCCTTTGCAATCATCGCTACGTAGTTAACTTGTTAAGTAGATCCCTAAAACTCTACAATGTACTTTTAAATCTTACTTCATATTGGTAGACAAATAACCTGACGATGATCGATTCATAGTTTCTTTTTAAGGCAATCACCAAACCGTTACAACATACTTGTTACTCTTTCTTATTACTAAGTGGCTAATTTCATCACTAATAAATTACAAAAGGATCGATACATACTTGTAACTCTTTCTTTGTACTAATGGACTAATAAGCTCACTAATAACCTTGACAGATTCATGGATCCCCGGATAACATGTTAAGGTGATCTCCTAAAAGCGATCCGCATGCTTGTTACTCTTTCTTAGTAGTAATTGATTGATTTT